>CAWUFW010012936.1:46693-509039 GCA_963921515.1 Calotriton arnoldi
GACGAGAAGACGGGGTCAAGCGTGTGGCCGGCGTAGTGGGTGGGCGTGTTCACCAGTTGCTTGAGTCCGAGGTTGGCGAGGTTGTCCAGCAGGGCGGTGGTGTTTCTGTCGTTGTTGTTCTCCAGGTGGAAGTTGAGGTCCCCTAGGAGGATGTAGTCGGCGGAGGGCATGGCGTGCGGGCTGATGAAGTCTGCGATGTCTTCGCTGAATAGTGTGCGTGGTCCCGGGGGTCTGTAGATGAGGGTGCCTCGGAGGGTGGTCTTGGGGTCCGTGTGTATCTGGAAGTGTAGGTGTTCGGCGGCGGTGAAGGTCTCGTCGGAGTTAGTCGAGATGCGGATGGTGTTCTTGTGTACGATGGCGATGCCTCCTCCCGTCTGGTTGACGCGGTCCTTCCGGGTGATCTTGTATCCATCCGGGATGGCTATGGCGATGTCAGGCGCTGAGGAGGCGTTCATCCAGGTTTCGGTGAGGAAGGCGATGTCCGGTGCTGTTGCGTCGAGCAGGTCCCAGAGTTCCACGGCGTGCCTGTGGACGGAGCGGGTGTTCAGCAGGATGCATTTCAGGTGGTTGCTGCTGTTGCTCGACTTGGCGGAGGTGGTGCACGTCAGGGGGCAGGTGAACCGGCAGGTTTGGCAGGTGAAGGGTCCGTGGGTGCGTCTCGGTGAGGCTCGGTAGCAGGCAGGGTTCCGGCCGGCATTGAGTGCGGTGAGTGTGGCGGCGTCGTAGGTCCGTCGAGTGGTGTTGCATCGGTGGGATCCAGGGGTTCTGGCGCTGGGCGCGGTCCAGTCGCGGACGGGCGCAGACGGGCTTGCCTTAGGCGCGCCTTCGGCGCGCCAGCGGCGCGCCCGCTGCGCACGTCCGCTGCGCGGCCGTGCAGCGGCCGCCATTTATGGGGAGGTGGGAGGGAGGAGCAGCTGGGATGCGGGAGGCAGGGGCAGCGAATGGGCAGTCAGGGGGCGGGGCCGCAGGGACGCAGCGGCGGGAATGGCGATAGGCAGCGAGGGGCACAGAAGGAAAACCGGGGGGAGAGCAGGTAAATCACGGGCACAACAACAGTGGGGCAGCGAGGGGCACAGAAGGAAAAACGGGGGGAGAGCAGGTAAATCACGGGCACAACAACAGTGGGGCAGCGAGGGGCACAGAAGGAAAAACGGGGGGAGAGCAGGTAAATCACGGGCACAACAACAGTGGGGCAGCGAGGGGCACAGAAGGAAAACCGGGGGGAGAGCAGGTAAATCACGGGCACAACAACAGTGGGGCAGCGAGGGGCACAGAAGGAAAAACGGGGGGAGAGCAGGTAAATCACGGGCACAACAACAGTGGGGCAGCGAGGGGCACAGAAGGAAAAACGGGGGAGAGCAGGTAAATCACGGGCACAACAACAGTGGGGCAGCGAGGGGCACAGAAGGAAAAACGGGGGGAGAGCAGGTAAATCACGGGCACAACAACAGTGGGGCAGCGAGGGGCACAGAAGGAAAAACGGGGGGAGAGCAGGTAAATCACGGGCACAACAACAGTGGGGCAGCGAGGGGCACAGAAGGAAAAACGGGGGGAGAGCAGGTAAATCACGGGCACAACAACAGTGGGGCAGCGAGGGGCACAGAAGGAAAAACGGGGGGAGAGCAGGTAAATCACGGGCACAACAACAGTGGGGCAGCGAGGGGCACAGAAGGAAAAACGGGGGGAGAGCAGGTAAATCACGGGCACAACAACAGTGGGGCAGCGAGGGGCACAGAAGGAAAACGGGGGGAGAGCAGGTAAATCACGGGCACAACAACAGTGGGGCAGCGAGGGGCACAGAAGGAAAACGGGGGGAGAGCAGGTAAATCACGGGCACAACAACAGTGGGGCAGCGAGGGGCACAGAAGGAAAAACGGGGGGGAGAGCAGGTAAATCACGGGCACAACAACAGTGGGGCAGCGAGGGGCACAGAAGGAAAACCGGGGGGAGAGCAGGTAAATCACGGGCACAACAACAGTGGGGCAGCGAGGGGCACAGAAGGAAAAACGGGGGGAGAGCAGGTAAATCACGGGCACAACAACAGTGGGGCAGCGAGGGGCACAGAAGGAAAAACGGGGGGAGAGCAGGTAAATCACGGGCACAACAACAGTGGGGCAGCGAGGGGCACAGAAGGAAAAACGGGGGGAGAGCAGGTAAATCACGGGCACAACAACAGTGGGGCAGCGAGGGGCACAGAAGGAAAAACGGGGGGAGAGCAGGTAAATCACGGGCACAACAACAGTGGGGCAGCGAGGGGCACAGAAGGAAAAACGGGGGGAGAGCAGGTAAATCACGGGCACAACAACAGTGGGGCAGCGAGGGGCACAGAAGGAAAACGGGGGGAGAGCAGGTAAATCACGGGCACAACAACAGTGGGGCAGCGAGGGGCACAGAAGGAAAAACGGGGGGAGAGCAGGTAAATCACGGGCACAACAACAGTGGGGCAGCGAGGGGCACAGAAGGAAAAACGGGGGGAGAGCAGGTAAATCACGGGCACAACAACAGTGGGGCAGCGAGGGGCACAGAAGGAAAAACGGGGGGAGAGCAGGTAAATCACGGGCACAACAACAGTGGGGCAGCGAGGGGCACAGAAGGAAAAACGGGGGGAGAGCAGGTAAATCACGGGCACAACAACAGTGGGGCAGCGAGGGGCACAGAAGGAAAAACGGGGGGAGAGCAGGTAAATCACGGGCACAACAACAGTGGGGCAGCGAGGGGCACAGAAGGAAAAACGGGGGGGAGAGCAGGTAAATCACGGGCACAACAACAGTGGGGCAGCGAGGGGCACAGAAGGAAAACGGGGGGAGAGCAGGTAAATCACGGGCACAACAACAGTGGGGCAGCGAGGGGCACAGAAGGAAAACGGGGGGAGAGCAGGTAAATCACGGGCACAACAACAGTGGGGCAGCGAGGGGCACAGAAGGAAAAACGGGGGGAGAGCAGGCAAATCACGGGCACAACAACAGTGGGGCAGCAAGGGGCACAGAAGGAAAAACGGGGGGAGAGCAGGCAAATCACGGGCACAACAACAGTGGGGCAGCGAGGGGCACAGAAAGGAAAAGGGGAGACAAGCAGACAAAACTGGCACCGGGGCCACAAGCGGAGGGCGATCTTACCTACAGGAGCAGCGGGCAGACAGCACAGGCGGAGCTGTGTGGTGGGGGAGCGACCTACCTGGCAAGGTCAAGGGTCTTTGTAAATACGTCCCCTTTACAGGCTGCACTTTGCATGAAAGGGGCGTTCTATGGGTGTTGCTGTGGGTATTCCCATGCAACACCCTGGAAATTGACACATTCCCAGATTTAACAGAAATTGTAAACCTGATAATGCGTCAGAATGCTACGCCTCCCAGGGGAGGTGTAGGGAGGCGCAACGAGGAGAAATGTTTTAATTTCTCCTTGTTTTTCCTCTTTCTACGTGGCACACATAGAAAGAGGAAATCACTTCTCGTGATTGTTTTTGTGCACAAAAACTATCTCCCAGCAGCGCAGGCACCCTTGCACCACGATGCAAGGGTTCCTGCGTCGGGGCATGGCAGGAAGGGACACCTTCCTGCAGAAAAACAATCACAAGAGGTGATTTCCTCTTTCTATGTGTGCTGCAGAATGCAACACGCATAGAAAGAGTTATAAATGAGGAGAAATGAAAAAATGTCTCCTCGTTGCGCATCCCTACACCCCCCTTGGGAGGCGTAGCATTCTGACGCATTCCTAGGTTTACAATTTCTCGGAAATCTGGGAATATGTCAGGCTCCATGGGTGTTGCCCGGGAACACCCACAGTAACACCCATGGAGCG
Organism: Calotriton arnoldi; assembly: GCA_963921515.1. NCBI lineage: Eukaryota > Metazoa > Chordata > Amphibia > Caudata > Salamandridae > Calotriton > Calotriton arnoldi. Next base: position 50,491 of record CAWUFW010012936.1, read on the forward strand.
CCCCTTTCACGCAAAGTGCTGCGTGTAAAGCGGCCGTATTTGCAAGGACAGGAAAAGCCACGCAGGTTGGCTTTTCGTGTCCTTGTAAATATGGGGCAGCAAAATGCGCCGTCAGTGCGTGACAAAAAGTGATCCACCGGTGGCGCAAGGGACTTGTAAATATGCACCTGTGTATTTTTCACAAAAATCGGAAAAAAAATGCTTTGTGTGCATTGCTTATTTCTCAATGTACTGCCGTACATCTTGTGGTCAAACTGTTCAAATGCACATTTTAGCTTGGTATCGAGACTCTAAATGCATTTTAAATGCTGAAATCTGCAGTTTTTAGGTCTCGCGCAGCGAGAGATTTATTGGGGTAAAGTATTTTGTGTAGAGGGACTTCTGTTACCGCCCATGCTTTCAATTGGGCAACGTGGATATTTATTTAAAACCCTGCATTTGGATTGCTTTGTAGGGTTTTTGGTTACCGCCCTGTGGCTTTTTTGTGCACGCCCTTGGGACACCGAGTCTACGGCTTCCTTCAGTTTTATGGCTTTTCTCTTATCTGATGGGGCGTGTTAAGGGAAGGTTCAGGGAGAGTTCAGCAAGCTGAAGCACAGTAGAAATGAGTGGGCTGCGGTTTTAGTTTTGTCGCTACAAACATTGACTTTAACCATTTTCTGTTCTCTTTTTTATTTTATTTTTTATTAAACATATCCAGAAGTATAAATACAAATACATAAGATTCATAGAAAAAGGAGACAAAAAGAAAAAAAAATTATTAAGAAAAAGTTTTGGAAGACACATCGTAATAGTTCCTGTAAATATTGCATTGGGAAAATCAAATAGAACATCAAAGATTTCGATACAGCTTACCCAGGATTATGCAATTTAACAAACAAAAAGAAACTCGACCGCATTGACCAGACAGGCACAATGCAATACTGCTTGATTTTAACCCCCTACTCCCTCCTTGCATCTCTACTCCATTCAGCCATATGTGCCCAGATCTTCCTCCCCGAGCTCCGGCCTGTCTGCCACTACAAGCATATATGGACAGCTCTTGTTTGTAAATTCCGAGGAGCCTAGCAAGCCACATATGAAAGCTTGGTGGCTCAGCATCTTTCCACCTAGCAGCTAATAGTATCCTAAATACCGCTGCCCCCAGAAACAAACCATATTCTTGTTTGGTATTAAGACCCAGAGCACTATCATATCCAAGAACCAGCAAAGTGGGGGTTAGTTCTAATCTAAGACCAAACAGTACCTCCCAAAACCTAGCAGCCCTTCTTTCAATGGAGCCAGTTTATCACAATCATATAGCATGTGTATCAAGGTGGCAGGTCCTGACCCACATCTGGGACATTTGTCGTCAGCCCTTTTCCCCCAAAGGTAAAGTTTAGCAGGACTGAAGTAAAGATTAAATATAGTTTTATAGAGTTGAGCTTTTAAATTTGAAGATAAAAAGATTTTGGCGGTTAAGGAGAGGCTCATATAGATATACACATCGGGGTTTCCCAATTTTATCGCCCAGGATGCTTCAGTTTTTTCCAGGTCGTCGGGGCTTTTGTCAAGAAGTATTTTATAAAGATCTCTAATTCTGCTCGATTCCCTGGTTACAGCTTCCAAAAGTGGAATCTTATCTAACTTAATCTTAGGGCTCCATAAGGTGAGAATATTCTTAATCTGGACAAATTTAAAGTAATGGTTATCTAAAACGCCAAACACCCGTTGTAGCCTAGAAAATTGAAAATCTTTCTCCCCCACAGAAATCCGCTATTGTTCCTACCCCATATCTTTCCCACTTTTTCCCCATATCATCATTGGCCAGGTATGGCAATAGTGGCGAGCGCCATAGGGGGGTGTATCTAGAAATTTTAGGAATTGCCATAAATTTAGAGACCTGCTTCCAGATTCTCCATGAGCTATATATCCCTTTAAACCGCACCTTCTTATAGTAACTAGGTTCCAGTTGTCTCAGTAACAGCCCAGAGGCTTCCTTCCCCATAGATAGTTCATAAATTGTGGGTATTTTTGGGCCCTGTGCTGGTTCCCTAGTATTATTCACCGATAAAAGGGTGGTCATCTGATGTAGAAGTGCTGCCAAGTAATATAAAGTGATATTAGGGACTGCAAGTCCTCCCTGTCTTGGGGCAATGCTAAATACCGCAATGCTCTTCTGACCTTCCCATATTGCCATATAAAATTGGAGAAGGTTGATTCCAGTGCCCTCAATAAATTGTCTTCTAAAGCCAGCGGAATTGCCCGAAACAAATACAATATTTTTGGTAGCATGGTCATTTTTAGGAAATTCCCCCTCCCAATAATAGACAAGTGTAACCCGTTGACCCTCCTTAATCCATCCCCTATATTTTTAATCAAGGGTTCAAAGTTAATTCTACTAATCTCATCCACCTTGGCACTTATTCGAACCCCGAGGTACACTGCGGAGGTTACTCTCTTGGGGCCATTAAAAACTATATTATCAGTGCATAGTACTATAGTTTTCCCAGCATTCAAAGCATAACCAGATAGAAGACCATAGCCCTCAGCAATCCTACTAATTTCTTCAATTGCCTCGGCAGGGTTGGAAGTTAAAACCGCGATATCATCGGCGTAAGCCAATACTTTTGTCTCAAACCCACCAGTAATTATTGGTTTTATCTTCCGGGTCTGTAGCAGCTTAGACACTAGGGGGTCGATATATAAAGCAAATAAAATGGGGGTGCAGGGACAGCCCTGTCTGGTCCCCCTTGATATGTTAATGTTACCGGATTCCCTCCCCATTAGTTGTAGTCGGGCTTTTGGCTGACAGTACATTGCTGGCAGTTCCAATATCTGCCATAAAAACTCCCAGGACACCCGATCAAAGGCTTTTTCGGCATCCAGGAGGATCATAGCCATCTGGTCCTCCCCCTCCCCGGTTATAATATCAAAAAGAGAAATAACCCTACGGGTATGATCCGTTGTTCCTTTACCGGGGATAAACCCGTGTTGCCATGGGGAAACCAGATGCTCTATGACCCCTCCTAGCCGATTAGCCAGAATTTTAGAGTAAATTTTGGTGTCGGAGTTGATCAGGGAGATCGGCCGATAGGAAGATGGGTTATCCACTGGCTTCCCTTCTTTGGGAAAGATTATAATGGCGGTCTCTTTCCAAGACTCGGGGGGGGGGTCCCATTATGCTGTACACCCCTAAACAGATCTAAGAGCAAGGGTGTTATAGCTGATCCCAGAATTTTGTAAACTTCAAGAGGTATCCGGTCCGGACCTGCCGCCTTCCCTGTAGCCATTCCTGACAGTGCTAGTTGAACTTCTTTGAATGTAATTTCTGCCTCTAGCTCCTCTCTAGTAAGCCTATCCAGCCCCTCTCCAATATTAATATCGGCAGGCATCTCTGCCATACCATGAGAAACCTCTTCTCGGCTTTTGTTAATATCATCTTGGTACAGGGCCTGGTAGTAATTTTGGAAACCTCTGATTATGTCCTCTGGATAGGTATAGACTTGCCCACCTATCTTAATCAAAGATATAGCACTAGAGGATATCTTCTGCCGAGTACAGAGCGCTAACCTCCTGCCAACTTGTTCTCCAGTTTCATAGGCACTGTTTCGGTGAGATTGATACTCCTCAGCAGATTTCTGCGTTAGCCAGTTAGTTAGCTCTGCTTTCAGTGCGATTATTCGATACTGAGTTTGATCTCCCTCCTGTCCCTGTGCTATCAGCGAGATATGCTCTTCTTCAGCCCTAGCTAGATCCCACATCAATTATTGGTTCTTTTTTTCTTGCTGCTTCCTTGCCCTAATAACAAAAGAGATGGTTTCGCCTCGGAAAGCTGCCTTAAAAGAGTCCCACACAACCCCCCTGCTAGCACTAAACCTATTTGTATCAAAAAATTCTTGCACCCACTTTCTCATATATTCAACATATTCACTATTTACAAGAAGTTTCCTATCAAAGGTCCATTTACTCCGTAATCTTTTAAAACCAGCTATTTCAAGTTCTAGCATCAGAGGGTTATGGTCAGAAATTATTTTAGGGAGTTTTATAATCCCGGCTTGCCCTACAAGATCCCTTGTACAAAAAAAATAGTCAATACTGACATATTTTTTGTGCGGACAGGAAAAATACGTGTAGCCGGGGTTGGCCGGATTCTTTGTAGCCCATATGTCGACCAGGCCATGGCTAATTTTTAAAGAATTGAATGCCCTGTACACCCAAGGCTTCCGTCCCGAATACCCCCCTGGCCCTTGGTTCCCAGGTCTACCATCCAAAGAGATGTTAAAGTCCCCGCAGAGAATCAGAGGGGTCGACCAGGTGGCCAGTTCAACTTCCAAAGCCTCGAATATCTGATGATCATCCTGATTAGATCCATAAATTGCACATATAGTGCCGCCCATGGCCAGTTCAACGATCACCCATCTACCCAAGGCATCCACTAATTTACGTTTGGCCATACCCAAAAGAAGTCCTTGCTAAGATAGCCACACCATGTATATTAGATGTCTGAGTAGTACATGCCAACAGGTTATACCCTGTAATTCTCAATACTTCTCTTTTCCCCCAGGGAATATGTGTCTCCTGTAAGCATATTACATCAGTGGGGTTGAGTCTGATAAGTTTGGCATTTCTTACCCTCTTTGCCCTGTCATTCAACCCCGCGATGTTCCATGAACAGATAGTTATATTCCCCATCTTAAATTGGGCTCAAATTTACGAGTTCCTCCATGGGACCTTCTCAAACTTTTTCCCCCAATGAGTTCTCGCCTCTCGTTCTGCCATCTATTTATCTCTTTTGATTGTCTCCTTATTTTGTTACTGTTTCTAGATATGCTTTTTTCCCCCCCACATTTAACCCACCACCTTTCCCTCCCGCTTCCCCTCCCTTCCCCCCGCTTCGCTGCCCACCCACCTCCCCAACATCCCCACCTCCCCGCGTGAGGCGTGCAGACTCAATCATGAGTTTGATTGCGATGGGTGTGCTACACAAGCTGAGAGTGAGAGCCCTAATTGTAGGACCTAAACTAAATGCTGCATCCTGCAGCCGAAGTTCCCAAATTCATTAGTACCTCCGCCATAGTACTTCTAAAGAAAGAGAGAATAAAAATCTTATTTTATATTTTTTTTTTGCCCCATCCCACGTTCCCCTTCTTACTTCTCCCTACGTGCCACCCTGCAGAGTCCCAAACTATGTAAATCCTAACATATGTAATAGCTAGCCCGCACCTAGCTAGGGAGCCCGTCCAGGAATTCCTTAGCTTTTATTTCTGACATAAAGAACTTTGTTTGCCCCTCAAAAATCACTTTTAGACGAGCTGGATTGATTAAAAAGGCTTGCGCCTTTTTATCCTGGAATGGTTTGATGAGCTGCCGTAGTCACCACCACCTTTCAACAGTGGAATGGCAGAAGTCTGGGCGAACAAAATAGGAAATCTCGTTTCTGGATCTTTTTGCATCAGGCCTTGCTTTCTCAGAGACGGCTTGGCGCAGCAAAAAGTTGCCAAAATATACCAGGATGGCTCGGGGGAGACCCCCGCCCTTACAGGCTGTTTCTGAACAAAGGGGACCCGATGGGCCCGCTGAATCTCTAGTGCCCAGTTCCATTCAGTTAGTTCCGGCAAGGAGTCTCGTAACAAATCCACCACAAATGAACGTATGTCGGCCCCCTCAACCCCCTCGGGCACCCCAAGGACCCGCAGGTTATTCCTCCGCTGGCGGTTCTCGAACTCCTCCAACTTCCATCTAACATCCACCAGCTGTGCTTCATGGGAACCCACCAGCTGTGCTTCATGGGAACCCACCAGCGCGTGATTTGAGGCAAGGTCAGATTCTGTAGTGACTATCCTGGACTCAAGGTCAGTTAAATGTTCCCCAAATACACTGCAAGTTTTTGTCAATTTTCGCACAACCCCTTGCATCTTGCGCATGGCATGCTGGGCCTTGCGGCTATCTTGGCGAGTTTCCTCGCGGTGCATAGAGATGGCCTGAAAGATAGCCTCTAAAGTTGGAGAAGTTGACTCGGATGGATTAGAAATGGATTGGGAGGTAGGCATAGGGTTAGACAGTTGGTTCGTAGGGGTATAGTCCCAAGCCAGATCCTTTCCTCCCTGCCTCTTTTTCTTTTTCCTCTGCACAGTTTTGCATTTAGAGCCACCTGCCTCCTCCAAATCACTATAGCTTAGATCCGTAATATCTGCTGATGAATCCTCAGACCACTCATACCCATCTGATACAGAGAAGAAAAAGTCACTGGGTTCCTTGTCAAGCTCTATTCGACTGCCACTGTCAAGGGCCCTGCTGGGGTTAGTTTCATGTGGGCGAATTACATAGTCAGGATCGACATTAACTGGTTGCTTCTGGAGTTGGATACACGTAATACCATGTTTATCTGCTTGTGCCCCAGAATCCCTTCTGCCCGCAACTGCATTTCCTGCCTTTGCTGGGTCCGTTTGGACCCCCCCAGCTACTTGCTCAGTTAAGATAGTCGTAAGTGGGTTTTGAGTGCCCCCCGTGGGATTCGGAATCAACTGCTGAGGTAGGAAACCCCTGGGCCTACCTTCCATGTTAGCCGACCAGTTATTGTGTCCATTCTCCACCTCGCTCAGCTCGGGCTGCTCTCCCTGAGCTTGGTCTCCTAATTCCAGCATGGGTGGATCTCCTCCGACATGTTCTATGCTTGCCGCGGTGTCGGGACAAGCCTTGCCCCAGAGCTCCACCTCGCAACCCAGAGCTAATCTCCCGGCAGGACCTCTCAATAGATCGACCACTGTAGGGCCGGCCGGTCGTCCCCTCTGCGCTGCCCCGCCTCTTCCTTTTTTTTTCGGATCCGGGTCAACCACTGTCCCCAGGCATCCTCGCCGCGGAGTTTGAGCCGGAGATTCCCCCACGGTCGTGACTGGAGTGTCCGTGGCCGCGTCTCCCGACTCCGTCGTCCCGCCCGGCATCTGTCTGGCCGCCCTAGCATTGGCAGCCCCGGCCGCATTCTTGGGACCCATCTCCGCAGCTCTGGCAGTCTCGATCGACTCCACAGAGTCAGCCCCCGCACCGGTTACCTCCGACAGGTAAGAGCCTTCTTGACGAGCTTTGGTGCTTCCCGCAATAGTCCTTGCAATATGCCGTAGAACTGAGAGCCCGATTACCATTCTCAATAATCGTAGGTAATCTCTGCCGGTCCTTGGGGGGCACTGTGAGTCCGGGTTAAAAAGCACTTCCTTCATTATCCCGATTTCCTTGGTGCAGCATTTCTAATATCTTTGGCTCTCAGTGCTCTGTGTGCACCTACAGTCTCAAGCGACCGCCATCTTGCCTCGGTCCGAGCGCCATTTTCTAACCATTTTCTGTTCTCAATGCTTGACTGCTTGGATTTAGTTCTTGAAAACCAAAAGAATAAAAGAACACAATGTACATGTATGTTTTTGAGGCATACCTATCGGATATGCAACCTTAGGAATAAACCATTGTTTGCCTCTCTATCCAGGATCTGCTTTGAACTTGTTCAACTATTGCATGTGTAAGGTGCGCGCTCATGTTGGCAATTGGATAGCAGACAAACTAAAATCATGTGTTACATTTGGAACGGTCCGGGATGTTTACAGATGGGAGGGTTAATTGGTACATTTTACTGCCTTAGTGTTACCATTTAAAGCATTTAAATCATGCGGTTTTCACTTTAATACTTTTTTTTATTATTATTTTATTTAGCGCGAACTCGACCCGAGTGTATTTAGAATGCTTTACATGGGCTCCAGTTGCATAGCAGACCGACAAATTCATTTAGTTAGGCATGGGGAGATTGAGTGATTTGCTTGCCCTCACGCGCGTCTTCTCTTTCCCTCCCCTCCCTCCCTCCTCCACCCCCACCCCACTCTCTCTGCTGTTCCTCCCCTCCCTCAAGTGCTGTGTGGGGCGCAACGGCAACAGCTTGTTGCTCTGGTTTTCACGGTGATCCACATTAGAAAACGAAACTTTACAAACGTTTATAAGTATGAGCTAAATATATTTTCCACCTGCCCCCCTTCTGTGGCACAGTATTGAAAGCATCAGTTCATTGTTAGCAGCCGGCCAGGAATGTTATGGTGAGAGCCCCACAGTGCGGCCAGAAGGGGCCCGGGCCACCGCGAGGGACTGCCGCCCAGTGAGGTGAGGAAACCGGCAGGCGCCCAGACTGTGTGTGTAGTGTGTGTCTGTGGAGTGTTGTGTGTGAGTTTGTGCGCAGCGGGCACGCAGCCTGCTAACTGCAGCAAGTCCCCCACCGGTCGGCCCGCCGCAGTGGAGTCGGGTGTCCTCGGCGGGCGCAGGACACACACCGGGCCGCCGCCAGGAATGCCAGGCAGGGGCTTTGTGTGTCCTCTAAGCGGTCCCCCGGCGCCCAGGGAATCTGCAGAGTGTGTGTGTGTGTGAGTGTGTGTGTGTGTGTGTGTGTGTGTGTGTGTGTGTGTGTGTGTGTGTGTGTGTGTGTGTGTGTGTGTGTGTGTGTGTGTGTGTGTGTGTGTGTGTGTGTGTTACAGTGTGTTACAGTGTGTTACACGCAGAGACCGGGTGCACCGGTGGGGAAGGAACAGAGCGAGTCCGGGCAGGAAAAGGGTATTTTTGAGCCGAACATGAGGAGTGCTGGAATGTGGGCTGCCTTTCCTCTCTGCGATACCAAAGGGGATGATGGACGGAGCGTTAGAGCAAATCAAACACTCACCCCCAGTCAACTGATCTGGGTTTAATCCATCATCATTCTTTAGCTCACTCCACCACCCCAGTTCAGACATGGCCATATGCAAATCAGTCTGACCCTGTGCCTCATGGGAACAGTCCAGCCCGAACTGCCAAGCCATGTCTTCCCTGGACCGGAAACAAGCATCCTGGGACCGGTTTCGGGTTCAAAACCCTCATCAGCCAGGTTATCTTGAATCCAGTGGCAAAGTGAGCAAGGGACCCACGTCTGGGCATACCCTGCCAACTTAGGGCGAACAAAGCGATACCAAAGGAGATGATGGACGGAGCGTTAGAGCAAATCAAACACTCACCCCCAGTCAACTGATCTGGGTTTAATCCATCATCATTCTTTAGCTCACTCCACCACCCCAGTTCAGACATGGCCATATGCAAATCAGTCTGACCCTCTCTGCGGCAGGCAGGATGTTGGAAGGCTGAGAGAAGCTCGGCCTGCGCAGAGTCCTTCCATCGGTGAATTCCATTTGAAAATGAAACCTTACAGAGCACGAATGGTAAACTGTTCTTGAAACTAATAGTGGCACATTTTTAAACCACTTAATTTTTTATTTTATTTTTTACACCTTATGGTTGCAATTCTCTCATTTTGTATTTTGTACACATTAGAGGCGGGTGAGCCATTTTCGGAGTGATAGGGTGCTGAGCTAGCTTTTTTTTATTGAATTCATACAGCTAGTAGTGGTTACCCACAAGCACAGATATTTGGGGCACTGCACCACGTGTGCTTCCAGCATGTGGTTAAAGACATTGCTTAGCTGACCTTGAGGTAGGGTTTGGATTTTTCTTAAATGTCTTGAAAGGATAATCGCTCATTATTATTACGTTGGTGCATATGTTTAGGTGTTGGTTCAGCATTCCTGGATTTGTATGTTTTTGTCTAATGCTTGTTTGTCACTGCTCACCTGCTTGTCTTTTTGTTTTGGGATTAGCCCGGCCTGTCATGCGTTGAATTGTCACACTTTTGAAGCCTCTGCTGAACAGAGGGAGTGCAGGAAGGTGGTGATGTCTGTCTGTAAGACTGAGAGAAGCCGTGTCTGGGCGGGGTTTAGTTACACTGATGCAAATCCCTTTAACCTGAATCCGTTTTAAATGTGAAACGTGACAAGGGCAGTTTGGGGAAATATAGTTGTAAAGCAGTTCAGGATCCTGTTTTTTTTTTTAAACAATAAGCTGTCTTGTACGTTTGTTGCCATTATTAAGCCAAGGTATATTTTGGATGTTTTCTTTCCCAGATTTGTTAGGCTCAAAAGTCGACAGGACAGACCTGTTCAACGTTTCGTACTAAAAGACTGGTTTAAGAGCCAAATAAATGAATTGATGTAAGAAGCATTGGTAAAGCCTTTAGGTCACAGTTTACGTATAAACGTCGTTTTTTTCTAACGTATTCACATTTAATTTCTTCTGAATTTTACAATGCATTAGGTCTCGCATTTGCAACAGTTTAACCTATTGGCATTGTATGTTTTAAAAACCAACACGTAAATAAAAGGCATTGCCATTTACAATACCAATAGCTCAAAATCGTGTGAATGCGAGACCTATTGCATTGCAAATGCTTGTTTCCTATGCAACTTTAACACGTGCATCTGTGTTTGGAGACATCTAAAATGGCTGTGTGCCTTGGCTCCACAGTATGGTGCTGGGTAGTTTGTTCTCCGACTCTCAACTCTCTCAATATTTTCTTTGTGGATTCCGTTCAAACTATTATAGAGGGAAATGGCCTTCCTGGTGTGTATACATTGGAAATGCATATCCAGTGTTATTTGTGTGTCTTTTATCTTGTTTACAAGGTAAGATGTCTGGTAAGATTGTGCCCATTTGGGTGAGATTTTGCCCATTCTACCGGATTAGCCAGACAATGCAAGAATTTGCAGGTAGGTCACAAAAACATTCGTATTTGCTGAGAAATACAGTAACTCGCAGAATGCTTTATTGGTCACTGAATGAGTACACCTGAGAAGTTTCTTCAGCATCCAATATCTGGGTGTCAGTTATGCACAAGAGCCACTTAAGTTCAGAATGCTTAGGTCATAACTTTCTCCTTGTCTTCATCTATGTCCTGTACCACGTTCTGGCTTCGATGAGTATTTAGAATTCAACATCACATTGTAAGTAGTCAGAGCCTTAGCCTTTACCTAAGGCGCTTGTACTGCAGCCAGGAGGTAGGTATATTACAAAGACTGGAATACAGAGGCAAGCAATAACACGGTGGTCCTGATGGTACCATTTGCTGAAATTGTTTGGAGACTAATTCGAATGTCCATAGCAGAGGGGTGTGTGAAGTTGCAATCTTCTGCACCTTACAATTTTGCAGTTTGTTTATGAAACTTTGCCGGCTTCTCAAGGTTGGTGTTCTTTAAATGTGGGAATTAGAGGGCCCTGTACTTCAGCAGGGACGTTCCTTGTTGCCTCTGGTAACTCTGGGCAGTAAGGACACTGTCAGATTGGACACAAAGAATCATAAAAAGAAACTATCAAGGTAACAGGCTTTTCCAATCTTATCATCCAGAGTCTAGAATAACATCAGCATATTCATTAGGACTGACCCACCCCGCTCCTGTTCAGGAAAGAGTTGAAGACGTACCTCCTTAAAGAACCCTATATCCAGGGTCAAACTGGCCTGTTGGGTAAACTAGCAGTGTCAGAACTGGGCTGACAGATCAGTGTGTGGGCCGTTTATTTGGCTGTTTGTGGGCAGTTTTATAGTTTGATGGGCTGTTTTTTGGTCGAGCCTAGAGGCAGCTTGCATGCGCTGCTCTGCGAGGCATGATGTAATCCCTATGTGGGGCTTGTACACACCCACCACTTTTTGATTGGTTGCTTGGTCTGGCTTCAGAAATTCCATTGATTTTCCTGGTGAACAGTGTTCATTTGTCCCACCTTGTGTCTATTTGGTTCACGCCCTGGCAACCGCCCATCTGTTTTGCGTTAGTGCACTACTTTTTCCTTCTGCCGTCTCCCTGGTGCTTACAGACTGAGTTCTCTTAATCTCCCAGTGCTTTCCCCCAACACACTTCTGCTTATTACACAGCATGGCTGTGTGCCTTTCTTCATTTCTACGCGGCGCCACTTTTTTCTTCATTTCTGCGTGGTGCCGCTTTCAGTTCAAGAGTGTATGAGCATGCCAGTGGGGGATAATGTGCTGCAGGGTTAAATACTTATAAGGTCCCAAAGGTGAGACCTATTGGCTATGCCAATGCTTGTTTGCTATTTGTTTCCTTGATATTACCACAAAAATTGCCTTCAACAATCACTAAATGCATGCAGTACCCCATACCTTGCAAAACACCTTTGCAACCTGTGTTTACTAGTTCAGAACTGACCCATATGCAGATATGGGACACTTTTTTAGCTATCCGATTTTCTAGTAGGTGCCACTTTCATTTTGATGCCCCGGCCTATTTTCTGTCCCAGTCCGATCCTGAATATATCGTTATGTAGCAAAGGTCCACAGTTCAGCTACATGTCCAATTGCAAGTTTAATATTTATTTTTGCCTTTGGCCCTGTGCAGCACTCCTCTGCCTTTCGGCTAGGTTCGACCCCCTATACAAATACCACATACATACATGAATACATACACGTACTTTGGAGGAGCGGCATGCTGTACTACTCATTTCTCCAATGCCAGAAACCACAAGGCAGGATTCTGTAGTGAAAAATTGATGTGATGTGGCTGCCACACTCTGGATATTGAGATTCTCTGCTACTATTTAGGTCAAGGGCAGCCCATGTGACATCTGGTAAACTCAATTACATGCAGATCATGTTAGGTGGGACCTCTGGCTGCAGGCAAGTAAAAAAGTATGCCTTAGGCAAAGTCAGGAAACTTCTCACATCATTGCATGTGCGAAATTCCCTTATTTTGCCTATGCTCACTAATCAATACAGGGGGATCAGAAGGCATCATTTCAGTACATAAACAGATTACTTTCAGCCAACGTTCAAGCAAAACATCAATGAATTCCAGTGAATAGTCTAGACTACAGTCAATATAGTGGACACAATCAATTCACAGAGTAACTATGCTTCGTGGAGAGTGGGATTGCCAGTTGAAAGGAGCTTGTAATTCTTCGGGGACACCAGGGAGGCACCCTCTTCAACTCATTGGATTATGAATATCAGCAGGTGGCGCTAAAGAATTTTGTGTGCACCAATATTTCAGGCTCTTGGATTATAATTAATGTCAGGCACAGGTCTCTCAAAAACAGCATGGCCTTTCCAATGAGCATTAACGGACTGATGGAAAAAAGGCGGTGGCCACTGTTTAGAGAAGGTGACAGTCTGGTTCCAATTAGTCCTGAGCCCTGGAATGTGAGATATTTCAGACTCAAGAGAGAAATGCTTCAGAGGGTTATTCATTATTGCTTTCATTGCTCAGGTAGACTTCCTCACACTACGAGGAGATGTTTGTCCCATTGCTCATCAGAATAGAGATAGGATTTATGGGAAGGTGTTAGCTGTTAGACTGTCACAGGGGATTTTCGTTATCAAAACCCCATGGCAACATGGGTTTATTCTGGGATGGGACATTACGGCACATACTAATTTGGACTTTGGCCAGATTGATAGAGCTGAAACGCTTAAAGAAGATTCTGTGAACAGTTTTGGCCCCAAAAGGTTTATAAATGAAATGTATTCAGTGGGCGAAGGTTCTGTATGTTGCTACCCTTGTGGTTATAGAAACTGATGGGGGGAACTCCCATCAATTGAACATTTAGCATGTTGCCAGACAAGGCAGCCAACATCTGTCCAGCACCCACATTTGCCTTAAAGGCACACGCCACTTGCAAATGTAAAGAAAACTCAGAAACCTCTAATTATTCGAATTTTCCTAACATTCTGAAACAGCATCTGAAGCGTTCTGAAAAATCTTTAGAGGGAAGCCATTTTGTTTCCCTCGTATTTGATTGCAAAAATCAAGGTGTTCACAGATTAAAGGAGAAAAAACAACAGAAGTGGAATGTTTAACCCTGACAAAAGCATGCTGCACCATAAATGGTGCCGGTGTTGTGGCTTGTTAAACTAACGAGAAAAAACAAACCAAATATTTTAAAATGAAATGCCTCCAGGTGTCTGCAAACATTGAGAGCAATACTTGAAATAAAATGGTGCATAACAATGGAAAAGATGATTCTGCACAATTTATAAAAGGGCTAGCCCCTTCTGGGCCCAGCTATATATGATCTCTCTTCCTTTTGTATTAAGGGCCCAGGAATTTTTTTAAAATTAAAGGGCCTTTGACCAAGCCCCTCTGCTCTGGTAAGGGACTGGAGTGGTTAAAAATACAGCTCTGGGGTGTAATAAATAACCTTCCCCAGCCTTTTCTATTTGTCAAGGTGGTAAGATAATCCTCCTTGCCCAAAGGCAGAGGGTTTCTTGCAAAAGCCCAGCCCCTGGCCTTGTTAAGGGGTTAGAGGGGGTTGCAGCTTCGCACCACAGCCCACCATTTCCTCTTTAGATGTTCGGCCAGCCTTTTCAAAGTGCAATGAGATTTGTCACTTGATAGCAGCACAGCTTAAGTGAATACCCCTCCATTCTTGCCCATGGTCTGTGGAGTATTGTCCCTGGCCTTGCATTTTCCACAAACGACTACCAACCAGCCTTTCTAAGGGTTAAGGTGGGGTTTCTCCCCTTCTTCGCACTGCAGTTTCTACTAACTGCGCCCAAGGGCCAGAGTGAAAATTCCTGTTGTTGACTGAGTTCTCTCGTCTTTCCTAAGGCAGGATAGGTTGTCCTGCAGCAAATAATACCACCTCCAATGTTAATAAAATGATTCTACAAAAGGAAAACCAGGGCACATGACAGCTGTCCTAGAGCCCTAATTGCAAATGTGAACACTACACTGTGGTGGCTATTATCTGTCACAGTTCTCTTTCACTTTCAAAACCATGCAGAAGAAGAAGGATTGGATCATCTGACAGCAGTCACAGAGACCAATTCGCAATTGTGAATGCAGCTGTCAGATGTCCACCTCATGCATTCTTTGTGCGGCATGGAGGACTGGACCCGGCCACAATTGCGAAGATGACACTGTTGTAGCTGTCACTTCTAATGTTCTTGCTTTTTTTCATGTTTTGGGTTTATATCCCCTTTCTAGACTATTGTGACATCTTTTTTCTCCTTGTAGCCTCTTGCTTGACATTTCGTTTGCTATAATTAACCGATGAATTTTGATCAATCAAAGATGTATGTATTTCATTGTGTCCAGCTTTTTCAGCAATAAAATAAAATAATTGGCAAATCATCTCACATTGTATCTCATCTGAAATTCTCCGTTAACAAAATTAGTCTTTGGGCCTGATTAGAGCTTGGAGGACAGGATACTCTGGCAAAAATGTGATGGAGCACCCTGTCCCCCAAGCTCTCGGGTTACCCGCCAGATTGTAGGTTGGTGGACCATCAACTTCTCATCTGTGGTGCCCCCGTTGGCCTCCATCAACAGAAATCTTAATCCAACAGCCTGACGGAGTGCTGATTGTCGGAGTAAGGGCATTACACTTCCTGCCTTATTTAGGGCGGAAAATCTTATGTCCTTTTTTTCTGTCCGTCACCCCCAGAGAAAAATTGGTGGCGCTCATCAGAAAGATTAAAACATTGACAACCGCACCCAGTGAAAAAACTCCATGGTAGTGCAAGTCATTAGTTATTTGTTTTTCAAAAACAAACTCCCTCTTTGAGGGTTTGTTTCTGAAACACAAAAAGTTGGTAGACAACTATTATAACCAACTTTGGCCAGCCACCAAAGCTTTGGTACCCTTAGAGGAACCACTGTAATGGCAGTTTTTCTTAAGGTACAGAGATTACCACTGGGCTGGCGGTGATCTCGAAATGTCGCTGTCCTCTGCCTGTCCGTATGGCGGACTTAAGTTCTTCTGCCAACCTGAGGGACAAAGGTAAAACTTCCAAACCCTAAATCAGGCCCTTAGTCTTAGCAACAGTCAGATGTCACCTGTCAGAGTCTTAAAAGTCATTAAAAGCCTTTTGCTGTGGATACAATTTGGGATGATAAATTTTATTTCTGCTATATGCCAGAGCCTTTTTAATAGGGCCACAGGGAAAACTGGATCTACTGGGTCCAAACGTTGGGGTTGAGACCTTGTAATCCTAATGTCCTATTGCCTGATCTACTATGAATCTGGAGTAACTGGGCCAAGTACCACTTCAGCACTTGACTCTCAGTTGTAGCATGGGTTGAGCAGTCCAATGCCTCCCGGGGGGATGTAGATGCAGGGTGTAAACACAGGCTCACAACACAAAATATGTTCAGTAGCACCAATAAAGGATTGTCCAGTCAGATACCTGTTTTTATGAAAAAAGGGGCATTAATATAGGAACACAATATAAAATACAGTGTTATGATTTGAATGTACCCCAATATAGGCCTGGGTAGTCACATAACCTTTCACCTACATTTACCGTGCCATTGTACTACATAACAGGTTTGTGCTGACCTTTTACCTAGTTAGGCGCTGCATAAATGTCGTGTGGTTTTCTCCAAAATCTAGCCTCCTTTATTATGCATGAGGATTCTCAGAAACACAGCAGGACTACCATCTACTGCATCTTCTGCATAATATCTATGTATAAGGGTCATCCCTTTCGTCATCCTCAGCTGACATGACACAGCAAGGTAGAACCCCTGAGGGTACCTTTTGGGTATATAAGCACCATATCTTTGCTGAGGCAGGCAGAGGAGAAAGACTTCCATGCTGACACACTGACGCAAGACGCTGAGGTTCCTGCACGCAGCTACTCAAGCACGCAGTGGTCTGACATCCCTTACAGGGTGTCCATCTCGAGACCAAGACGGGGTCCTTCATTCTCTCACACCAGGTAATGGGGTTGGTTCTATCCTAGGGGGTTTCTTGGCTATACACATACATACATGCTAGGTAAATTTAGGTACATCTAGATAGGGCCTGCATCGTAGGAGTACGTAATATTACTGTCATGTATTTATGTGCCTGCATATATACATTGTTTTAGCACTATGGTAGAAATCTACCATCCATTTACTCTGTTGGTGCTTACAACCATTTATATCTGTTTCTGTCTTATGGTTGTTGCAGCATACATATTTTACACTAGAATGACGCTGGTTCAATAAATGCTTATTGAAAACGTCCCCACCGTTTATTCTGTGTATCTCTCTGAGACAAAGTGAGCACGAGTGACTGAGCGAAAAGTACTGTACTGTTTCCACTATCCCTGAGGGGACACGGTTGTCATGTTCGATAGTTGCAAGAAACAATTCGCTCCTTGGTAAGAGGAGTTCATAGTGGCATTGTGAGCTAGCTGGTATACAGGCACACATATCCGGTGTGGCTGTCTGGAATCAGTCTGGACACCACTCCCACAGTTTATGTTGTCTAAACGCACAGGTCCTATATAGGTTTATAGGAACTAGACGACATGACGCCGCCAACATTGGTTTGGTTCTTATTTAACGGTCAAATCTGAATAGTTTAGTCGTGCTTTCTCAGAGACCCCTACTCACATCTAAACAGAGACGTCTGGAGGGGGAAGGGAAAAATCAGCCGCAGCTGAGTAGGCATATCCTATATATTGGCTGTAGGTTTATTCAAGCTTGAAGGATAATAGT
Source organism: Calotriton arnoldi (assembly GCA_963921515.1). Classification (NCBI taxonomy): domain Eukaryota; kingdom Metazoa; phylum Chordata; class Amphibia; order Caudata; family Salamandridae; genus Calotriton; species Calotriton arnoldi. The sequence goes on from CAWUFW010012936.1 coordinate 67,797, forward strand.
TCCCTAGTGTGCATAAAACTTTATGTCAGTTTCCTTGAAACTCTTTCAACAATGTCTGAAGAAGACAACGCTGCAGCAGCATTGCGTGCGAATGCAGCAGGGGAAAGGGAACAAGAGGGTGCTATAAACATTTCAGAAAATGTCAGAAGTGCACTCACTTTAAAACTAGCAGAGTTTGGAGTCTCAGCATTAGGTGGGACTGTAACATTCGTGATTGAGGCACACGAGTCATTAAGGACAGAGGTATTCTATTCATGGGTTAAATTCCCACCAGCAGATGCAGGCACAAATACATTTCATACTTACACTCCGGATGAAACATCGGAAGAATATTGTCCATACAAGGACATTGAAGTTCCGCTCACCTACCAGGAGCACATAAACTAGTTTAAAGGTGCCCTCCCACATACAACAGAAAAAGTAAGACTCGGTCCACTCAGCAGAGACGGAGCAACTTGGCCGGTCCTTGCGATTTACACACTGCATCCAGACATTGATACAATGCCAGTAGCAGACTTACGTCCACTTCACAAATAAATAATAAAACTCTACAGAAATTTAGCACAGTTCGTTATGAGAACACTGACACTTCAATCAACTAAAATTACCCCAGCAGGTCAACTACAAGGGACTGCAACTAATATCACCCCCACAAACACTGAACGCAGTTATGGGAAGAATGCCTACTAAACGTGAGCAAATGCCATTCTGGATGGCATAGAAAATCACACAGTTAGAGGCAGTGTTCCCACACACATTTTATTTATTTATTTGAAAGGTTTTATATAGCGCTGGCTAGACCCGGGGGTATCAGAGCGCTTTACAAGAGCAGAAGCAGTGAAGAAAAACAGTTGTTCAGGGTAAAACAAAAACAAGCAAGTACATCTCACATTAAGATTAAAAAGGGGCAAAAAGCACTTTACATGAGTAGAAGCAATCAAGAAGAGCAATTTTTCAGGGTAACAAAAATACGCAGGTACAACTCATAATTAAGTTAAGGGGGGGCAGAAATTCTAAAAAGGGAGAGCGAGGTGAGAACCAGGAAAAACAGAAAGATAACCAATGTAGGGGACAACAGAAAGCAAGGTCAAAGGAGTGATTATGGACCCCAGTATTTGTTGAGAAGGTGATGTTTTAGGTCTTTTTTAAAGCGGAGGTAGGAGGGGTTACAGCGCAGGTCCCTCTGGAGGGCATTCCAGATGTTCAGGGTGTTACCAGAGAAGGAGCGAGATTGGGTGGTTTTCTTTTTTAACAGCGGGGGGACAAGGAGGAGCGCATTGGTGCTTCTCATCGGTCTGGAGCAGCCCGCTTTGTTGAGTTTGTTTGTTAGGTACAACGGGGTTTGTTGGTGAAGAGCTTTGTGCGTGATGCATGCAGTCTTATAAAAGCATCTTCTTTCAACGGGTAGCCAATTTAGGGCTTTAAGGGCCGGAGAGATGTGGTCAAATTGTTTACAGTCAGTGATAAGCCTGGCCACCAAGTTGAGCACAGATCTAAGGGGGGCTAGGTGTACTTTAGGGGTTCCGGTGAGGATAGCGTTGCCATAGTCAAGTTTAGAGAGGACTAGTGACTGGACAACCCATTTGAAGTCGTCTAAGGGAATGAAGGGTTTGATTTTCTTGAGGTGTCGGAGAGTGAAAAGAGCTCCTTTAGCCGAGTTTTTTATATGGTCCTAAAGAGCCAGGCTGTTGTCAAGAGTGAAACCAAGGAATTTCGCCAAGTTAGATAAGGAGAGCGAACAATTGAGGGCATTGAGGTCCGTGATCCAGCCTTGGATGGGGAGCCGGTTGTTTTTTGGAGATAAGAGAATAATTTCAGTTTTTTTAGGGTTCAGTTTAAGATGGTTGGAGTAGAACCAGGATTGGATCTTACTCAGGGTATTGTTTAAATGAAGTACATCAGAGTGGGATCTAATCTTATAGTAGAGTTGGGTGTCATCAGCATAGAGGTGATAATTGATTCCAGCTTGTTTCAAAATGAGGATGAGGGGTTCCATAAAGAGGTTGAAGAGAGAGGGTGAGAGAATAGAGCCCTGGGGGACAGCCAGGGAGACAGGTGTAGGATTAGAGAGGCAAGCATTGATTTTGATTTGTTGTGTTGTGTGTTGGAGGAAAGAAGCGAACCATTTGAGAACCAAACCATTTAGGCTAAAGCGAGCTTTAAGTGAATTAAGTAAGGAAGAATGGTTAACTGTATCGAAAGCTGCAGAGAGGTTGAGGAGAATAAGAAGGCAGCCTCACCATTATCTAGGGAACTGTGGATGTCATCCACAATGTTCAGCATGGCAGTTTCTGTACTGCAGCCTTTCCTGAAACCGGATTGAAAAGAAAGTTGAAATTGCCTATGTGTTGTCCAATTGAAGCAATGCACATTTTTCAAGGGCTTCAGCAAGAAGTGGGAGGTTAGAGATAGGGCGGAGATTGTTAGGATCATTGGGGTCAGCAGTGAGGTTTTTAAGAATGGGAGTGATTTTTCCGAGTTGGAAAGAGTCGGGGACACATCCAGTGGTAAAGGAGGTATTGATGATCTTAGTCCAATAAGGGGCAATGATGTGGTTAAGATTGTGAACTAGGTTAGAAGGGAGAAGGTCTTTGGTGTGCGAGGTCGGCTTTAGTTTAGCAATGATATTAAAGACTTTGAGCTCAGTCATAGGATGGAAATTTTGCCAAGAGGCGTTATTTTCAGTTGTAAGTTGGAGAGGATGTCATCGGGCGAAGTTGGAATGGGTAGGTGAGTGGTAGGATTAGGTGGTAGGGGCGGTGCCGACCAAGGAGGTATGTCTCTGGCAACGTCTAAGGCATATTGGGGGCTGGGCGGGACCTGAATTAGAGGGAAGGATTGGTCAATTTGGGCAATTTTGGCAGAGAGGAAGTTGGCAATTTCCTCACATCTCTCAGTTGAAGCCGTCAACTCTGGAGGGGCAGAAGATGTTTGTTTTCTAACAATATTAAACAGTTCTCTGGGCCTGTTTCTGACACGATCAAGTTGAGCTCGAAAGAAGGATGCCTTTTCATTGAAAATGTGCTTCTTATAAGTTGATCTAGCAGATCTGAGGAGGACAAGATGGGAGGGTGAGGGGTGTTGTCTCCATGTTCTTTCTGCCAGTCTAAGTTGTCATATTTCATTATTGAGTTCAGGATTGAACCAAGATTTGGATTGAATTTTTCTTTGTTGTTTTAGTTTAAGAGGGGCAACTTGGTCAAGGACGTCACTAATGGTCTTATTGAAATGTTCAGTGAGCTCGTTAGCATTTTGGGAGAGAGGGGTGAGATGAAGTTGAGCTTGGAGTTTAGACTCAAGTTCACAGGGGGGGATTTGCTTAAGGTTTCTGGTCCACTTCATGGGTTTGTTATTTATTGTAGGAGGGAGTAGGGCACTGGTTGCGATCTTAAACAGAATGAGGTGATGGTGAGACCAGTCGATGGGGATGATGTTGGAAAGGGAGGCCAAGTCAGTGTTGGAGATAATAGCGTTGAGTGTGGCCCCTTTGATATGCGTTGGATTGTGGCATAGTTGCTTAAGGTCATTCATCTCGAGAAGGTTGATGAGGCGCATGACAGTGGGATCAACTAAATTATTCCAGTGGATGTTGAAGTCTCCTAAAAAGAGATTTTTCGAATCAGAAAGGGAAGAGTGTGTGAGAAGGTCGGATAATTCATCAGCGAAGAGGAGAGGTTCACCCGGAGGGTGGTAGATGTTATATAGACTAATCGGAGAAGAGCCCTTGACAGTGAGTTCAACGCAAGGTATTCAAATGTTAAGTGATCGGTGTTCTTTAAAAGGGTGAGTTGAAGTTCATTTTCATAGATTATAGCTAGTCCACCCCCTTTTCTTTCGGGCCTGTCCTGCCTAATGATGGCCCCCCGGGGGGGGGGGGTGAGTAAGTCAAGAATAGCCGTTGAGTGGTCATTGAGCCATGTTTCTGTAAGGAAGGCGATGTCAATAGCCTCGCTGAGGATGGTTTCTGATATTTCAGTTGCATGTTGGACTGCCGATCTGCAGTTAACAAGCATGCAAGAAAGGGGATATGGGTTGTCTTTGACAGGCTTAAAAGAGTGGATGGTGGTAAGTTGTGCTGGAGGTCTAGGAGAGATGGGTGAGGAAGGGACTCTGTTAATGCCCACAATAACTGGGATGCTGGAGTAAGGGAGGGGCTGATCAATTATCAGAGGCTTAGGTAGGTAGGAGTTACATAGGTTAATTAGGTCAGAAGTGGAGAGGTAGCTAACAGCATGGAGTGGCCTATGAGTTCGACTGTAAAGGGGTATAGTCCGCCATCTGGTGTGTTGGGAAAAGTTGTGGGAGCAAGAGCAAAAGGTATCAGTGTGATTGGGGTAGGTCCTGGAGTTGAGGGCGTTGAAATCCCCTCTGAGTCGTGTTAGTTTAGTCGTCATAGCTGAGAGTTTGCATTCAATGTTGATTAGTGTCTGTGCTATAAGATTAAGAGGGAAACCAGCTGAAAAGGAGTAGGGGGATGAGGTGGGGTCAGTGTTGACAGGGGAAGGCAGTCCAACGAACGGAGGGGGAGTGAGGCCGGGGGAGGGAGTCTGAACAGTGTTCAGACTGTTGTACAAAGGATTCTGCATAGAGAGGGACGGATCAGTAATAGAGTCAGGAAATGTGGTGGGAGAGAACAAGGGAGAGTGAGGGTTGCAGGGATCAACCACTTCGGATTGATTGGGAAGGATGCTATTAGGAGAGGGAAAGTTAGACATAGGGGAGAGTACAGTAGGATATCCCAGGGGCGGGGGCCAGTAAGTAGGAGTAGGGTTAGAGGAAGAGAAAGGAAGGAAAATAGGGGCTGGAGGGGATCGGTCGATAGAAAGGGTAAGAATAGGAGCATGAGATCTAGAGGTTGGTACAGGGGGAGTTCGAAGGGGAGGTATGTGAGTTGGGGAAGAGTTTGTGGGAGATTCTGGGAATGTGGAAGGGTCAATGGGGAGTCGGTCGAAGGTAAGAGTAGAGATCGGAGTATAAGACATAGCGGTGAGTGCAGAGGACATCCCCAGAGGGGGCAAGGCAGTAGGTAGAGAGTTAAGGGGAGAGTCAGGCAAGGTGGAAGGGGCAGGAGGGGAAAGATCGATGTTAGGAGTAGGAGAAGGAGACGAAGGATTAGATAAAGAGGAGAGTACCGGAAGAGTCCCGGGAAGGTGCAAGTGAGTAGGGGAAGAGTTGGGGGAAGGGTCAGAGGAGAAAGTAGGGGCAGGAGGGTAGCAATCGATGGTAAGAGTAGGGGCGAGATCCAACGTTCTTGGGGGAGTGGGAGGGGGGTCCTACGCAGAGAATTGGGGCCTCATCAAAGACGGTGAGTGAGGTTGCGACGTGTAGGGGAGGGAAGGCCTGAACCGGGGTGGCGGGAGACAACATATGGGTGTCAGGCAATTGGGTTAACAAAGAGTTAAGAACTGGTTGGGAGAGTTGATAGGACAAGGAACTGAAATGGTTATCGAAAATGTTGAGGTGGTATTCAGAAGCTTGAATAAGAATGTTACCAGTTTTGAATATGGAAATGTCAATTTCACCGAGAAAGGCTGGGGATGGGGTTGTTGACAGTTTGAATTTTGCTAGATTTAGTGATTGTAAGGTGGAGAAGGAAAGTGTTTTTCCATTCAGTGGGGCGTTTAGAGTAGAAAATAAAGTTTGTTTTCATAGGAGAGGACAGGCTGTGGTTGGTATCAACTATTAGCGTTTCAGGGTGACGAATCAATAATTTATGTTTGAAATTTTTCTTGGCTTTTTTGGAAAGATTAGACGGGTATAAGATGTTCCATGAGTTGGGGCCATGTCTGGAGAAAGCAGGATCAGGGGGAGTGAGGGGGAATTGGGGGGGACATGGTCGGAAGCACGATGGGACAGGGGGAAAGAGAGAGGAGGAAGGATATATAGCTACAGGAAAAGGGGAGTGAATACTGGTGGGTAAATAATTAGAGAGAGAGGAGAGTCCAATGCTGGGAGATAAGAGGGGAGATTAGTCAGAATAATAAACAATTGAAAATATCAAAATAAGAGAACATCAATATTGCGAACCTGGACAACATAATTTGAAGGATGGAGATTAAGGAAAGTGATTGTACAGGGAGAGTTCAGGTATAGTGAAATATTCAAAAATGGTGCTAAACAACACGAGTACAGGAACAGGTCTAGTACTCAAGGCAATGAATAAAAACAATTACATCAAAAATAGGAATACAAAAATTAAATGGAGGGCAGCCAATATTAGTGATGACCTACATATTATGAAGAACATCAACATAAGCAATTTTTTTTTTTTTACCAAGTAAGGATAAGGAAGACCTAGATCTAAAAGTGGCAGTCCTTAATCCAGCATAAATGCAGGTAGTCCTACCTCAGTTTCACCAGAGTTTAGTGTTGAGAGAGTCCTTTGTTTATTTCCATGTCAATTGAGGTATTTCGGTCGCCATCTTGTGAAGTCCCCAGAGATTGTGACAAGAAAGTGGCAAAACAAAATGGGGGGGGGAGAAAAGGTCCCAGTCAAAGAGTACAAAGAGTGTGTCAGTGGTATGGGAAAAAAGAGTAGGGCTCAGGCAGAGAATAAAAACAATGAAGTAAAATAACCTGGGATCTAAGAGGTAACAATGAGGTGAGGGAAACCAGGTATCAAGGGGGGGGAACTCAGCGGGATGAAGAGGGTTAAGGCAGTCACGGCGTAGCTGGCCAACCTTCCCGGGATGGAGAAAAGGCGGAGAGGAAAGGCAGCCACAAACTAGCAGGATTAGAAGTGAAAGTGCGAGGCATCAGTGGCGAGGGCATCCGGCGCGGAGCTCATCAGTGTAGTGAAGATCAAAGCAGCAGCCCAGGGCCAAGAAAGACCAAAACAAGAGCCCAGCCGAAGGTTGCCATTTTAGAACACAAACTGTGGAGGGGTTCAATTGCTCCCCATACAGCAATAAAGCTGCGGACAGGCACAACCAGCAAACAGGGGCAGCGGCAGTGGACAAAGGCAGACTGGGAAGACACAGGCACAGGGGGAGCAGTGAAAGCAGCGGCGAACACACCAGCCAAAACGGAGCTGCGGAGACGAATCGAGGCAGCAGTTATGAACAGCCCAAGGGTAGGAAGCTCAGGAGTCGGCTTAGTTCAACTAGTGCCGCCCGCCCTTCAAGGCATCGGTTGAAGTCTGCATGGGATAAAGGCTGTGGGGGTAACCTGGACCATTTCCTTGGGGACAATGAATGGAGCCTGCGCGTGGTCCGAACTGCGGGGGGCAACCCGGGCCGATTCTGTAGGCCGATTCCGTGGGTCGTTGTAGGAGGAAGAACCAGACTGTGGCATAACCAACGGCCAGAGACAGGGGGAGCAGTGAAAGCAGCGGTGAACACACCAGCCGAAATGGAGCTGCATAGGCGAATTGAGGCAGCAGTTATGAACAGCCCAAGGGGAGGAAGCTCCGGAGTCAGCTTAGTTCAACTAGTGCCACCAGCCCTTCAAGGCATCGGTTGGAGTCTGCGTGGGATTAAGGCTATGGGGGTAACCTGGACCATTTCCTTGGGGACAATGAATGGAGCCTGCGTGGGGTCCGAACTGCGGGGGCAACCCGGGCCGATTCCGTGGGCCGATTCCGTGGGTCGTTGGAGGAGGAAGAACCAGACTGTGGCACAACCAACAGCCAGAGACGTGCACTACAAGAACCAGAGGGAGAGGTCCATTTACTCGAAGGTCGTGGCTCGAGGAAAGGAGTCCATTCGAAGGACCAACCCTCAGCATGGAAAAATTACCACCCAAACCGACTCAATTGGGAAGTGAGTCGTGCAAAGTTCCGAGCGCAGCCAACGGACGGAAAGGTGCGTCGTAGTTGCAGTGGGAGAGGTCAGGCTCTCGAAGGTCATCGATCAAAGGGAGATTTCAGAGGGAGAGGTCGGTCTCTCGAAGGTCGTCGATCCGGGTAGAAGAATCCGTCCACAGTCCCAACCTCTGCAAGGTAAGAGTGTTAAATAACAGGTATGAAAGGAGAGGGAGGTGGATGGCAAGGCTAAAACAGGGATTTGAGTGCAATGGTTTATCCCAAGCCTGGAGATTCCTAGAGGAGCTCCTCTCTGGCGGCCATCTTTAGCGTTAGTTGAACATGCCCTCAAGAAAAACACAGAATGCTTCCAATCTGCTTGCCAATGGGGATAGCTCCTCCGATAGAGGATTGCACCTCTTGGGGTACAGTTTTCGCTGCCATCTATACCAGAAATCATGATATCCCTTCAATAGCAGTGATACCAGACATATTGAGACAAATACAGAATGAGTATGGAGCAGAACCTGCTCTAAACTTAGGGATGAAATTGTTAGGAAATTTTGCCCAGGTATCCACGATTATGTTGGCAAACATAAAAGGGGATGCAGCAGCGGTGGCGATACGCCAACGCTTGAGGAATTTCACTCCTGTACAACAAGAGCATGAATTACCTAAAATTATTGAAGATACATATGCCGAATTAGGTAGAGATAATTTGGGAGCTCGAGCAACAAAACCTCAATTCATGGGTGGTCCCGAAAAGGATAACACCAAACAAGCACCTGATTCTTCCAAAAAGAAATGGGATACTAACAAACAAAAGAATAGAGATAATAGATCACAATCAAGGGGTGGGTCTCCTCAGCAGGAGCCCTCGAATAGGAGGTGCAACCTTTGGAATCGTGATAACATTAAAAAACCTGACAGGCACCAGGATACTGATACACATTCCTCTCGTTCCTTTCAGGGTTCATCAAAAAACTCCGTGAGGGAAGGACGGTCAGAACACAGATCAGAAGAACAAACAAAGTCCAGAGATACACATCGTACTTCAGACTTTAATATCAAAAAAGAAGATAAACCAAAATCAAAACCTCAATTTAAAAAGAAAGTGGCCAGCCTTAAAATAAGACATGCGCAGGCTGCTGAGGATTCAACTTCTGAACGGGGAATTGGCTCTGACGATGATAGACAAAGCAGCAGAAGTAACAATAGCTCGCCAGAACTTGATGGAATTTCTGGTGACAGTGGCATTGAATGAATATATCACGGTGGACACACCTTAAACTAGGGTAAGTGTCCCACGCCCGTTATACGAAATAACACTCCAAATGGAGTAGGACAAACCCAGAAAAATTAAAGGTCTCTTTTGGGAGAACCTGACTTATGGCTATGACATCCTTTTGACTGAAAAAGTTTGGCCGCCTTAAATCGTTATGGATTGCCCAAAAGGAGAAGCAGTAATTTTACCACCTTTCGATGACCTCGTTCCCAAATCACTACAATATTCATACGCGCAGGAGTGGGCGGGAGCATTAGCGCCTGCATTATATCGCAATCATGTAGGGTGGAATGCTGAGTCACCTCACTATGTAATCCCAATAAAAGCTACTCCTACTCCACAGAAACAGTACCCTATAAAACAAGAAGCAAAAAAGCAATCAGGGAGATCTTAGATCAGCTTGAATACCAAGGTGTAATAGAGAATTGCACCTCTTCAATGAATAATTCTTTGTTTCCCGTAATGAAGCCTGAAAATTCATACCATCTAGTTTTAGACTACAGATATTTGAATACATGCACAAAGACATTTTGCAGTACAGAATGCACACAATGCCGCATTAATGAATAACATTGTGCAGAAAAAATACAAAACAACACTAGACATCTCAAATGGATTTTTCTGCCAAAATATAGTGCCTGGAAGCAGGTATTTGTCAGCATTCTCAGCCCTAGGCTCCAAACGTCAATTCTGTGGACTGCCCCAAGGATATGAGAATAGCCCCGGGTTGTTCTCAGCTAGGGTAACAGAGGAGGCATTGTCCTATGTAGATGATATTTATCTGACGGATAATGATTTATTGGATCATTGACCAGGGTGAGCAACATAATTTTGAGATTCACCTCTGAAGGCTACAAATTTAACTTTAAAAAATCAAAAATAGCCCACCTCAATAACCTATTTTTGGTTTACAAGTTATAAAGTGAAGGAAAAAGCCTAGCAGCTAACTTTTTAGACATGTGCGCACTGCTCCAACCTCCAAAAACTCTGAAAAATCTACAATCCATATTGGGATTCCTAAATTTTGGCAGAACATACATTTTGGATTACACAGAAAAAGTAAAACCTTTCTACGATTTATTCAGACCTGATTTCTCAGTCCAACATTGGACACAGGAACACACGGATATCCTTCGTTCCTAACAAGCTGACATGATAGCTTCCAAACACCTACACACGTGTAAATGGCACAAATTCGGTGATCTGTGTAATAGCGGGTCAATCTGGGTACACTTACCTAACCTTCAATGAAGGCGAAACGGTACAAATCACACTTGTACACAAACGCTGAAATGTACTCTGCTTCTACAGAAAAAATTCTGACAGCAGTACAGACTGCCTTAGTGAGAGAAAAAGCACTGGCACAGGGGAAACGGATAATTGTCGTAACTCCAGTACCGGCCTTAGAGGCTGTTACAAAGGCAAGCATTCCAAATGAAAAAGCATTACATCCACAATGGATACAATGGGCTAATTCTCTTTCTGCAACAGATGTAGATTCCAAATTTGATTCTACATTAAAAACACAAGCATTCCTGCAATACGAACAAGAATATCCTCTCCCAAATGAAATAATGCCTCTAGATCATTATGAATACATTATTTACACTGACGGTTCTCCTCAGCCTGCCATAGGTAGTAAACAGCAATACAGCACAGCTTGTGCGATTGTAAAAGGATGTATGCAGGATGGCAAGTTCCATCCTAGCGGTACGAAGACACAGTCTCTAGGAGACTGCACAGCACGTTGGCAGAATTAAAACCCCCATTACTGGCATTTATAAATACAGATCAGGAATTCACCACACTTATAATGTGCGATTTATTTTATTGTGCCCAGTCTTACAATGAATATTTTCACTACTGGTGTCTGAATGGGTTTAAAGACTCAAAAGGTTGCACAATAAAGCACAAAGTGCTTTGGAAACAAGTGGCAGAGCTGAAAAAAGTCTTGCCAAGAGCTCACGTGATACACACGCTGAGTCATCAACGTGATGGCGTTCACATTGAAGGGAATTCATTGGCTGATGAAGCCACCAAGGCGACAGTACGAACTGCTGCCGTAGATGCAATCACTCGTTCTAGCATGAGAATAGACGGACAGATAATGATAGCTGTCATCGCTTAACGCAAAAACAGCTCAGCCTTGCCAAAAGGTTTTCCACTCAAGTACTCCTAAAAGTTTAGATGCACGAAATATTCCGTATGCTTAAATTCAAGGAGTGGGCGATAGAGTAATACCAAACATGAATCGCAGATTATGTTTAATTCTAGCTGCACACGAGGGTCTGGGTTCAGCACACGCAGGGATTACTGCGACAGTTTCACTATTGAAACAACGCTATTGATGGCCAGGTTTAACGAAACAGAGAAAAGCATTCATCCTTAAGTGCGACATCTGTCAGCAGATGAAGGGTTCAACCATAGCACGACCACCACAAACACCACTACTGATTTCAGACAGACCTCTCCCTTGTGTCTATTTGGACCACTGAGGCCCCCAACAATCTGACTGGGCTTACAAATATATCTTGATGGCAGTGCATTCATGCTCTGGATTCCTGTGGGGTCAGCCCTAGCACTCTACTGACGTCCAAACTGTTATAAAGGATTTGCGAGTCTTCATAGGGACATACGCGGTTGGCACATTACATTCTGATCGTGGCCCCACGTTTAGTTCTTGGGCTTACAAGGAAGCCATGGGAAGTTTGGGTGTAGCATTCCGGTACTCCTCTCCGTATCATCCCGAGGGAAATTCGATTGTGGAAAGGAAAAACTGGGACTTAAAGCAATCCTTAACAGCAAGTATATTAGGCTCGGGTGGCCATTCGGTCAATCACCTATAAGGGGTCTAGAAGGCACTTAATAACATGCCAAGAAGTTCCCAAGGAGGCCATACCCCTTACGAAGTCCTATTTGGGATGAGAATGTGGGTACCTGACCTCGGTTGTAGCAGCACAGTGGCGGTTGAAAAACAATTTGACATCGATAACCGTTTGGTTGTTTTACAGGAACTCAATGAATTCTGGGCACTACAAAGCAACATCCAAGTAAAATGCACCACCACTGGGGAACTAAAAACAGTAACGGCAAGACCTGCCTGGGTCCCAAAAATCGGGGATCTGGTCAGAGAAAAAAATTGTGAACAAGAAAGAATTTGGGCCATCTTACAGAACGCCTGTACCTGTCCTGGCTGTCGAAGAAACAAGAACAGTACTTCTTCCGCCTCTTGCCAGCAAAAAAGAAAAGAGATTCGTCTCCATTGATCTGATCAAACCACACTATGTGGCCGATACTGAATAGCAGGCCACGTGGGATCCTGGGTAGCTGCTGATCGCCTCTTGCTACCATACAGGAGGTTCAGACAGAAAGACTGATAACATTTGAAGAGTCTTCTACACAAAGTAATGCAGTTACCAACAATGAAATGGAACTTGTTCCTATTGAAATTGAACATCGTCAAAACACAAATGAAACACATATATCAATTCGGTCTACCACCGACGTATACATCAATGTGCCTCTACAGGAGACATCTGCAAGCTCAACGAAACCTGCAGAGCTACCAAAGATAGATCGAAATGCATCTGGCTACTTTATCGATTTTGACAATTTTTCACTTGATCCAAGTGAACCTGAGTCACTGCCAGCTCCAGGTTCCTGCAACAAACAACTTCATGATTTCTACCTTTGGCTGAAAAAGGCATACCTAATCTCACCATGGCTACAGCTCTGGATAGCAACTGGCATACTGTTCCTACTCTTCTGGATAGGTTTAGTGACTGTCTTTTTCTTGCTCGTGAATGGACACTATCTCCCAGAGCGCTCCGCAGTATCAAATGTGAATTTGGTACTGAAACCTCATACGTCATCTCATCTTGAACAAAGAGACCTGTCTTATGTGAACATTACAGCAGTTCCAGTTCCTGATGGAATAGTTTGGGACAGAGTTTCATATGATGTATTTGGTCCCACTGAACTTTTGAAAATACCACATGTATTTAAAATTTCTTTAAATGATATCATCACCTCCAGTACATACTCTGACGATTGGGATTTTGAAACTGTAAATAGTATGATGTCTGATTTAGAACTGTCCGCAGCATTTACGAAAAATAAAATGTTTGATGATTCATCTGATTGTGACACCATGTACTGCTACCAACATTATGATCATCATTTGTTGCATAAAACAAGTGCCCCACGTAATGTTTTCACATACCACCAATGGGAACATTTTCCAACACCGGCGAAAGGAAGCTCACAAAAGTTTGAACGAAAGTTTGCTTTTTTTTCTGGGATTAATACATCAGATGCACGCTCATATTATTATAAGCATGCACCTACATCTGCAAAGAAAAATATGCTTACTAATACAAAACAGATATACTCTGCATCCTTTATTTCCCAACTGTCTGAACAGGGTTTTCGACTTATGGAAAGACACTATAGACATAAAATCATCCCTCGTTTCACACTTTGAGGGATGGCAAAACTATACGGAAAATGGTGAGGGTACAGTAGATGACATCATGCATGGCGTTTCATACAATTCGACAGACCCCGATTGGAACGGATAGTTGGTTTGGCCTATCAACACGAATAGGTGTCAGTCAAGATTCAAGGGTACCACTGAAGGGTTTAGTATCCATAGGCCCGACTTACGCTATGTACAACGAGAACATCCGGGGATGGTGACATCATACAGTGTTAGGAAGTTATGCCTCGATTGGCTAAGAACCTCGACACTGTCCCAGGTGAAACAACACTTGTCCTTACTGTCAGATGACATGGATTTAAGGGATTTTTTGCTAGGTCCCCGAAAGCCACGTCGTAAACGCTTCGTATAAGCCATTTACAACGATGTTTGGAAAATCTCTCAACGGGAAGCTGCGTAGAGGTTGCGTGAAATTGATAGAGTTAACCTAGAAAAGGCTTTGACTGTGGTCAACAATGGTATGACCACACTGACATCCAGGATTTATTCACTGGGCAACATTGTGTCTTCTGCTATAGATATAATGGAACAGGATCTGTCCATCTTACATCACGTGCAGTCACAGTTACGATCCATTCTATTCTTAAGCTAGACGCTACAATCATTGCCCTCTGGTCATGTGCCCTGGCAATATATTAACAGTACGTCTCTATTCTCCACGTATAATCTATCAGAAAGACAGACGAGAATGGCACAAAGAGATGCAAAATATACAATGCTGCACATTGAAAAATTAGACTAATTACCTTTCAGTGTGGCTGAGTCACCGTCCACAGAATGGTAATTCATGGCCATATAACATTGCCAGTAACAACTTTCCAATTTCAATATTGTCTAGAACACCACCAGGTAGGCAAATATGAAGCAATGGGTAAGGACTTCATCCATGAATCTTGGGAATTACCGTATAGATTTAGATGCAGGAACGGGGACACTGAAGTGTTTTTCAGTGGTACAGACTGCGAGAATTCATTGAGTGGATCTCTACTTTGCCAGTATATTATGCTTCACAGGGCCTGCAACGGTTCAGTTGCAAACTTATCCTGTCATTTAAAGGGTTCCATAGCTGCTGTGAATAATCCAGTGTTCAAGCTGCTCTCAAATGGGAGTTACTTGATGCTGAATGATCAAGGTTGTTGTGCGATGCTTGCAGGCATCGCATATCTAGTCACAGTAAGTTCCAGGGTTACTTGTTGTATGCAAGTGTTGCTTCCACCAACTCACACAGTCAGGGAGGCGCCGTTATGGCCTTCGTTGAATGTTTCCTTTATACGGTTTGATACTCTGAGCCGAATGAAAGCCATGCTTTTACAGAAGGATGTTACCTTAATCTCAGTCCGAGAGACTTTTGATCTTCAGGTGGCAAGGTGCTCAGCAGAGATACAGGCACTGGTACAAACTAACTGCCCTTTCCATTTTGGAGAAATGGTACAGCGTATCTTTAACATGTCTGATACGAAGGGCATAGTACACCTATTTAAGACCATAGGTTCTGGACTGTTAAGCACCTTTCAGACAGTCTTCAGAGTGATTCCAACTTTCATACACTCCGTATTAGGAAGCGTTTTTGGAGGGCTTCCGCTAATCCTGCTACTGATAGTGGGTATCTTGATTTAAATTTTTCTGCTACGCAATGGATGTCCCAGTCACCAAGGAAATGAAAAAAATGCTCTTGGAGCGACGTTACCGTGATCACTTGGTACTCCATCTGGGCACACCTCGACTTCGGGAGTTAAGATAGTGTTGGTTCCTATCATTCCGACCAGTCTGGATTGACAGTTTTGCCTGTTCTTCGCTGCTTGTTCTGCGGACAAGAATGCATTTTGGATCTCTGTCTAACACTTCCATCTGTTGCACTGCCGGACGTGGATGCATTGCTGGACCCGTTAAAGGCCCACAAAGTGCTGTGTCCTCAGCGTATTCCCATGTTGATGTCGCCATTCTTAGAGCCAACACAGGATGCTTCAGCTCCTGTTGGATTGGATACCGGCTCTACTACAGGCACACAGGCTTTGGATGTTTCAAATGCTTCCCCAGCATCGGCTGTGGGAACTGAAGAAGATCATCTTTGCTCGATTGACCTGATCTGCGAGGTGCTACAGGGACCGTCGTCCATGAAGACAAGCAGCAGTGATGTTGCGTCTCCCACACAGGACAAATAAACATTTGGCTCTCCATGTGCTGGGAAGAATTCTGCCTTTTTCCAAAACAACCGAAATTGGAATTTTAAACAAAATTTTCCTTCTTTACTCTAACTGAGTACCATGGCTTTCAGACGCTCTCAGTTGCTCAAACTCTATATATGAACATATTTTAAAGGACTCAGAGCTTTTTAACATATATAAAGAACTTTTTTATAAACTTTTAGAAATGTCTTTATTCTGGACATTTTTAACAATATTTTTATGATTGATTAGAAGGACATACCCTTTTTACCATATCGTCCAGTCGGATGAGGAGTGGGTGTGATGATTTGTAATGTACCCCAATATAGGCCTGGGTAGTCGCCTAACCTTTCACCTACATTTACCGTGGCATTGTACTACATAACGGGTTTGTGCTGACCTTTTACCTAGTTAGGTGCTGCCTAAATGTCGTGTGCTTTTCTCCGAAAACTAGCCTCATTTATTATGCATGAGGATTCTCAAAAACACAGCAGGACTACCATCTACTGCATCTTCTGCATAATAACTATGTATACAGGTCATCCCTTTCGTCATCATTGGCCGACATGACACAGCAAGGTAGAACCCCTGAGGGTACCTTTTGAGTATATAAGCACCATATCTTTGCTGGGGCAGGCAGAGGAGAAAGACTTCCATGCTGACACACTGACACGAGACGCTGCGGTTCCTGCACGCAGATACTCAAGTACGCAGTGGTCTGACATCCCTTACTGGGTGTCCATCTCGAGACCAAGATGGGGTCCTTCATTCTCTCACACCTGGTAATGGGGTTGGTTCTATCCTAGGGGGATTCTTGGCTATACACATACATACATGCTAGGTACATTTAGGTACATCTAGTTAGGTTCTGCGACGTAGGAGTACGCATTATTACTGTCATGTATTCATATGCCTGCATATATTCATTGTTTTAGCACTATGGTAGAAATCTACCATCCATTTACTCTGTTGGTGCTTACAACCATTTGTATCTGTTTCTGTCTTATGGTTGTTGCAGCACACATATTTTACACTCAATGACGCTGGTTCAATAAATGCTTATTGAAAACGTCCCCACCGTTTATTCAGTGTATCTCTCTGAGACAAAGTGAGCACAAGTGACTGAGCGAAAAATACTGTACTGTTTCCACGATCCCTGAGGGGACAGGGTTGTCATGTTCGATAGCTGCCAGAAACTATTCGCTCCTTGGTAAGAGGAATTCATAGTGGCACTGTGAGCTAGCTGGTATATAGGCAAACATATCCGGTGGGGGTGTCTGGAATCAGTCTGGACACCACTCCCACAGTTTATGTTGTCTAAACGTGCAGGTCCTATAGAGGTTTATAGGAACTACACGACAACAGCATACAAGAACACTACACCCCCTGAGTTGAGGTCTCTAGTACTCAATCGGCATATCCCTGAGGGTTTTAGGATATGTAAATGTCTATGCTGTTAAAAAATAGTCGAAACTCTGAAAATGTGCATTCTACTGCAGAAACAGGCCACAGGATTTAATTGGACTTTGTTTCGATGTCGATGCCACAACAGGATGCCTTCTGCATAAAACTGTTTTAGAAATCCTGAGTGCACCAGTCTGGTGGAAGTAAATTGTGTCATTAGAAAGCCGAAAAACTGTTTCAGCTTGCGGGGTTCATACCATTTTCTTTTTCGTGTTCAACAGCGAAGTAATCAAGTTACTACTCAAGAGAAATAAGGACCTATGTATGGATCGATGATAAAATAAAATGAGAATAAGCAAAGCTCTGTAAATCTTAGACTGTATAATGACCGCTTGCCCCTCAAAGGAAAAACCTCGAAAGATGTCAAAACCAAAAACTTTGATTATAGAAGAATTAACCTGACACTTCTCCATCTTTGTGAGAACTATACATTCATTTACATGAACTATACTAATAAACATATTTTCACCCATGAATTATTGCAGTGGGAATGTCTTATTCAAGGTTATTACCAGAGTACAGGGAAACATCATGAGAAAAACAGGTTGCTGCCTCACAGATAGCATGTTACATTGACTTAACACACAAGGAAAGAATCTTGCTAATAATCATGAGGCCTCAGTAATGTGACTGTGCCTCACTGCTCAGATTCAACCCCTTTCATCTTGGCTGTTAGTAAACAGATTTTAAAACAAGCATTGGCAAACACAATATTGCCATTGAAAGACATTAGCCGACCTTTTAGTTTTGTCAATGCTTGTTGCCAACATTGGCAATGAGAAAAACATGCTTCGACAAAGCCAATAGGTCTGGCTTAAATTTTGAGGTCTGGCAAGACCATAAAAAGCCAGCTGCTCAAAAAAAGATAACTAAAATATTAAAAAGCCTGCTGCTGAAAAATATCAAGGTAAACGGGTATTGGCAGTGCCAATCCCACTGGCTTATAAATAAATTAAAGTGCATCTTCAGCCACTGGTAAGTTTAGGTATTCAATAACTCATCCTGCATGAACTGGGAGGTTACAAGCTGCCGGTTTTATACTGGGCTGAGAACCTCCTGCTGTGCAATCAGACTACAATAAGCCTACAAAGGATGCTCATTGAATTTGCTTTTTATGCCAGAGTATAAAGTCTAGTACACCATGTCAACATACAGAGATATACCGACTTTCAAATCGATATCCATTTATCTTAGAAGCCTCTGGGTGACTCGAAAAAACCCTTTGAACCCAGCCTTAGGGAGACGTGCTTCCATCTGTGTGCGATGCCAGGCCCTCGTAATGAAGTGGTAAATATTTAATTTTACCATTGAATCCTGGCTCATCATTGGAAGGCCAATTTTAATACACTTTAGTTCAAAGTGTTGACTATGAATGGAGCGTTACATCAGTTGTCACTAACTAACCATCATTTGTAGTAGGCCACTGTCGGGTCAGGACTTGTCTTGAGCCAAATGTGTGCTTCTGGGGCAAAGTTTGTGCTGAACGTCGACCCTGGAGGTGTGTATACAGAACAAGGTGATGGCTTTCATCTTGGCTAAGTGTCTGACAGCTGCCAAAGGAAAACATTTCCATGAAGAAAATGGAGTGTCAATTCCCCCATAAAATCAAGATTTTGCCCCCCCCCCCAATCATAAGGAACCTCCAAAGTGCATATCTAAGTTCTTCTTAGGGACTTTGGGGTATATTATCAAGCGGCAGCAATAATTATCGCTGGCCGCTCTTAGCGAAAAATTATTTATCGCCGGCTATCGCTGGCAATTATCGCCATGCTATCGCTGTATCAACAACGCATAGCACAATGGCGATAATTTTCCAGCGATAGCGGTGTTTAACATGGAACATCGCCGGTTTTTCAGCGATGTTCCATGGAAAACGGCGATAACCTTGCAGATACGACCCTGTGGTCGTATCAGCATAATCCACCCCCAATGGTAAGTATACCTAAGTCAGCATTTTTGCAGACGTTAGTTAAAATCTAAGGGGCATATTATCAGCCACAGCAAAAAGACGGAAGAACCCAAGGCACGCCGGTTCCCTGCACGTGTTAAGAAAAGGGCCATAGGAGGAAATGGACCCATAGAAAAGACGGGCAAATACTAAAATCTGAATTACGGATTTACAGCCCCCGTGCACGAAGGGAATTCAGTTATAAGGCAAACTTAATCAGTTGACCTTAGGTGGTAACCAGTCTAGCGTAATTTGCAACTGGCCTAGGAACTAATATAGCAAAATGTATAGCAGAGCTTTCATTTAACAAAAACGCATATAACAGGTGAAACCAGCTCCGGCTTGCCTACATAGATATTTGGACCTACGTACCAGTGGTCAAATAGCGTTTTGATTTTAAAGAACAATGTATCATAGATGTTTTAATCACCGAGAGTACAGTTCTATGTAGTCTTGAAAAAGAAGGTTCAACTATTTTATACCTTCGAAACGCGTCGACGCCTGTTCACCATAAACTCACCGCTCTCAATTTACCCTAAATGCTGATGAATTTTGAGACATTAGGGTGACTGTGTATAGCTTTTGGTAGTGGTTATGGTACTCAATGACAAAATTTAATGTCTTTATTAACTCTCGTGTTGTGTTTTTAAAGAATTTTTCTTTGTGATATTGTTTATTTTAGTGTTTTTGTTTTCTGAGGGAAAAGGAATTTTCTACCTTTTTTCCCTGTATGATATGTTTTTAAATTTTGTATTACATTTTTAATAAAGTCAGTACATCAATGCATAAGTTGTAGGTTTCTGTGCCAATACATGGACTGTTGGTGTTAACAGTGATCCTCTTGGTTGAATGTGTAATGTTTGTTGGTTGAACGAGGACGTTGTTTGTGATGGAATATTGTGAAGTTAGGATTTAATTACTCCCAGAGGACGTTCACTTTAGAGTTTCTGCTTGAATCCTAGTCCTTTGGGTTCCAAAGGGTCCCTCTCTTTTTTAAGAAGCATATTAGCAACAACAGGCAAAAATTATCACTAACCGCGCTTAGCGCGTATTTTATTAACGCCGCCTATCGCTGGATATTATCGCGGAGATAACATGCTATTAGCAAGGTTTATCTCCAATGCGATAAAATATCCAGCGATAGCGGCGAAATGCGTGAATATCGCTGGAAATCCAGCGATATTCACGCATTAACGCCATGGTGGACTTAGGCTGACAATCCACCTCCTATTCTACAAACAGGTAAGTCATGTTTTTAGCAGGTGTTAAATTCTAGCGATATTCGCGCTTTGCGCTAATTTTTTTATCGCTTTGCCTGCATTGCTAATAGGGGGAAGTTGTGTTAGCGACTGTTTTCAGTCGCTTTTAGTTGGGAACGCCTACCTTGCATGTCATTAGCGATAATTATCGTTGCCATGCAAGGCGAGGGGAAAACGGGCCGCTATCGCCAGAAAGCTGTCGCTAACGCCTGTTAGCGACAGCTTGCTGATAGGGCGATAAAAAAATCGCCGCTTTGGCGGCAAAAAGTGCAGCTAAAGCGGCGATAAGGCCCTTGCTAATATGCCCCGAAGGGGCATATTAGCAACAACAGGCGAAAATTATCGCTAACCGCGCTTAGCGTGTATTTTATTAACGCCGCCTATCGCTGGATATTATCGTGGAGATAACATGCTATTAGCAAGGTTTATCTCCAATGCGATAAAATATCCAGCGATAGCGGCGAAATGCGTGAATATCGCTGGAAATCCAGCGATATTCACGCATTAACGCCATGGTGGACTTAGGCTGACAATCCACCTCCTATTCTACAAACAGGTAAGTCATGTTTTTAGCAGGTGTTAAATTCTATCGATATTTGCGCTTAGCGCGAATTTTTTTATCGCTTCGCCTGCGTTGCTAATAGGGGGAAGTTGTGTTAGCGACTGTTTTCAGTCGCTTTTAGTTGGGAACGCCTACCTTGCATGTCATTAGCGATAATTATCGCTGGCATGCAAGGCAAGGGGAAAACAGGCCGCTATCGCCAGAAAGCTGTCGCTAACGCCTGTTAGCGACAGCTTGCTGATAGGGCGATAAAAAAATCGCCGCTTTAGCGGCAAAAAGTGCCGCTAAAGCGGCGATAAGGCCCTTGCTAATATGCCCCGAACGTCTGCAAAAATGCGTGGGCCTCCTTGTAAATATCGCGATGTGCACATCAGCGATAATTTACAAGGAGTACTGCCCAGTGACGCCCACTTTGCATCTCATTAGAGATGCAAAGCGAGGCGTCGGGAAAACGGGTGCTAACATGCGCTAATGCATGTTAGCATCCCCTTGTAGATAGGGCGATGTCATTTTCGCCGCTTTTTTGGCTTTTAAAGCCAAAGAAGCGGCGAAATGGCCCTTGATAATATGCCCCTTTATTTCTATTTGTGAGGAGGTAACCTCTCAAGCCTTGTCATCTGCATAACACATGGGCAACAACCCGAAGGGGAAGATAAGTCAGGCCAGTGGGACACCATAACTTTTGCAGAGGATAGGATTGAGGGAGGTGACCTGCAGAACCACACAAGTCAGACAGCAGGAGAGACGAGACAGGCAGGGCCGGACTGGCTACCGGGCGTTTTGTTGTGCTGCCGAGCTGGGGCTGATTTCACTGCGGTGGGGCTGATTTCGTTGATGGGGACCTGAGTGAGCTTCGAAATAAACAAAGCAAAACAAATGTTTTTAAGCACACGCAGGTCCCCATCAACGAAATCAGCCCCCAGCTCGGCAGCACAACAAAACGCCCGGTAGCCAGTCCGGCCCTGGAGACAGGCGGGCAGCAGGACTTCATGACTCAAATCGAACAGGAAAGAACCAAGCCAGCTCCCTGATGCTTAAATCCCACGACCTGCCCCTAAAGCCTATTGACTAGTATTCTGAGAGATACCATGATGTAGGTGGACAAACTGCGCAAAATGAGTGCTGCCATGTCGCCTTCATCTAGGATAATGACAAGTGCCACCTTCATGCCATACACTAGTCTGAAACCAACCAGTGTCAATTCTGATGCTAAAGTAGAGGAGATAAAGGTAGCGAGTTGAGCATTTACATCCTTTTAAGCCCCTTTGGCAACATGGTAGAAGAGAGATGAAGCGGTAGTTGCTCAGTACCGTTTCTTCCAAGGAAGGTTTCTTTAGGAGAGGGACTACACAAGCTTTTTCCACTCCACCAGAACACAAGCATCAATTAAAGAGAAATAAATTAAGGATTGCATGTGGATGGCTGCAGAATGCCAATCAGTTTAAAGATTCTTGCAGAACATTGTCTGGAGTACTCACCATAAATTCCGAGGAGGGAATATCTGCTCCTACTAGATTACTTGTAACTTCGAACTGTAAGGATGGATAGCCACTAAAGAGCAAGGACCGTAAGCTGGAGCCCCACGCCAAATGTTTGAAAATATACATTGAATCAGACCTGTGTGGGCCATGATGCTGTGCTTCCTCCTAAACTTCAAGCTGCATGCTGTCTATTTCTACAAGGCTAGGACTATGTTTGGTCCCCTGAGGAACCCCTGCTGATGTCTTTTCTGCATGGGCGTCCTGACCTAGAGCTTTAAAAGTCTGCTCTGTCGATCACCGGAGACTAGAGTAAGACTGTCCATGAATCATCAATCTACAAATACAGGCGAGCTGAGTAATGACTCATCTTGGAGATCACATTCCCTTACTGTACCAAGGTTTGCATCCAAATTGTTTATCTTTTGGGACCCACACCATGGTATTGTTTCAGGTACTCATTAGTCTCTGCCTGGCATGACATGAGTAGAGGCCAATCACCAGCCACATTTGCCAGGGTGCTGAATCAAATGCCAACTTTGGTACACTTCGTGGACCCTGTCCTAAATCTGTTTAAATATGGTCCGACATCAAGCTGGTGTGCACCTCAGGGAGATCCAGGAAGCATGGCAATGTCCTGCATGATCCTATGGTATGTCCTTGTGCCTTTTGGCTCGCTCACTGATTTCCCAAAAGAGTCTAAGCACTGTCTGTGTCCCTTCAAAAGTAATGAGTGTCTCTCTGGATTTGGAAATATTGACACTGTGTCTCTTGAACAGCCAAGTTTCAATACATCAGTTTTTACAGGTCCTGGCTAATTTTAACCCTAAACTGAGAAACAATGCAAGATTCTTAGATGCCTAACGTCTAAACATATTAATTCAAAAAAACTTAATTTTACAGCCCTGTATTCGTGTTTACCTTCCCTACAAGTTGAACTACTTATGCACAGTATTTGTTGTAATTTTCCTAATGATCACTTAGGGCCTGATTATGAGTCTGGCGGTCCATGGATTGCTAGACTCATGGTGGTGCGGTGTTGGTGGTCCAGCCACCGCCGCACCGGCGGTCCAACCGCTCCATTATAAGTTGAGTGGTCGGACCGCCATTGCAATGCCTCTGCCATCAGGAAACCGACATTCCCTGGCAGTGGCATGGTGGCCATGGCCTGAGTAATATGCTGGTAGTGACGCTGAGGCACCGCCAAGCATATTACGAGTTTCAGGTGTCATGGAGGTCTTTCCTCCATGAAAAGACGGTCCTCAAACAAACGGTGCCCTACAGGGCCCCCTGTTGCCCATTTGCATGGGATGCATGCAGGAGGGCACATGTTGTGCCCCCCTGTGTGCATGCACCCCAGTTCCTGCACAGCATGGACTTGACAGTCCATGGCGTGCAGGACTGTTTTAGACGTTCCGATTGTGGTGCCCATTTCTAGAGGCACTGCCGTGGGAATGCCAGAAACAGCCTGACCACAGGTTTGGCAGTGCGGGAGCGGGCCGCCGGCATGGCATCCACTCTAGCAAACTCACAAATCCGTTGAACTCATAATTGGACCCTCAGCGATAACGAAAGGTTTTCATGAGTTACTGGATCATTACTATTCTCAGAATTCTAATATATGAGAAACAACAGAGCTTTTGAAATGTTAGAGATTACAAACTATGGGTATTGTGTATTAAAAGGGTGCCCACTACTATAAATGTATTAACATTATGTAATTCTGTTGATTTATCCGATTTGTGTAAAGGTTTTTTTGAATTGTACTTCTTTTTATAAAAAATAACAACCATAGCTGAACATTCCATCCTCATTGCAACTGTGATATGGTATACTGTTTCCAATTTCAACCTTCATAGAACCTTCTTTGAGGTAGGTCTGAACTGCTCAATCAAGCTAGTGTTGACAGTATAAGCAGCTTGGGAGACCAACTTTCTTTCACAGGCTCTTTACTGAGTGTTGTGATTAGTGAGTGTAACCTCTTCCTTCTTGTTGCTCTTACAACAAGTAAAGTAGAAAAAGGTTTTATCAATAATACAGCTCAGCTAGCATCTTTCCTCCAATATTATTTTTCCATCCTCTTCATCTTTTCTGCACTCTTCCATTTTCTTGAACATCTTCCTCACAAGCCCCCACTCACTCCCACTAGAACATGCCTCTCTTCCGCATGTCTATTGCTCTATAGTGATGACTGCTAGGCAGAATCAAAATAGGAAAGCACAGCTGGTGCAGCACAGGACTGCCTCAGCGGCATAGTTAAATCTGAAATATCTACTGTTCCTTACAGTCCGCCTTTTCGTAGTGTGACATTTATGCAGTCATCTTGTCTTCACTTTAAATGTTTTCACATCATTCCTAGTTTGGTGTACAATTTATACCCTTTGTTTACTCCTATATAATATATGCTAATATGCTGGCATCCCTATGTAACATGCGTACTTGCAGACCCCTTCACAACACCCAGCATTCCCACAGACACCACTGTTATATTCCATATAGGTACCCTATATAGGTGCAGGTAACATCGCAACCTTTCACCTACATCCTTCCCTACATTCCGCTCCTCTTCGGCTAAGTTGGTGAAGGTGCCTAGGGTTAGGAAAAAGAAATCAGGAGACAGGGCTTTTAGCACGGCCGCCTCTCGTCTCTGGAACAAATTACCATTTGACATTAGACAAGTAGACGATCTCCTGCAATTTAGGAAAAGGATAAAAACTTGGCTCTATCCTCGAGCATGTCTGACATCCTGTTAGTTTTTCTTGATAAGGGTACTTCCTCACCTGTATCTACGCTCAGCCAGACACTTTTTACCACAGCGCCAGGGTACCCGTAGGGTGTAAGTTGCGCTTTATAAGTATTGATAATAATAATAATAATTGCATACATAACGGTTCTTAGGCACTGACCTTTTACCTAGATATGACACTGCATTCAGAACGCTGGTTTTTCCCTGGTTCGATTCTCATACATTATGCATGACGCTTCTTGGAAGCACAGCAGGACTAACAGTAGGATTACCATCTCCTGTATAATATCACTGCATAACGTTCAGGCCCAACGTCATCCTCTAGGCCGACACAGTAACACAGCAAGGTAGGACCCCAGGGGAGACCTATGGGTATATATACAGCACATCTTGCTTAGGAAGATAGAGGAGACCGTGACTTCCCGGCTGACACACTGACCAGAGACGCTGAGGTTCCTGCATGCAGACGCTCCAGCAAGCAGTGGTCTAACATCCCTCGCGGGGTGTCCAACTCGAGTCCAGGACAGGGTCCCACATTCTCTAAACTCTCAGGTAATGGGGTGGACTAGATCCTAGAGGGATTCTTGGCATAACACCTACATAGATGCTAGGTACATTTAGGTACATCTAGTTAGGGAGGCAAAGTAGGAGTACGCACTTTTTATCATGTATTTTATGTACTTGTATATATTCATGATTTCTGAAAGATGGTAGAACTATGCCATCCCTTTACTTTCATAGTACTGCTAATCATATATCTCTGCTACTGTCTAATGGTTGTTGCAGCTCATATATTCTACACTAGAATAACAACTGTTCAATAAATACTTATTGAAACACCCAGCCTGTTTATTCTGTGTATCTCTCTGAGACAAACTAAGTGAGCACGAGTGACTGAGCGAACGGTAGTATATTGTTTCCACGATCCTGAGGGATCAGGGTTGTCATGTTCTGAGGTTGCCAGAATCTATTCTCTCCTTGATAAGAGGAGATTATAGTGGCACTGTGAGCTAGCTAATACAGACAGGCTAACGTATCCGGTGGGGGTGCACGGAATCAGTCCGCCACCAAACCCACAGTTTATGTTATCCAAACGCCAGATCCTGTATAGGTAATATAGGAACTACACCACACCAACAATCACAGACCCCTCCAGAACACCCAGCACGTCAACATCACACACACCAAAAAAACACAAACGCTCACAGTCACCCACACAACAGAAACCTACGGAACACACAGTAGATGCAGCACACACACCTCTCACTTCCACTCTCTTTACCTTTCAAACCCAACTCCCTCCTAAACATCCTCTCCATTTTCCCAGTGAAAGTACCTTGTATGCCCTTGCCCTTAGCCCTGTAAAATTCGACCCCCACTCACAAACTCAAAAAAATCTCTCTTAAACCCCAACCTATCCTTTCCACATCCCAATCCACAAACTGAAAAACCTGATCCCCACTCCACTGAACCCAGCCATATCCCTAAGAAAGACAAGAAAATACCTCCCTAAACCAACCCCTCCTTCTGAGTACCATTAAGATGCCTGCTATGCCCAATGGATGCCCCTTTGTGAGGAGGTTCCCTGGCAGTGTCAGTAAGGGCAAGTTTGGTTGCACATCATTGTGCTGTGGCACAGAGTTTCAGGAATGGACTGGCCATTGCTTTTTTTTACTGGATGTTTTTCATCCATTCATTAAAAAATTTCATAGTTAGTCCTGCCAATACTTTGCTAATTTTTTGATGTTGTTGGATAGTTAGTGATGTGTGTCTGTGACTATAGTTGTATTTGCTTCATCCGTGATTGCTGATCCAGTTGAAGTGGTTAGTATGATCTGACCTTGGACCCAGAGCTGCAGTTACATAGGACAAGAGGAAATGTTGAATGGATGTCTATGTGGGATGACAACCAATTGGGGCTGACATTGCATTGGGTGTTATATTATATGGTAAGTATTTCAGCTTGGTCTGGCCAATGTCAACATCATTTAGGTTGCACTTCTCCCTATGATGTAGGTTGTGTTCAAGTTAGATATTTGTTTATCCTCGCATGGAGGGTGTTAAATTGTCATACCTCTGTGGACATTTGTATGGACATGTCTCCATTTTCCTGAGTGTACCTTACATCTACTTTAGCTAAATGTGTGCCAAATGCTGTTAGTGCCGTGTTTGCTTTCATGACTTGCACTTATACATTACCTACACATCCATGGCACTTGGTTATAATATTGGTTGTCCCTGATAAACTTCAATCCACAGGTCCTGTGCACATAGAGGTTTTAAGGCATGTGCACAATGGACTGTGGGCTAGGGTCCCAGCCTTTCAGGGTCCCCCCTGGTAGAGGCATACCTATTCTGCATAGATTGTTTACATTGTGCCATTTGAATGCTTCTCACACTGGTTATTTATAGTTCCTATTTCATGACATTACCTTTTAATATGGGTGATGTGTGAGGGTTCAATACAGAGTTGTAGCAGAGAAGATGTGTTTAAGTTTCATGATGCATCCACACAGATGTATCTTTGATCTCACAACAGGACCTAGGAGGTGTGCAATGTGAGTGGTGTCACAGAGATTGATAGGTGTGATATTGATGAGGAGGTGCTGTTGTGTGACACAATGCAATGCACACTGCTATCACTGATTTTGAGATGTAAACACATGTCTTTTTTTTGTCTAGAGTGTGCCTGTGCAGTGTCAGTGACCTGGCCAAAGAGGGCATCATAGAGCTGTATTTGGGTTATACATTGAAAACAATTCCGAACACAGTCCCACAAAATATGTTTGGCCCAGGGACCCCAACCCCCTTTACAGGCCCATGGAGGGGCATCGGTTTGCTGAGGAGTCTATGGAAACAGGTAAGAGTATAACTTACCGTCGGTTGCGTCCACGACGGTGTCGATTTTGGATATAATGAAGCAGGTGCAGCAGCGGCAGGATGTGTACGATCAGCTCCAAGGCGGCACAGGACGTGTGGCGGTGAGTACAGATGAGTTTCGGCCTTATATCCCTCCCTTTCCGCCAGCTCAGATGTGGTGGTTGGACTGCTACATTCACTCCGGCTGGAAGGCACCTCATAAGTGGGCCCGCCGTAACACTGGTGGTCCACCCTCCGACAGACGCATTGGCCTATACCACCGCGTTCTGGATTTCCTTGTGGTGGCAGTGGGACCACAGCAGTCTTCTGCCTATGTAACCGCATGCCTCGTAATATGGCTTCGGATCGCCAGAGGCATGGCAGTTAATCTGACGCTGCCGCCACAGCGGTCTAAAGACCGCCAATCTCGTAATCACGCCCTTTTCTTTCTGGGATGTTATATACCTTGCTCTTTCTGTCATTATGTCTGAAGATAGTGTAAATGTATAATGAATTACAATTTTAAAATGTTTATTCGTTTGTTATTTACATATACAATGATGCAACTATTTTTATTATTTATACTTACATGTGTGTTCTTCTTATATGTTTCACACTTTTTTGCAGCTTTTCCGTTGGGAGTGTTGTAATGTTGAGCAGATGCTTTCTTTTCTGTTTGAAGGAAAAAAGAGCATCAGTATCGTTTTAAAGGTTTATGTGTTGGACATTTCTAGAGGTTGAGGTTGTTAGGTTTTACTTTATTGGGTTTTGAGGAGAGTTTCTATTTTATAATAATTTACATATACTTACTTTTTTAATGTTTTTGTTCAGGTTTGTGATCGGTGTTGTTTTTTGGCATGTTAACACTTTCCCAAAGTTTTAGTATTTTCTTCTAGTAAGTACATCTAAAGAGATATAAGTTGAAGAGTGTGTTGTTTATTATTTGTCATTTTACTATTTCAATTTTAACTAAAAGATAGTTTTCATTTAAAGATACGTTTTAGTTTCTTTGCAAGGTAGGATTCGAGATGTATATATTTCTTTTTTCAGGGTCTAGTCAGAGGATCTGTAGGAAGCTGGCTCTCTATATAGTGAACTAAAACGAAGGACACTGTGCAGTGAGTCCAGTGGAACTCTGACTGGTACACAGAGGTTAAAGCAGATAATACTAATGCTCTTTTTGTGGTAGTGTGGGCAAGCAGTTTGGCTTATCAGAGGGTAGTGCTAAGCATTTGTTGCACTCACAGAGGCAATAAATGAGACACACACTCAAGGATAAATCCGAGACCAATTTCTAACAATAGAATCCATTTCTATGTATATTTTAAGACCAAGAACTTAAATCTAAAGTAAGTACTTTAGGAGTTAAAATTTTTAGGAGTTTGGAAAATATATCACTTTTGTGCACAATTACGCACCATTAAAGTCAATGGAGAAAAGTAGAAAAATGCATATAAAACCAGGCAATGCTTTCACGAAGGTCACCTTCTCGTTTTAGGTCAACAGCGGGCCAGGTCTAATGCTGCAGCAGCAGAAGTTTGGAAGCATCCTGGATTTGGCCGGTAGCAGGGTGCTGAAGATGCTGGTAGCTGATGTGCTGTGATGGAGGGGGACACCTGGAAATACACTGCACAGGAGAACTTGGAGTTAAGTCCAGTGGGTCCCACTGGAGGGAAGAGGTCACAAGGGGTGCAGGACCATGGAAGCACAGCTGGTTCATCATTACCGGGCCAGTGGGGCCAGGTGCAGAGTACATAGGTCAGCCGGGCGCTGTGCATCATTCCAAGGGAGTTTCTTGGTGATTTTGAGAAGGCTGGAGGAGCTCTGGGGTTCTTGGAGCCTTCACAGGTCCAGGACGACACAGCACACCACGATTGTCAAAGTCCTTGAGGCAGCAGGCAGGGTTTGACACCAAATTTCTTCTTCAACAGGGCTTCAGTTCTCGGGCATCAAGTCTTCTTTGCCGGTAGGGCCAGGTGCAGAGCAGATAGGTCAGCTGGGCGGTGTGCATCAAGAAGTCCTCGCGGTCAGGAGCAGGTAAATTGGAGAGCCGATTTTGGGACAGCTGGGCCACTCAGGTTGTGGGTCTCAGGGATCTTGACGTCCCTTGATGGGTGCTTGCTTCTGGTATCGGTGGAGTCCAGCACACACTCTTCATCTTGCTGTTTGCTGTTGGGGGTCTGGTACATCGGGTATTGTTACAGTGCGGCTCTGGTAGATCCTGGTGTTTCCAAACTTCGCAAGGAGATAGATCTAAGCCTCCAGAGCAAGCTGGTGTACTTCTGATGGTGCTTCGTCGATGTTATTGGGAAGCAGCACATCGACAAACCAAACTCAGTGGGATCGGTGCCTGCAGTGTGCAGGGAGTGATACCTTCACTCCAAGGGGGTTTTTGGGTGATTTTGCAAAGGCTGGAGGAGCTCAGGTTCTTGTAGTCTTCACAGGTCCAGGACAACACGGCACGCAACGATTGTCGAAGTCCTTGAGGCAGCAGGCCGTGCATGCCGCCAAATTTCTTCTTCAGCAGGGCTTCAGTTCTCGAGCTTTGAGTCTTCTTTGCCCTGGTCTTCTTTTTGTCCATCAAATCTAATTTCTAGGTGCAGTGTGTGAGGGCTTGACACACAGGGCTGTGTGCCATGTTGAATCTTCGGATTTCTCTGCACCAAGACACACAGGCTGCAGTGGCAGTTTGCATGGTCTTGGTGAGGGGGTACCTGGGGTGGCACAATTTGTGCTGCAGCCGCAGTGAGTCCTCTTCAGTACCCATGCCCTCGATACCAAGGGTACCATTTACTAGGTTCTTACAGGGGTGGCTGAAGTTGTGCCAATCGTGGTACAGTTTTGGGAACAAGATCTGGCACTGGGAAACTGGTTAGCAGGGTCCCAGTGCACTTACAGTTCAAAATCACCAAAGAGGCACTTTCCAACAGGATCCAGCAGAGTTTCTTCATCTTGCAGCTTTTGTCTTTTCACAGTATAAAGTTAATAAAATTTGTGTGCTTTTTATATTGTTGATTTAATTGTTTGTGTGATTCTATTGGTTAAGTTTGTTTATACTTTGATTTTATTGGTTAGTGTAGTTAATTTTTTTTATCAGTTATGTCTTTCTATAGTAAAAACTAATTTATGTTTTATTTATAAAGTTTAATGTGCAGCTCAATACATTTGAATAATATTTAATTATATATATATTTATTAATAATTATATTGTTGAATAGCTATTTGTAATTTATGTAAATATTTTTTACTCATATTGTTATGTATTTAGTTTTTGGGGGGGGGTGAATTATTTTATTATTTTGGTGCTGCAATATAATTTTTTTGTTAAACCGTGTACATGTTGTTTAGTGTTTATTGCAATTATTAGTTTAACATAAAACGTAGCTATTTTTCTCTTTATTAATGATAATGTAAATGTAATTATTTTGGTGATATTATTGTAGTTGACATTGTGTGAGTTGATATTTTTGACAAATCATGCTTATATAAAGGTAACAATATTATTGGTTCAAATACTTTTGTTTTCGATATAAGTAAAATTCAATATTTTTTACAATGATATTTGTGTTCTTGATATTTATGGTTTCATTAGTTAGCTATAGGAAGGCGACATTTTTGTTAACTATATTTATTTTCCAATATTTTTGTTTTTCAATATTATGTGCAGTGATATTATGTCACTGATCCCAGCTCTGAGGTCTTTCTATGCCCAGAACCAAAGGTTTCATAAGCAACTAGAGCATCCTTATGAAGACCAGCCTCCCTGGTTCACCCAACATCTGTTGCTGCTGCCACCCAATACTTTCTCATTATCCTAAAGAATCATCTGATGACCCAGAGATTTCATCACACTCTGCTTGTAACTAGTATACACTTAACAGACCTATGGGCCTGATCTATCATTATACAAGACAAAAAACTGTAATTTGCAGCCAGGATTTTTGCGTTCAGTAGGGAATTTCGAAAAACGACCTATGTACTAATAGATCAGTTACTTAAATTCTGAATTGGAGTGGGTCGTAATCTGACCTACCTAATTAATATTCATTTAGTCACACATTGTAGCTCACTCTGATTGCATACAATCACAGAGTTGGTGGCTTGCAAGAGTTGGCAGTGGTGCCCTCGTCATCCGGCACTCCCCCAGAAACTTTTGACACAATTAACAAAGGAGAAGGGGGTCCAAAGGGGAACTCTTGCCTTTTACAAAAGAGTTACCACCTGAACGTTAGAGTCTGTAACTTTTCATTACCTATTGTCCACTCAGTAATGTAGTCAATCAATCAATCAAGCTGTACTTATATAGCACAGCCTATCACCTGTGAGGGTATCCAGGCACTGGGCTGTGGGTCTCAGTTAAAAAGCCAGGTCGTGAGTCCCTTCCTGAAGTCTGCCAATGAGGGAGCTGTAAGAAGGTGGAGGGGAAGAGCATTCCAGGATTTGGTGGCGAGGTGGGAGAAGGATCGACCTCCAGTGCAACAGCTGTGAATGTGTGGTGTCTGTATGAAGGCGAGGTGGGCAGAGCAGAGGTTTCTCTGTGGTTGGAGGAAGTTCAGGCGGTGGTTCATGTATGCCAGTCCTTGGTTTTGGAGGGGTTTGCAGGCATGGGTCAGAAGCTTGAAGTGGCATCTCTTCTGGATGGGGAGCCAGTGGAGGTCTCTCAGGTCCTGGGTGCTGTGGGTCCTTTTGGGCAGGTTGAGGATCAGTCTGGCTCTTGCATTCTGGATCGTCTGCAGTATTCACAAGAGTTTGCTGGTGGTGCCTGCATAGAGTGCATTGCCATAGACCAGGCTATGGGTGATGAGGGTCTCCGTCACTGTGTTCCTGCTGCTGGTGGGTAGCCATTTGAAAATTCTGCGGAGCGTGTGGAAGCAGGCGGAGGAGATGGTATTGACCTGTTGTTTCATGGAGTGTTCGTTGTCCAGGATGATGCCGAGGTTGTTGGCATGGTCTTTCAGAGTGGGTGTGGGTCACAGTTCCGATGGCCACCAGGAATCATTCCAGAGGGAGGTGTGGCTGCTGTGAATCAGCACTTCAGTATTGTCTGTTTTGAGCTTCAGGCAGTTGTCTTTCATCCAGGCTGAGACGTTCTTCATGCAGTTGTGAAAATTGCTTTTTGTCGTGGTGGAGTCCACTAAGAGTGAGGGGACGAGCTGGGTGTAATCGGCATAGGAGATGATGTTGATGTTGTGGGTTCTGATGATGTCTGCTAGCAGCGTCATGTAGATGTTTAAGTAAATCTGGCCCCATTTTCTCTCCTGTCCTTTGACTCTAATGGTAATTTTGCCAAGTGAGTCCAACTTCTGCAGTATGCTGGGTGGTTCTCCCAGTCTTACCCTAGCTAATAGTTTTGTCCTGCTAAAGCCTTCCATTGAAACATAGCCGACGACTATGATAAAGCAGTGGTTAACTTGTGCTAGTGATTGTAAGTAATGGGCACCAGTATTCATTTTATGTGGACTGGGACTTATTCACCATCATACTTTGACCCAGACAAGAGAGAGATATGCAGAAAAGGGAGAAGGAATAAGGAATAGAAATATAGGAAAACAATGTCAAAGGGGAGAAAGCACGATGAGAAAGAATTTACAAGAACAGGATCATGAGAATAGACTTGCAGGTCGGTGGAATAAAAATTCATGATGTGTAATCACAACTTGGTAGACCCGGCATTCAGCAACCATGATATTACCAGCACTGGAGGAGGGCTTTTTAGAAAACCTCTGAGGTACTGCACTTATTTCTTCACAAATAAAGCAATGTTATAAACCTTAAATATAGTTCCCTTTTTAATTTTAAGGTAATTTTTCTTTGGCCTAATAAGCGGTAGCTGAAATATTATATTGAAAAATGTTTATTGGTTCATGAAAGTATTCAAAAAAAGCAACTTAAGCATGTTGATTCGAAAATACTTGTACTATTGGTATAAGGTTTTTCATTTTAAACTGCTTCTTTCTGTGGGCTTTTTACACATCATTTTAGCAAAGTTGTCAACAATAAACAAAATGCACAACTCTATGGGATACAGCAATGATGATGAGGTGCCTGCAGTTGTTTCTCAAATTAAAGGCATGTACAAAAAGCGTGTGCATGGGGATGGAGAGACAGCTTGACGGATATACAGGGAAGTAACAAATGGGCTGATTACGATGTTGGAAGGACCCACCGACATCTAACATTGCAGTCCGCCCACCACATTATGATGCGGTGGGTGGAGGCATCAGGTGGAGGGACTGTCTGCGGCACTTCCGTCGGTGCATCGGAAAACACCATAATCCCTTGCATGACGGCGGAGCCAGGCTCGGCTCCGCCGTCGGGATTATGATGACACTAGTGCCATTATTGGCAACCTCTCCCCCCCTTGTCTGAGCATGCAATAAATAAATACACAAGACAACTTTGTAGTGGGAAAATATTGCTGCAGGTTTATTCCATACAGGAGTATGCAATATGTGGGTTATCTTACGGGCGATCCAAGGGCGGGGCAGCTGTGCCAACCTATGCTGCCCCCGCCCGCCTGGTGAGCCAGCACTGTGGGGCACCCCGTCAGTGCTACCTTACACGATCCTCTTCGGATCACGTGACACGTTGGTCTGTTCTACTCACGCCCTTTTCAGGGCGGAGCGTAGCAGGGCAAACCCCCGGTTGGTCAGGCCCCCAACCGCCCAAAGGACTAACGGGGCGCCGTCGCGGTTTTCCCGGAACCTGCCCTGAGGCTCCCGGTCTTTGGCCCTGGCACCCCTACTGTGCCGTGCAGAGGTACCCTTACTGTACCGGTCTGCCGCAGAGGTACCCTTACTGTACCAGTCTGCTTCCAGATCGCCCTGTAACTCCGCCTGCAACACAAAAGGAAAACATTAAAACATTCAGGATACCCTGACCCCCAGCCAGGACGCCGGGTAAGAGGTGGGGCGGGAGACGGCGTGGCTGGGCAAAGAGACCGCCAGGAGGGGCAGGGGAGGCATATAAGCCCTCCCACCCTCCCCGGCGCACAGGAAGGACGTCACGGAGGCGCCCGGCCGAGGGCTCGCAGACCCCTCAGAGCACTAGAGCGGGTGGGTGGTGCCAAGATGGCACTAAAGGGCCGCCCTGCTGAGGTGGCCCCCTGCGGGGGCCGCGGACAGCCACATAGTGCCATTATTGGCAACCTCTCCCCCCTTGTCTGAGCATGCAATAAATAAATACACAAGACAACTTTGTAGTGGGAAAATATTGCTGCAGGTTTATTCCATACAGGAGTATGCAATATGTGGGTTATCTTACGGGCGATCCAAGGGCGGGGCAGCTGTGCCAACCTATGCTGCCCCCGCCCGCCTGGTGAGCCAGCACTGTGGGGCACCCCGTCAGTGCTACCTTACACGATCCTCTTCGGATCACGTGACACGTTGGTCTGTTCTACTCACGCCCTTTTCAGGGCGGAGCGTAGCAGGGCAAACCCCGGTTGGTCAGGCCCCCAACCGCCCAAAGGACTAACGGGGCGCCGTCGCGGTTTTCCCGGAACCTGCCCTGAGGCTCCCGGTCTTTGGCCCTGGCACCCCTACTGTGCCGTGCAGAGGTACCCTTACTGTACCGGTCTGCCGCAGAGGTACCCTTACTGTACCAGTCTGCTTCCAGATCGCCCTGTAACTCCGCCACAGCCCTGGAGGCGGCCACCGTCGCAGCCAGGGCCCCCCACCACTGCACCTCCTATTACCTGCAACCTGCCCTTTCCAAGCATTCCTGTAAATCCAGGAGAAACAAGTCCATCCCCACCGGGGACAAGTGGACCCCGTCCTCATCAAAGTAACCTTTAACGTTTGCCTGGATGAGCTTGTGTCTGATGGAACCCAGACCCCTCTGGTCTGCGAGCTTACGCCATGAACAGTTCCCTCTTACAGGGATGTTCAACGGCCTCCTCTGACTTAGCTACATGCCACCTTAGCGGGGATCATCTCCGCCCATCAGGGCTTCACATTGACCCATGTAGTTGCTGAACTCACCAAACAGCGCATTTCCACATGTGACCGCTCATTTCCAGGCCTCCTGCAAATCTAAGGGAAGAGATCACTCCCTACTGATGATAGATGAACACCATCTCTATCACAATAGCCCTTGACATTCGCCTGGGTCAGCTAGTGTCTGAAGAAACCAAAGACTCTTCTGTCCTGTGAACCTGTGCCAAGAACTATTCACCCTCCTGCGGGAAAGTTCCTCTGCCTTACATGACCTAGCCCCGTGCCAACTCCGGGCGGGACGGTTTCCAACACCAAAGCTCACATTGCCCCATCTATTTGCTGATCCCACCTAGCTGCCGTCATTCTAGCACCTATGTGCCTGATCCCCTGTGTCCCCCATCTATGGGACAGCAGCCCCCTTGTTGGGTAACCGCTCCCACCCCCGCCTGCCTTGGCTGTTTGGGCGAGGAGGATTATGCTTGACCTTTGCAGTCCCTTTGCTTTCTACATCATGACGCACAGGAATGTTCATAACTAGCAATATGTGACAATGATCAAGGGTGCCTGCCTGCCCATGCCAATGCACCCTTATTCCTTATGGGAATTCCGCCAGCTCAGCTTCCTTTGTGGGGAAACCCCTGGGCATACCAGCTAAGAGAATCTGTGTGATTCAACGCACTGACCGGTATGGTGCCTAACATTAAGCATTGTCCAAGTCCTACCAACCCCCTCCTAGAATATTCCCGGCCAGGGGGACAGGGGCGTTCCCACCCCATGGGTGGAAAATTACCTGCTCTGCTAAATTTTAATCATTGTTGATCACTGGACGTGCCAAATGTTCTTTTACATAGTAGCCTTTTGTGCTTGACACCTTGTTTCCCCTATCTCGGAACGGCAGCACACTATGTTGGCTGTCAGCGTCATCACCCAGCGAGGCTACCATAGCTAACCGGGCGGGCATCGCTTACTGCAGGAACTTGTCACCTACCCTAGGTTCTGGGTGCACTTACTTCCCCCGTTGACCAGACGGTTGCACAAACCCCTTTGTTTGCTAAACCCTGGTGAACACCTTAATGGTATCGAAGTTGGTTTGAAACAATACATGTCTTGTGCCCACTATTGGAGACACCTCGCCCTTTCGTGTAATTACAATTTAAGCAGCGCACCCCGCTTGCATAACTGCCGTCGGATAACAGATGCGCAGTACCTACTGTCCATTGCCGACCCTGGCTGCTTTAAAACCTGCCAAAGTAACGGAAACCAAGATTCCCAGTTTCCTGTTTAGCTGCAGTACACCTTCAGTGGGTAGGCTAGGAGATACCACAACCACATTGGTCATGCGAACCTTAAGTACACAATTTCCGCCTGTGCGCACCTCAAAATGAGACAGGCCCCACATCGCTGTAGGCCAGAGACACACATATATGTGTTGTGCCCACTATTGGAGACAACTCACCTCTTCTTGGAGTGACAACTACCCAGGTGCCTACACAACTCACCCAACAGGCAAGTTGGCCCAGACTACCTTGTGTTCTGGTGCCAGGTTTGGAAAGCGCCTAGCCTACACTTGCTGCCCCCTGGGAGCCATACAATGCCCGTGCTCTGGCCGCGACGCGGCGATGCCCTAGTGTCGCATTGAACCCCATGTCAAATAAGAGTGCCACTCCAACTACTTAAACCTACCCCTTGACCATGGGCGGAGTCTAGCTCTCCCCAAACTTTTGCTGGCTTACCCGCGGGCAAGCCTCCTGTTTCGTTCAATTTAGTAATTCATGGCACTGACCCACAAGGGCCTAATCTGGGCTGTGTAAATGCGGCCCAGGGAGACCTCAAACACTCGGCTTGGTGTGGATGGGTGCTAACCATACCTGGCTGAAGTGCAATCCCTTTGACAATCACTCCTGACAAGATGTGCCAATGCAGGTAGAAGCAAGAGTTATCCAGCCCTTCCTGTCCCCGTTATCTGAGTAACTTAGCGAAAGATGCCCATTTGAGCTGGTAGCGGATACTGTTACTTACGCCTGCAAATGCTCTGCTCAGAGCAGCCCGCCAGACAATGGCTTCCATTGAAAGGCGGTGCCAACAGACATCCAAGCACTTAAGGCGGTACCTCTAAGTAGGGCTCTAATCTAACAAGCGCCCCGTGCATCGGATACCGCCTCTGGCTGTAAGCCGCTCAGTGCTACTGATGCCTTGGCGCTTCCTGACCCACAGCCAGCTCACCCTGATACAATCCGCTCGTGCCTGGGACTCAACAGTGCGGTGAAAGCACGAGACATCCTAGCCTGACCTTAGCTCTTCACCAGGCTCCCACACAAGAGTCATCCCCAACCTTGTGGCCTAAAACATTCGCCCTGTGGGGCGGTTGCGAATGGACTGCAAACAACTCCTAGGCATTCTCTACTCATGTTGAGATGGAGTTACTGGTAGGCTAGGGTATGCGCCTAAGCCTGGCCGAACCCACCCCTCTAGTCAGGAGAAGGAGGTGCACACTTAGGCTTTCTCCTGCCCACCCCCTAGGTGGCTAGGCAGAGACATTGGCTTATCCCAGAGGCAGTGTAAATTTAATGTGCCAACCGCACTCCCACAGTGGCACACTACAGCAGAGACTCCATACCGGGTTATTTTAATTACCCTTCGTATCGGCCACCCAAGAGAGACTTAGTACCATCTGCCCCTATTACCCTGTGCTACCAAACCTCCTCATGACATCACAGGGAATACATAACTCCTAGGTCAATCGGGCCACCGTCCTACAGCTCAGTTAGCACTACCCCGTAGTTGCTGGCAGGAACTGTATTTAGCATAACACAGCCCGAGTAAATGAAAATTGTACTTTCCCACCCTTGGGCTGGTAACCGACGGCCAAAAGACAGAACCTGGTCATGAGATCCCAGTTTCCTAGAGTAAAACAATAATTATCCTGCACCATTAAAAATTGTGTTACTTGCACCCATGCCCTAGCCACCTGTTGCTACAGTGGTCAGCCACCCCCTGGAGGCAGTGGTCGTTCCAACTCTCCTCCGAGTTTCTCAGCTATAGCGGCTCCAGATAATCTCAGGTGTGAAAAAGTCTTTCTAACGTAGCCAACCGACGGTTTATATGGTATGACCCAACCAAGGCTGAAGCAATAGGAGCATGAGACCTTAAGCAACGGGTGTCTTTGTGACTGGAAACATTAATTAGCCACGCAAAGAACCATGGACATCCCCTAAATGCGAGCCACCAGATCGTCAAAGAAATATTGATGGATTTGAGACCTATGAGCCATCCAAACTACCGAATTAAAATTGGCAAGAATAGTTCTTTGAAAGCAAAGCATTGAAAGACCCGCTCAAAGTCAAAGGACATATCAAAGCGCCTTGGTCTACTTTGCTGAGAAGGAAGGAGCAATGCCCATTATTTGTATTAGTGAATGAAGGCATTATTCATTCATGTACCCCAAAGTGGGGAACCCTGCCCCCAAGTGGCCTTCCCACTTTGTGGCACCCTGGCAGTATGAATTGGTTTAGCGCACCAATCATCAACCCCAAACTGATATACTGTTTTGCCCCACCCAGGGCACCCTATCCGGTTGCCGCCAAGGCAGACACCGCGACGCCAGCTGAAGGCAGATCCGGTCCTCCATTCATAGCGTTAATCTAACGCGCATTGATAATTTACAAAATAAGTACCCAAATGTAACGTGTATGTAAATGCCAAGGAATTGAAACGCTATACATGAGCGCCAGTTACATTACATATTCAGCACAATTATCCTAATGTGCCACCTGACCGCTTAAAGGTAATTAGTGTGCTGCGTAATTATTAGTCAATAATTCTAAAGATGCCATGACAGCGCCGTTTTCCTTGCAGTGATGTGCACAAGCCCCCTCGCATAGATCGATCCAGAGATGTTATAGGAAAACTATGTATGAAACAACAATGCTGTTTACTCACACATTACCTCTGCATTATTCACAAGGGATACAGGTCCAACACATGTCTAATGAATCAGGCCCGCACCATGGAACATGGTTTCCTTGCTAAGTTCTCCGACCCTTATTGCCCCCTTGT
Source organism: Calotriton arnoldi (assembly GCA_963921515.1). NCBI lineage: Eukaryota > Metazoa > Chordata > Amphibia > Caudata > Salamandridae > Calotriton > Calotriton arnoldi. Next base: position 107,792 of record CAWUFW010012936.1, read on the forward strand.
AAGGCGTGCCAAGCTGTCTGCACCAGAGGGACCAACACTTGGTGTTCCGTCCCAAACTGGACACTTTGGCCCTTGGGCATGGACCGCACTGCCATACTTACTACTTGTACCGAGGTTTACGCTGCCTGGCAGATTGGGTGCATTTTAGTGCTCACTCATTGAGCACAGTCCACCACCAATAAAAGCGGCACCCTCTGGGCACACCGGCGGTCTCCCCAGGCAAGTGCACCGCCCGCTACGCCAGGGGCACACGGCCCCCAGACAAGCACACATCATATCCAGTATGGGCTCCCTGGATGAAAACAGGTCAGCACGGTAACTGGTTAAAGGCCCAATTAAACCTTGCATCCAAATTGCATCCACAGCCGAAGGCCGATCCTCGCAGTCTCTCCCATGCGAAACAATGAATTAGAAACTGCCAACTCCCCCAAAGGACACATTCTTTTTGGTGGGCACGGTATTAAGTCATTTGCCCCGAATCCCAGGATGCTGAGTCAAGGTCGTAAGGCCACATCCTCTGGCAGAAGTGCCATGCAAGATGGCCGCGCCACCTCCGGGTGCCACCAGTGCACCCTCAACCCGTGCTGCACCCAAAGCCGCCATCCACGTGGTAGACCCAAGGCTGCCACTGAAATTCCTGCCCGCAGTATCTGGACAACTCACTAACCAACTACAAACAAAACCACCCCCGCATAAAACGACAGTGCAACCCAAAGGTGTCTGTCGATCCCCGACACACACACCCATCATAGCAATCACAATGGAATACGGCACCAAACAGGTCCAGCTCACGATGGAAGTGAGCCCATCTCACAGCACAGACTCCGAAAGGACAATGCCATGCTTTGGACCAATCAGAGCGGAGGCACACAAATGAAAGATGGCTGACCGAACAGTGGTCACACCATGCAGGGGCAAATAGCCTCCCTTGCACAGCAATCGTGGCTCAATCTCTGTCTCTGGCCCAATCTAAGACGCACGTTCGCCCAGTCCTGTGACTCGGCTGCTAAAACAGAACGGCAAAATTTGGACACATGCGTGCCAAAGGCACCTCTGTAGTACATCCAGACGCGAGGGGAAGCGGTCCAACTCAAAAACACACCATGCTCATTGGCGCAAACCCCAACAGACCCCGGCTCCCGTGCGCTCTCATCGGAAGTTGCCGGACGACTCATTTCCAAAACATGTACGAGCAATGCACAAAGATGCCCTGTTTGGTGCTTCCGTTCGAAACGCTCCATTCCCAAACTCAAGAAACTACCCTTTCCAACATTCGTTGGCTCCTCAATACAGGCCTACATATGCTATGCTTGAGCTTGTCCACGCGCCAGGTCTGTACTCCTGGAGCCAGAAAGGCACCGATGCCTGGGACAGGAAACACGAACATCAACACAAATGCCCTCAATGACCAGGAAAACTCACCCCGACCAACCCGGATGACGCGATGTTTGAATCACAGGGGAAGACGCCAATTGGAACACTTGACACCGACCCCCAGTCCGAGAACGGCCACACGGCCCGCACAAGCTCACCCGCGGGGCGACCCAACGGCAGTGCACGCAGGGAAAGGTTCCAACATGTGCATACCTTGCCCATGGCCCCCACAACATAAAGTACCCCAGGCCTGCAGGATGGTGCAAACAAGATATTGTCGAGCTGCGGCAGCTGCTCCTCATTCCGCAGTATAATGACGAGTGCCGCAGTACGAGGGGTATCACACGAACAACAAACAGAATGTGACCCCCGCCCGTCTAACTAGCCCTGAGCCAGCATGCCGCTTCGCGGCGCGTCCTAAAGCTGCACATCTCTGGCAGGGGACAAGACCCACACCGGGGCACCAAGCGGAGGGGGGTAGGTAGGCCGACTCACGCTCACACCGATGCTCCCACCGCAACTCAAGATGAATGTTGTTCTGACCCTAACAGTCAGGCCCATTGAGCTTCCTCCTGCCCCATGCAGCGTTGGCGCTGGAACCCTCATGGGGAACACCATCGGGTCACTACCGGGATCTCCTGCGCCACACCACCACGGTCAACAAACCACAGCCTCACATGAAGGCATAGGAGCGCTCCACACGAGCACCGCATCTACATTACCCTTCAGGCGCCGGGAGCTTATGTGTTTTGCCGAGGATCACAGGATGCGAACGCGACCCCGAGGCTCGAAACCTGCTGCTTCCCCCTGCTACACAACACACCGCCTGGCCAAAAGGCTCGACATCCAGGCCCCTGACCCCCCCGCCCAGGTCACCCGTGCGACCAGGCTCCAACACGCGGTTGGAGCCACAGATCTAAAGGAAAGCCCAGGGAGGGGTGGGGAGAGGACTACAGCGCCAACACACTCATGGGATACAAAACCGGACTCCAGACCACGAACGACGGCGTCCTGGACGGCGTGTCCGACCCCCCTAGTGGGCCCCCGCTGACGCCATATACAACAAACAAGGAGTCTGCCGCCTCTAAGAGCTCCCTGCCACACCGGAGTGCGGGGAGTCATATCGAAACCCAAGGCTGTGAGAGGCAGGGGCAAAACACACCAACCCCGACTCACCTTGCCAAACCCGACTAGGCGGCGCGACGATGACCCCGGCGAGCCTGGACAACGTTTCCAGTGCGGGGTGGGACCGCAACAACGCCGGCCGACGCGAGACAACCAGTCAAGACGGCGTGGCTGGGCAAAGAGACCGCCAGGAGGGGCAGGGGAGGCATATAAGCCCTCCCACCCTCCCCGGCGCACAGGAAGGACGTCACGGAGCGCCCGGCCGAGGGCTCGCAGACCCCTCAGAGCACTAGAACGGGTGGGTGGTGCCAAGATGGCACTAAAGGGCCGCCCTGCTGAGGTGGCCCCCTGCGGGGGCCGCGGACAGCCACATTTCCGACAGCCTTTTCATGTTGGGCTTTCCGACATGAAAAGGCTGTTGGAAAGTGTCTTTGGGTGCCCCCATCAGGGCCCCCTGGCCCTTCGCTATGCCCCCTAAACATCCCTCATGGTGCCTGCCACACGGTGCAGGTATGTTTGCAAACATCCATTTGTCAGTGGAAGCTTGTGCTGCAGGCCTTTTCCTCCCGTTAAACAAGCTTACATTGACAAATCGATGTTTGAGACTGCCCTATGGCGGTCGCATCGTAATACTGCGGTCGAAACCGCCGACCTAAAGTCGGGCAGTTCCAGACATCCGCCCGCCATCGTAATGAGGCCCTATGTGTAGGAAAGGGAGGGTATAGTTTTAGGTGAAACTGGGTACCTGAGAGTTACATGAGGTCGATATCCACCATCAAATTCTGAGTCACTGAGGTCCTGTGTTTCGGGTCCACACAGAGGAGCAACAGCGTTTTGACGTCACTAAACATGGAATGTCTATGGAATATTAAATACTTTTAATCTAGTACGTACAGAATATAGACATATTTTTATTGGTAACAAAGGATTCGACCCAATGGGAAAAGAAAAGATATCCGCAGCACTCTTCTGTTTTATCTTATGAGAAAGGTTGTCTAATGCTTTCTGAAAACATGCTGGCATATGTAATAGACGCATTCCTGAAAATAATACTTAGACTTAATCCGCTTCACATGAAACCGTACAGCCTCGACAAAGCTACTTGAGCCCTTAAAGTACATTTTACGTTTTCTGTACGATGGTCTGGTTTGCAATTTCCTGCCAATTCCCTGGACCCTCCGTCAAAAATATGCCGTATGAATACAATTGCATTGTCTTTGCAGATTGCTTGCTTATATCCGGCAAACACGTGCAACCGTCTGCTGTCACATCTTTATTCGCTGTTTGCATTTCTCTAAGGTTTGTGACTTGGAACTGGTTGGTGCCTGTTCTTTTTAAAATCCAGAAACAAATTTCAAGCTAATATTTAAAAACTGACAGGCATTTTTTTTTCCCTTGGCAACTTTTCAACCTCAGTTATGTATGTTGCATAACAAAAACTTGATGTATGGCTCTCAGCCACCAATCCTGTACTGGCCATGAGAAGTCGATAGCCAGCTGAAAAACTGTGCTTTTATTATGGCAGTCTTAGATATTTATTTTTCAAGATATTTGAGGCCATCTGAAGCTGCTGTGAAAGCAACTTTCCAAATACAAAGGGAACTATTCACAAAGGCATTTTGCTGTCGGTAAGTTAGTACTTCCGTAGTACTTTTTTACATAGTACTGGCATCAAACATTTCTAAATTGTTAATAAAATATTTAGGGAGCATTCATTTACAATTAATGAAAAGGACTGGACTCTATTTGCAATTTTACTAAAATGGAGTTGGGCGTACCGGTCCGATTCACAGAGGCATGGAAAAGTATGTAAAAGAGTACTCCAATAGCAGTACCTCCTATACTCATGAATGCTTTTGTGCCAGCTTCTTCATCTATTTGTTTATTAAGGTGTGGCAATGATGTAAAAGCACGCGAGACAAAAGTACAGATTTACACTGTAGAATACAATTTTCTAAAGCCTTGTTACTAAAGACTGCATAGAGGGCCAGTGATGGTCAGCCCCAGTTCCATGGAGAGCAGTCCCAGGTAATTGTCCGAGAGCACACCCTCAAGGACCAGGTCATCCGGGGAGAGGGCGACCATGGGCTGTGAGATCAAGAAATAATCGAAATGGGACTGCACGCCGTGTACCGGCAAGAGGAAGGTATACTCTCGATTCGTGTGGTGGGAAAGATGCTAAACGTCCTCGAGGCCATGATCCGTTGTGATGTCACCCATGAGGGGCAAGGCCGCATTGTTGCCCACATCAAGTGGGCAAATATGGTCCAAAACCCCGTTGCGAGACAGATTCCAGTCCCCTCTCACAAACCAGTGGGTGCCAGCAATGTCCGTGAGGAAATGACTGACCTGTAGGAAAACTGTTTTTTGGGAACCTTCTCATCGGTCCACATCTTGAGCACCGTGGGGGTTAGTGATTTTAGCAGGAGGATCACCATGCCGCATTTGTGCGGTTGTGCGGTCCCATTGGACAGTGAAGGTGGGCGGCCACTGCAGATCACCTTCCCCACCCAGTTGCGTCAGAGTCTCTCTGCCTCCACTGATGAGAGGTGGGTCTCCCGGATGAGGGCCACATCCACACCCTTGGATTGGATAGATGCCAAAATGTTCTTACGCATGATAAAGTGTGGAGACAATGCATGTTACAGGAGATATCGCAAAGGGGCACCAGGTGACACATTGCTACCATGGCAAGCAAGAGGTGGTGAGGGCTGGAAGGGACAAGAACAAGCAGGGGAGTAAGGGGAGACGGCAAAGAGCATGGGGGAGGAAGAAGAAGAGGTAAAAGGGAAGAAAAAAAAGAAAAGAGACCTCCTTGCACAGGGGACGGTGGATGGAGACGGGAAGAGAGGAGGAGGACCAACCCTGTGGCTGAGCCGAGGGTGGACGGGTATATCATAGGCGATGGGGGAATCAAGGGCCCGCCTGAGTAGGAGTCCTTGACTGGAACCTCAAAGGGAATATGGCGGTCACAATCTTCAATTGAGGGTCCAAACCTGAAAACCCACGTGGCCCGGGAGGGCCCGAGCAAATGGGGAATCAGAACAGGAACTGACGAGGGATGACGGAGTGGCCGCAGAAATAGAGCGCCAAGGGGGGTGTTAAAAATGGGATCTCCAGTTGGCAGAGGTATGTACTCTGTCCAAGTAGGGGCCACTACTTTAGTCAGGGAAAGTCAGATACACACCCTAAATTGACCTGTGCTCACTCTCTGCTAGCTTGGCACAGAGCAGTCAGGCTTAACTTAAGAAGCAATGGGGTATATTCACAAGAACGCGTGATAACTTCCGCAAGAGTAGCGTAACGCAACTTTCAATAAAGCAGCCTATCACAGGAAAATAACCCCGTGTCAACGTGGAATTCACAACAAGGCGGTAGCATGCGATAGTCACCAGATAACGCGTCAAATGCCAGCGTGTAAATCAACACCACGCCCAAAAAATGCGAAACGCGAACACGAGAAATCATGCGATGAGGCCAATCGCGGTACAAAAAGCTGCGAAAAGCAGCCTCAGGCCTGCAACTCCCACGCGACTGGCGGGCAATTGCACCATAAAAACCACAGGCACAACACACCAGAAACAAGCTAAAGCACGTAGAAACATCCATGCACCCTGACCCAGCGCAGAGGGCAACGCGAACACAACAACCCCAACAGACCACCAACAAGGAACAAGTGGGTTGGGGAAGGCCAAGGAGAAAATGGAGAGGAAGACGGGGTGCAGACCGCAGGAAAACAAGACCAAGGCCACGGAGGCGACAGAACACTACCAGCAAATGACCCACAAGCAGACCGCCTGGAATGCAGTCGCAGAGCCCAGGAGGCCAATCCAGGAGGCCAAGAGGCGCCGGCAGGACCTGACAACCTAAACCAGGTACAAACCCGCTGCCAACAGGAAGGCAGCAACGGCGACAGGAGGTGGCAGTCCAGCGCCACAGGAGGAGCAGGAGGAAACCCAGGCCACAGTCATCAGTGTGGAGAGGGTGCAAGGAGTAGGGAGTACGGACACAGCCCAACAGGACCTGACACAACAACAGCAGGGTGAGGATCCAACAGGGACTGGGAGGACGGTGGGTGATAGGCACAATGCCACACATGCACAATGAGGTGTAACACACTGCACACCCACAATTACCCAGGGACATGTCCCCCATCCCCGTGGCACACTGCAGCACACACACATAGCAATCACAGCACATACTATGACAATGTGGCACAAAGTGCAACACCCACACTGCAGAACAGGGGACACAACAGGGTCCAACCAGGCACAGTAACAGAACAATCACATCGGACAGAGCAGGGAACTGTGAGATGCACATCTACCCCTACAACCCCACATCAGCCATGCAGGCCAAATGTACACTGTCCCAACTCAAATAGCCACCACCGCCCAAACACTCACAATGTACATCGTCACACAGTCTGCATGTCGACAAGAACAAGGCGCCAACACAATGCCAACATGCACCTCCCCTTCACAATGCAGAGGGACAAACAACACCTCCAGCAGGTCAGAACAGACAACCCATCAGTGATGCCCGAGACGAACACCACAGCCCAGACACCGACGCCCTACAACAGCCCATGGACATCCCACACAACTCACCACCAGGACCAGGGCAGACAAGACACTCAGAGGAGAACCCAGCCCCTGCAACAGACCACACAGCATGAAGCACCCGCAATCACGGCTGGCTCACAACACTTCACCCACCCACACGTGGCATCCCAATGCCAGGTGGCAGAACGCCAAAAGGAGGTGGTCCAACAGGTGAGGGTGTTGCCGAACCCATGGAATGCGAACTAGAACACATACGTGGGTGTCCAATACCCTTCAGGGACCCCCCACACCCCACAAAGGAGACCTACACCTCCACAGAGACACATGCTCATATCATGTTGAACAGGCCATGGGCACGTGCGCCCGGCCCCTTTATTGGCAGGGCCACATGTACAGTGACGCCTGTGCTGGATGTGTGTGGGGTGAGTATAAGCCAGCCCACACGGAGTGCTTGGTGCTGCCAACAACCTGAACAGTGGACACCAGTGCAATGGAAACAGAAAACACCAGCATAACAGAGTCAGCTGCAGAGCAACATGGAGGGATCTGGAGTAAGGACAGAGGTCACCCAATATTCAGTCTGGACGTTCCTTGAGTTGCAGTGCACTGAGGCAGGGGCACTAGAGAAGAGCGCGCTCATGTGAAGAAATTGCTAGGATTGTGTCCCTTCGGATCAGTCCTGATGCAGATGCAGTGGGGTGTGTTACACCTGCATCAACTTCCTCATCAACGTCCCAGGTCTCCCACACTGCCTGAGGGACAGTTGCGTCCGCAGTCCACAGCGCAATACCCAGCAATAGATCCGGGTGTGTAGCTTGACTACCACCACCAGTCTGCATTCCTGCCGTGGGGCTGTTGCCTCCTGCCCTCCCATTGTCTGTGCCCTCTCCCTTCCGCACACTTGACACATCTTCCTCATCATAGTCCCAGGTCTTCCCCACTGCATGAGGTGACATTGCTGCGCAACCTCACAACAGCACAAAACTCAATCAGTAACGGACAATGGCTTGCGGTGCACTGAGTCACTGGCACCTGGAGTGCTGAGCAGGGTATCAGTCCGATGATGGCCTCCACGACAGGTCTGAGCAACTCCTTAGGTCTGTCAGGACCACCGTTTTGACTCTGGCAGATGGCGGTTGAAGGAGGTCCTTGCGGTGGTGGCGTGTGCCTCCTGCAGTGATGCGACGTCTGGGCCGGTCAAGACTCGATGCCATGTGTGGGCCCTGGTGGACCGAAGTTGGGGCCAGAGGAGGCAGACAGCGCAGGGCCACAGACACATGGTGTTGATGACCCCAAGACCATCGCTACAGAGGCCATTCAATGACTCAGAAGAAGGGGTCCCAGGCCTGAGCAGCACAGAGTTAGTGGCCCCGGATGCACTGCGGCCGGCAGAGGCACCCAGCCACGGGACGGTGACTTGCGGTGCAGTCAGATGGGCCATGCGACCTGAGCGGGTCCCCATCAATGTCCGAGGTGTATGTTGCGGAGGGTTTCGGGGGACAGTGGAAGGTGTCCTCCAGGGCATGATGCGGAAGGTCTGATGTTATCTGGAAGCAGCAAATGGAGGAGTGGAAAGCACAACCCTCGTCCTCACCAACAATTCGGGATCAGCTACATGAGGATGAAAATTAGCCCCTAGTCCATGGACTCAAACGCCACCAATGTCTGACCAGTGAGTGTCCATGAATGTCGGGGAACAAACTTAGTGGCACAGGTGCTGTGAGGGGATGCAGTCTGCGATGATGCCCATACACAGATGTGAACTCCAAGAATGCCAAATCAAGGCTCTGTGACCTACTGGTCCGCAGTGTAGGCCGGAGGCAGCGGTCAGCAGTGGCCCACAGCCACGGGTCGTTGGTTCGCGAGGCACAGAGTTGGTGACACAGTGGCAGTTGTCGGTAGTGTTCAATCACCTCCGTGACGCTGATCCTGTTCCCTCCGGACTGCAACGTGTCATCCTCTGACGCCCCTCCGTGCGTGCGAGGAAATGTGTTCTGCCTTCTGAATTACCGATGTTCAGTTACAAATCAGTGATCCCACTCATGCGCAGCGTAGGACGTGGGCAGTGGTCCGCGTAGGCCCACAGACACGTGTGGTTGTGATGCCATGCACAGACTTGTTGCCACCACATCGGAGGGTGTATAGTGTATTGTTCTCTGCCTGAAATGATGTTCACTGCCATAGTGTAATCAAGACTCAGTTCCAAATGTGTGACCTACCTGACCGTGATGTAGGCCTGAGGCAACGGTCAGCACGGCCCATTCATCGAGTGTCGCCGGCAAAGGTTGGATGGCCCCACCGGCCTGCGTAGTTCAGGTTCAGTGGCACCACGTGTAGCAGCCTGGCGTTGAACAGGGTTAGTGGCACCACGTCTGGCAGCCTGGCATTGAACAGGGTTAGTGGCACCACGTGTAGCAGCCTGGCGTTGAACAGGGTTAGTGGCACCACGTGTAGCAGGCCGGCGTTGAACAGGGTTAGTGGCACCATGTGTCGCAAGATGCCCATATGGAACTATGCCTCACTGTACTGGGGGGGTCTGGTGCTGTGGCCGCTGGCCGGGATATGGGGTCACTGCCATTCATGACTCAAGACACAGTTCCACATGTGGGACCTACTGGTCCGAAGAGTAGGCCGGGGCAGCAGTGGAGTACGTCAACGAAAAAGGAATTAAGCGGGCCGGTGTTGTGGCGGACGTGATGGTCTGAGGTGGCTGCCAAGGTCTCGGTCCTCGGGCTTGTGGCTTGCGCTGGCATGTGGTGGGCCCTCCTTGACACACGCCGGTGTCGGAAGGTGATCAGTGTGGCCTGGCTGCACAGGGGCTGGCCTGACGGGTTCGTGGTCCAGCGTGCCGGGGTCCGGCAGGCGCACGTCATCTCAGGCACTCCGCTCACGAGGATGGCGTCGGCCTCGTGGCGAGGTGGGAGGTGCCGCCCTGGCAGAGACGTGGGTCTTTCCGGAAGTGGACCACGCCCAGGCCTAGGTGGTTTTAATTCACACCCCTATGCTGGCGTGGCGTACGCCGGGCCATCCCACTCCACTGACGCTTAGGGGGGGCGTAACAGGCAACATTTCCACGAGGTCCCCCACTGGCTTTGGTGACATGGTGGCATCCACTGTCCACTACACTCCATACGCAAGCGGTGTATGTCTCCATTGATATGGGTGTGTTCTGCATACTGCAAGGTGTCCAGCACATCTCCGGCACTGTTGGCATTGTGTACTTTCCCAATCATGGTTCTACTGCATCCTTCACACATGCCTGGTTGCCACCTCTCCCCACATTGGGCTAGTATGTGGCTGAGGTGCCATGCCGTTGCTGGCTCATTTTCAGGGCTTGCCCATGTGGACATTGTAAGTTGTTCTGTCGTGTCTGGTGGGTGGGCATATTGTTGTGCCTGTTGTATGTGATTTTGTGACGTATGCATTGCCAGAGTTGTGAGTTGCATGGTTGAGGTGTTGAGGTGTGCGGGGTGTTCATTTGTATATTGCCAAGGGGCTGTACATTTCCCTTGTTGCCATCCTGGGAACGCTGGTTGATGATGGACTGTCGGAGGATGAAGGTATCATGCACACTGGCTGTGTATTTGAAGGCGACATTGTTGGGTGTTCCACGGTGTTCTGTTGTTGCCTGCACATTGGTGTGATATGTGTGCTTCCTGTTGTGGTGATTGTGTGCTGTGTCACCAGGGGACACAGGTAGTACATGTGTGCTGTGTGTTGCCCCCAACACGTGCGTGCATCCTGCTATGGCGTATGGTCCTTGCTTGGTCTCCAGCGGATCCTGCGCATTGTGTTGTACATATGGGGACTGGGGTACCAGGGTGATGGTGATGTCCAGGACAGGTGTGGGGGACTTGGATGTGACTGGCTGTGGGACTCCTCCGACTCTGGCGGGTGTTGGATGGGGGGTCTCAGGGGCCAACAGGTGCAGCCACGCCATCAGCTTTGTGTGGGGTGGGATGTTGGTTGTCCGCTGTGTTGTTGCCTTAGGCCTGTTAGGCGATGATGGTCAGGATGCGTAGGTTGGTTGTCCCTTTCAGCCTGTAGTGGAAGGTGACATTGTCAGATGTTGGGTCTGTGCGGCTGGTATGTTTCCTGGGGTTCCGCTGTCTTTGACTGCGCTGCGTCTGTGTTGGTCCCGGGGGGGCGGTGTGTTCCGGGTGTGGGATGGGGTCCTGGGGTGGTGGGGGTGGGTGTTGTGGCCCTCTTGGGTGTCCGGGCTGCATGATGTGTGGCTCCATGGCATCTGTTTCCCTTCGGTTGTGGCCCTGGGCTGTGCTCCCTTTTGTGGTGCTGGCTGCCGTCCGACTTTACACCAGGTCAGAGCAGGTGTAGATTTCCTGGTGCTAACGCGCCTTATCGCCTGTTTTGTGTTTTTATCGTGGATGTGGCTGGTCGTTGTGAATGTTGAGGTGTGCTGTTGTCTCGGCTTTTGTCACGGGAACGCCTACTCTGCATCTCATTAGCGATATTTGCGAGGGTCCTCTGTGGCGATGTTTTATGCAGCTGCTATCACGGGTATACTGGTGCTGTGGGCTGTTAACACCGGCTTGTGAATGGGGGGGGAAATTTATCACGACTTTGGCTGCGATAAAGTGCTGTTAATTCGGCGATGGCTCCTTGTGAATATGCCCCAATGTGTAAAGTATTTGTGCAAAACTTAATTCAGTCAAACAGTGAAAACACCATGCAAACATAATCCGCACCAGGTTAGAATAATAAAGCATAATTTAATAAATAAAACAAGACCAAAACAACAAAAATCCAATAAGTAGAACCGAAGTTATGAATTTTTAAAGAATATCTTGAAATACAGTGCTTAGAGTCATAAAGTGCCAACCTGGGCTATCTGGTCGCGCTGATCCAGGACAAATCAGAAAAGTCAAACTGACCGCAATGCAGCACGGGTCGGACACTGAAGCCCCGCAAGTCCCACTGAAAACAGTACCTTTCCGGAGGATGAGTTGACGGCGAGAGCAAGATGCGTCGGTTCTGAGTCACGCAGTTGGGCAGATGCGTCGATGTCAGGCCTCGCAGACGGATCCCGTGTCATCATCGAACGCCTTTGTGATGAAGGCGATGCATCAAGTCATCATCGTCGGGTCCCCTGTCATCATCGTAGTTAGGCCTCGCAGTCGGGTCCCTTGTCATCATTGAGCCATGCAGGGATGTTCTTGAAGCGGCGCTGCATCGACATCGAAGGAGAATGCATCAGTCCAACCGGAAAAAAGCAGGCGATGCAATTGTTTTTGAAGGAAAACAGCTGAAGAACCCCCTTTTAAGGCCCAGGACTGGATTGGCACTTCTTGGTAGGGCAGGACTCACAGTTGGCAGAGTTCAGCAGCTGGAGCAGAGTTGAAGGAAGTCTTTGATGTCCTTGAGACCTCAAAACAGTAGGCAAGCCAGCAAGCCCTTGGAGTCACTAGGTTCTGGGGATGTAGAGATTCAGGTCCAGTCCTTTTCACCACCAGGCAAGGGGCAGCAGACAGCAGGCAGGAACAGAGGAGCAGGAGTCCAGCAGAGTGCCAGTTCTTTCAGCAGCACAGCAGTCATTCTTCCTGGCAGAGTGTCCTTAGGTCCAGAGTGTACTAGATTTGTTGTGTCAAGGGTCCAGTACTTATACCCAGTTGTGCCTTTGAAGTGGGGGAGACTTCAAATAGAGGGCTTTGAACTATACAAGGTCTCTACCTTTCCTGCCCTGGCTCCAGACTCACTACAGGGGGGTATGCAGCTCTTTGTGTGGGGATAGGCAAAGCCCTTTTCAGGTGTAAGTGTCAGCTCCTCCCTTCCATCTAGCTCAGGAAGGCACATCAGCCTGGTGATGGTCCATTAGAATGTGAATGTCACACCCCAGCTCCCTTTGTGTGTCACTGTCTAGAGGGAATGCACAAAGTCCAGCTGTCACCCACCACAGGCATGTATTCAGAGACAGCCAGAGGAACAGAATGGTTAAATTAAGAAAATGGCAACTTTCTAAAAGTGCAATTTTCAGACTCTCCATTTTAAAATCCGACTGAAGAAAGTGACCCGATTAGGGTCAATCGGGTCACTCGCGACCACCTCTCAGCCTTCCACACAAATGAAGAGTCGGTCAGACAGTAGAGAATACAAACCAAAGATATTTATTTCAGGTACACTCGAGTGGAGTCCGGTCTGACTAGCCTCCTTGGATTGCTGCTGAGGGACTGACTTCAACAAGCATAGTGATACCAGAAATACAGTCAGGATCAATAAAGACACACCCTAACTGGAATTTTCCAGTTGGTAGCTGGTGAACAAAGGAGGTACAGAAGGATGGGTCTAGGTCCTGAAACCGGGTACATGCTATCTCAACGCCAAGGTCACTCTGCCTGTGCCCGCCGCTCTAAAGGTAGGAGCAGGCTTAGCTACAGGGAAAGGTATGCGCTAGCAAAAACAGTGTATTCATTAGCACAGCGAGGCTCAGCCTTGGAAAAACAAAAAAACAATTGCAGCTGCTTTCAGCTGAGGCAGACAAAGAGTGAGACAGAAGTTAGTTTCGATCATGGCTCAAAATGGCGGCTGAATACAAAATAGTGCAGCGAATGCTAACTTAAGTCATACAATGCATAGAGAATTCGGTTAAAAACATTTCTATTCCAACAGACCCTCCTTTTAGCATTAGCTAAAGCATTTTGTTACTGTCTAGGAACAAATAACCTCTTACAGAAGATATGTACTGCTACTGCAAGCTGATATGTGCATTATCAATATTCAAAAATACCTTCATCAATCAGCATTAGATCATTGATATCTTTCACCATCATGATAGTGGCATTAGTGTCATGTACTGTAATTTTTGTCTCAGGCTTTAGAGTGTTCACACAAAAGGCACAACAAGCAGGGAGGCAGTGGATACAAAGACAACATGTGAAGATAATACCAGCAATTGCAACCAGAAAGATAAGAATCTTCCAACCCCAGGACGTGAATATGCCCCAGAACCATCCGGAGAGGGTCCAAGTACCATTTCCTTGGTGTATGTCAGATGAAAGCCTATGCAACTTCTGTATGGCAGCATATACATTGGGGGCGTGGTCTGGGATGTACACACAGCAGCTACTGGCAATAACACAACAGGCCCCTCCCCGATCAGCAGGAATGACGTCTAACACCATCCTGTTTTGTAAGGTGGCAAGTCTCGTAGCCTGGAGCTCAGCAGTAATATTGGTCAGAATTCCTGCTGTTGTATTTATAACCCCTTCTACAACTCTTGTGAGCCAACGAATGTTAAGACTATTGGACATAGGGCCCCAAAAGGGTTCAATATCCTTCATGGCATCTTCAAACTGTTGCAAAGTGGTATCTGTCTGATCTATATCTTTGCTGTCAATAACCCTTCTCACTCGGGGCAGGTATACACTCCTGCGCTGCAGCTGATGGTCTTTATGGTAATTGGGCGGAGCAACATACACCGGGGGAAGAAGAAAAGAGAGGTAACATCTGCCTGACCATCCCCTAGGCAACCAGACATAGGCCCGGGATCCACAAACGAAGTAAACATTAGGGGGCAAAACCAAAGGTGGACTATTAATCGTGCCAAGTGAGAAGGTAAAATTACATTTGCTGTCCCCCACCTCTACCTCCCCCCTTCCCTGAACACAGAAAGCAGCTGTGGAGCTGACCACAGACACCGGTATTGGCTTATCCCTAGTCACATTACGGTCTTGGAAGGAGCGGAAGTACTCAGAGGTATTGAATTTCTGGAAATCAGCCATTTCCAACTGAAGTCATGTGCTATTCTTTACCTTGTCATATTTGCGCATACAGGAGTTTGGGGACAAAGTACCAGAGATGTTTCGTCCTGCCTTACCTATGGGAATAAATTCATGATGGAAACGTATATAATCAGTCACAGTGTTAGAATCAGCAGGGGTCATAACCTGACGGGAGTGGTGGTGGAAATGGTGGTGTACCATTACAAGCAATTCGAATCAGCCCTCACAACTTCCAAGGTATGACAAAGGCATAGACAATAAATTATCTCTCTTATGAGTAACTGAGGGGAGCAGCCCGCAAACCCAACAATTTGTCATGCTAGATACATTATGAGCTTGATGCAGCATTTGTATAAAAACATTATCAGTGTAAGTCTTGCGGTGTTCTCCTTTGTGGGGCGCCAAAGTAACAAAGATGTGTTCGGGGGAATGGGTGTTGTACGAACCAAAGAATGCACAGGATACTTCTCATCCACAAAATAGGATATCCTCAATACAATTATTAGTGCAATGACAACTATCGATGCAAAAACTATTTTACTTTTTGTGGACCAACCCCGCTCGGGACGCGGTGGTGCAAATGGCCGTTCTTCTTCAGTAATAGGCCGACCAAACGGATACATTGAGAGGCAAGGGAAAAAAAGAATGCAAGAAAACTAATAGCAAGGGGCAAGTGTTTCCAGGGTCCGTCTGAGCCTCACTGGTAGGCTCCTATTGTTCATCAACGTTGGCGCTCTTGAGCACCGGCAGTGGAGCTGCTCAGTCCTAGCTTGCGATGAATCCCACGTCGTCTAGGAAACCGTACCCCCCTCCAGGGGAGTACGTTCGGTCTATCCTATCCAATGTCTGAACAATGCATCAATCTCGCCTCTCCCTAATCTACTGTTGGTACTATAAGCAAAGTACACCCTGACTTGCGCAGTCCATCCCTACTAATCTGACTTCTCCTTTGGTGCACTGTTCCTCCGTCGGGGGCGCAAGTTGTACCTAGTTACTCCAGGAACAGAGGGGTCAGTAAAAAGGGGCTCAGGCACAGAGGGGCCAGTAGAAAGGGGTTTTTGAATGGGTCTTGATCTCCGGGGGCACTGTCGCATTTAGCACCTCCTCATTCTCCGCCTCTGTTTGGGTTCACGTGAGCTTGGCATCCGAAAAGGGGACGAACCGCGGGACTTGTTCCCACTCCGAGTCCCCTATTCTGTCTTTGACCCATTGATCATAGGGTAATGGTAGAGGCACTCTGCGGTAGTGTTGACTATGAATCCAGTTCTTTCGGCCGGTGACCTTTACTGCTGTGCGGGTGGCAAGGAGGACCTGGACAGGTCCCTTCCACCCCGCCTCCAAATTCTTCTTTCGCAGAAAATTTCTTATTAGAACAAAGTCACCAGGCCGAATATCATGTCCTGGCCTCTCAGGTACTGGCGGTAGGGAGTCTTGGCTCTGTTGGTGAATAGAACGCAGACCTTTAGTTAATTCATACAGATAGTCTGTCAGCAAAGGGTATTCAATTTCAGAGAACCTATGCGGACGCAGGACGCCCCAGACATTTGCCGGGCGTCCGAACACGACCTCGTAGGGTGACAATCCTGTTCTAGAATGTGCTGTCGTTCTTGTGGATAAAAGGGCTAATGGTAAAGCATCTGGCCACTGCAACCCTGTGCTCTCCTGAATCTTTGCCAATTTCAGTTTGAGAGTACCATTGTACTTCTCAACCAAACCTGCAGACTGGGGGTGGTTTGCAGCATGAAACTTTTGCCTGATACGTAGTCCCTCGCAAACTAGCTGGATAACTTTGGCATTAAAATGACTTCCGTTATCACTCCAGATCAAACAGGGCAAGCCGAAGCGAGGAAAGAACTCTTTTAGGGGTACTTTTGCAGTCGCCATGGCTGAATTTTCTTTCGTGGGATAAGCCTCAACCCATTTACTGAATGCACAAACAACCACCAACACATATTTCAAATTATTGACTCGATGTAGTCCATCTGAAGGACCTCAAAAGGGAAAGTGGGAGGTGCAAAATTACCTGTTGGTGTAGGGGTACCTTGTCCAGGATTGTGCATCATGCACACCATACAATATTTTACCAAATGAGTGGCGGTGTTTGGGATATTATCATTTTGCCATACAGGGTCCAACAATTTGCAAATACTTTTAGCGCTGATGTGGGCTGGCCTGTGTGCCATGGTGACTACGGGAAGAACATATGCATCTAGTAACATCCATCTCTGTTTCCCTGACTTATCAGTCCAACACCCCTCCTCATCCAAACGCGCTGTGCTTTCCTGCCATATTGCTAATTCCTCTATCGTTACCTCACTCTGTATTTCCTTGACATTCTCCAGTGTATCCTCAAACATGGTAACCTCGGGCACCCACCTAGCGGGACCTGCTACAAACATTCTTTTCATCTTCGTATGAGCTGTCTCTTTAGCTGTCTGATCTGCAAAAGCGTTCCCCTCCCCCACCTTGTCAGTAGCTTTCCTATGTGCACTGCACTTCATAATCGCCAATTTCTTAGGGAACGCCAGGGCGGACAGAAGCCTATATATGAGAGGACCGTGTTGAATGCGTGTCCCATGTGAAGTAAGGAACCCCCTCTCTGCCCAGAGCCGCCCAAAATTATGGACGACCCCGAATGCCTACTGGCTGTCAGTATAAATATTAACAACCAGTCCCTCGCTCAACTCGCAGGCTCGAATAAGGGCGACTAGCTCAGCTGCCTGAGCGGACTGATAAGGAACTTGTGATGTCTCAACTACCGTGTGCAGCCTAGTAATTGCGAATGCCGCAGTGGTGGTGCCATCTGGTAGTTTAAAACAAGAGCCATCTACATATAGTTCTGGGGGTCAGATAAGGGAACATCAGTCAAGTCTACCCGTCCCTTCCTCAGTCCGAAAAATGCAATCATGTATGTCAATTTCCTCATTCTCAGAAGGGAGGGGTAGTAACGTGGCTGGATTCAGAGTGGCACAGCGTTTGATCGTGATATGCTTTTGGAAGAGCATTAGCTCGTAACCGGTCAGACGTGCACTGGTGAGGTGCTGCATCTTCGTCTTATTCAAAAGTGTATCCACAGCATGGAGTACCATAACTGTGAGGTCAGTATCAAGTATGAGTCCCGCTGATTGCCTTATTGAGACGGCCACAGCCGCGACCGCTCTTAGACAGCTTGGGAGGGCTCGGGCGACAGGGTCAAGAACAGCAGAGAAATAAGCACACGGCTGCTGCTTAGCTCCAAATTTTTGTGTTAAAACAGAAAGTACGCAACCAGCCGTCTCGTGTATGTACAGCACGAATGGCTTGGTATAGTTAGGAGTACCAAGCACCAGAGCCGAGCAAAGTACAGTTTTCAACTGCTCAAAAGACTGCTGACACTCTGGCGTCCAAGGCAGAGGTTCATGCACATCTTTAGTGGTTAATACAAGCAGAGGTTTTGTTAGGAGGGAACAGTTTGGGATCAATTGGCAGCAATAAGAAGTAATGCCAATAAAAGTGCGCCCATCTTTCTGGGTTCGCGGAACAGGCATTTTCACAATGACACTGATGCGCTCAGGGGTCAATCGCCTACCCTCCTTCGACAGTAGGTGACTTAAATAGGTGACCTCCTGTCGACAATATTATAATTTGGAAAGGGATACCTTATGACCATGGTCAGCTAAATGGAGCAACAATTTAACCGTACTGTCTCTGCAACCTTGTTCTGTGTCTGAGGCGATGAGCAGGTCGTCAACATATTGTTGTAAGACATTACCAGTGGGAAGCGACAAAGAATCCAACTGACCTTTCAATGCCTGACTATAGATACTCGGACTCTCTGTATAGCCTTGAGGAGCGCGACAGAATCTAATACGTCTACCAGCTAGGGTGAACCCGAACAAGTACCTGCTATCAGGATGAATAGGGATGCTGAAAAAGGCATTTTTCAAGTCAATGACAGAAAAAAATTTAGCAGTGGGAGGGATCATCGTCAATAGAGTCGTAATGTCAGGGACCACCGGAAACTGGGGAATCACTATTTTGTTAACTTCGCACAAATCAATCACAAAGCGATAAACATCTTCATGATACTCAGAGGGACCTGAAGGCGTCCGTTTGAGGATCGGAAGAATGGGACTGTTACAAACATTAGCAGTCGTCTCCTCAACCACTCCGTTCTCAATCAAATCTTGTACAATCTTGATCAAAGCACGCTCACCTGCCTGCGGTATCTTATACTGAGGAATGCGAGGTAAAATTGCACCTTCCTTGACACGAATCGAAACAGGCAATATCTGCAACAAACCCATATCTGTGTCGCCCGTTGCCCAGAGTGTGGGTGGCACATCTTTATATTCAGCAGGAAGAGGTGCATCTTTCGACAGGCACTGCGTAGCACACACAACATTCGGACCCACCGTCATGTAGACACCCTCCGGGGAGCAATAAATAGTGGCATGCAATTTCTTCAATAGATCCAAACCCATCAAATTCTCTCCACAATTGGACGTCAACAAGAAGGGCAAATCCACAGTGAAAGGACCAAGAGTCAACGCAAGAGGTTTGGAAATGGGGCTCACAACCGGTACACCAGAAAATCCTACCGAAACATTATTATGGCCAGACAGAGCTGCCCCAGGGACTAGGGAACGAGAAATAGAACTGTTCGTCGCACCTGTATCCACCAAAAACTTCTTAATTGAACCATGCACGTCCGCACTGACATACGGACCGCTTTGGTCTACAGGTATCAAAACTGGTCCCTCACCCTGTCCCCGGCTGTTAAGACATTCCTGTCACCTCATCCGTATCATAGTTATTGTGATAGTACTGTTTGCCCCGAGGGTCGGCAAAGTAGTTCTGGTCAGTGCGATCCTCTGATGTCCCAACTGATTGAACCCTGTCCTGGCCCCCGTCTCCATGGCCCCATCCACGAGACCCTCATCCTCTTGGGACCGCCACCTTCTGCAAAAGCACAGGACACTCGCTGCGCCAGTGTCCCTCCTCCTTACAGTACGTACACTGATTCAGTTCCACAGGCATAGTATTCCTGCCTGTACGAGGAAGCTGTCGGGCCATACCACCACGTCCTCTGCCATTCCCTCAGGAAGCCTGTTGCCTCAACACCTTCATCTTCAATTCTTGATGCTTTTTCTCCACGTTCTCCTTCTCGTCATTTTTCCTGTGTTCATAATACTGTGCCATACGCAAAATTACAGAAGAGGAGGAGGTAGTCCAAGTGGTCTCCGAGGCCTGTAACCGAGACGCGATCTCAGGAAGCAGGTTCGTAACAAATCTATTAACGAACAATTGGACACCCCCCTCCACCGACAAATCCTGTCCGCTAAAATCCAAAAACACTCCTTCAAACCGAGTGAAAAAATCAGGCACACTCTCATCTTTCTTCTGACCACATGCCGTTAACTTGTCCCAATCTACCCTTCTCGGTGGAATAAGAGAATGCATCTACGTAATAATTCGGCCAGGCAAAGCTAGTATCTGGGCCTTAGGTTTCTCACCAGGCTTCCTCTCCTGGTCCCATGCTTTAATCTGATTCCAGGTACCACCCAATTCCACAACGTGGTCCTGCGTGTGCACCTGCCTCCAAATATCAAAGGACACCAATAAACCAAAGAACATTTCAATATCCGCAAGCGTCATCACAGTCGATGAAGCGGCCTCGGTCAATTCCTTATAATATGCAGTAGGATATTTACTAGGGTGTTTTAAGGGACAAAACCTCACTCCTTTTCCATGGAGTTTAAACCCATTGTTCTTGGAAACGGGCCTCTACCCTTGGTCTAATAACGGTATTCTGCTGATCCCATAGCTCCGGTAGTTCAGGGTGATATATGGGGTGGACCTCCCTCATCGGAAACTGAGACACCATCTGTGGGCTCTTCTCGAGCAGTCTACTTCATTAAGTAACCAACGTTGCGACATTACTAAAAACCTGACCAGGTGCCATATCAGCTACATAAACATGATCCTTAATATCATAGATAACCTGTGGTGCTGCTCCATTGTAACATTGCTGCCAGAGCCCAATCAAAGTAGCTGGTATATGTTCAAGGGCATGCTGCGCACAAAAGGCTCATAATCTTTCATTACATTCCACACATCCTCCACACTGTAAATGGGGTTACGAGCCCACTGGGCTGCCTGATTAGCCACCACCTGTTCTTCAGCCTCCCCCACATGAGATCGTGTCAACATCCACCCTAATCGGTCCTTGAGTTTCATCCAGTCCCTATTCTCAGGGCCGTGTACTGGTGTCTCAACATTCTGCAACGTCGTGGAATAGGGAAAAACAGTGGGAGTAATAACAGAGGTACTGGGCAGTAACGTCGCTGCTGGCTGGGTCATGGGTGTAAGAGCTGGTGAAAGGGTTGCCGAAGCAATAGGTGTTGCTGGAGTGCTAACAGTCGTAGTTGCCACAGACGGCGATGACAAAGAAAGGACAGAAGGTGCCGTGGCCAAGGCAGACGGAGAGACAGAGACAGGAGAGACAGAAGAACCTGGTAGCTGGGGCTGCGGGGGAAGTACGGGGTATACCCTCTGCGGGGCATACGGAGGCGGGGGTCGAGCATCTGACAATTCTTCAACAAAAGCGTCATTTTCCTCTCGGACTGCATAAGACTTATCAATATTCAATCGAAACCTCCTATCTTCACGTTCAATTCCTATCTCGGGCTTCTCTCTATCATGCGCTACAGCTTTCTGAGTCAATGTCTGCATTCTCTCCTTCTGAGCCTCTTTCTCTGCTTTCATTCGCCTCTGTTTAGCATCCTTTTGCCATGTTCTGAGGGAATCAAACATCGACTGCCTGCTCCTTCTCGCAAACAACTTCTCCTGAAGAAAATTAATTTTCATTTCATCAAAAGTGCCCGTCAACGGCCACTGCAACTCGGCATTGTCCCTCGTATATTTGAGCCATAACGTACTAAACATAATAGGGCCAAGGCCATGTTTTGCGTACATGTCAAAATTTGGAGTGCCTTCTGGAGGTGCTGGCTGACTTTCTTCCAATCGAGCATCAGCAGAACAACGACAGCCCAAACAAAACAACTTACTCAAACACAGCATTTTCAAAGAAAACAAGTTCACTACTTATGCCTAACAGATATTTGCAAATATCTTTACCAAAGTCAGCCCTCATCAAATACACATCAAAGTGGTATCATGTTCATAAAGAACTCAAACAAATTCAAGCGCTTGTCCAAAGACGGTCCCCAGACCATGTCAAATACAAACCAAAATGGTGCCAGGTCCTCATAAAACCAAAGCAATCTCACCTGGTGCACACAGGTCAAACAAATTTATTCTCCACTGCCGACTCTTCGGACCAAACGGTCAGATCCAAGGGTTTCGCCATTCAGAACCCCAGTCGGGATGATCACTGGACGAGGCACCGACCGGTCAGACAGACGGGGCAGCTGTGAGTTCAAGACTCTCTCGTGCAGGGATCCCTGGTCCGCCCGTCCGACTCAACGTGGTCCCGACCTCGCCACCCGTCCGCGGGCGAGGATGGGTCACCCGATGGAGTCCCTGTTCGGGCGCCAACTGAAGAAAGTGACCCGATTAGGGTCACTAGGGTCACTCGCGACCAGCTCTCAGCCTTCCACACAAATGAAGAGTTGGTCAGACAGTAGAGAATAAAAACCAAAGATATTTATTTCAGGTACACTTGAGTGGAGTCCGGTCTGACCAGCCTCCTTGGATTGCTGCAGAGGGACTGACTTCAACAAGCATAGCGATACCAGAAATACAGTTCAGGATCAATAAAGACACGCCCTAACCGGAATTTTCCAGTTGGTAGCTAGTGAACAAAGGAGGTACAGATGGATGGGTCTAGGTCCTGAGACTGGGTACATGCTATCTCAACACAAAGGTCACTCTGCCTGCGCCCGCCGCTCTAAAGGTGGGAGCAGGCTTATCTACAGGGAAAGGTATCCGCTAGCAAAGACAGTGTATTCATTAGCACAGCGAGGCTCAGCCTTGGAGAAACAAAAAAACAATTGCAGCTGCTTTCAGCTGAGGCAGACAAAGAGTGAGACAGAAGTTAGTTTCGATCATGGCTCAAAATGGCAGCTGAATACAAAATGGTGCAGCGAATGCTAACTTAAGTTGTACAATGCATAGAGAATTCGGTTAAAAACATTTTCATTCCAACACGACTGCACCATAAGTTGTGGTTTTAAATTGTGATTCCAGAGACACCAAACTCGAAAGTTCTATCTTCCCAATTGGAAATTACACTTATAAGATATATTAAGGCAAACCCAGTGCTAACCTATGAGCAAGATAGGCCCTGCAGTATTGAAAAACAAGTTTAAGAGTATTTCACTACCAAGACATGTAAAACTTAAAAGTATATGTCCAACTTTTTAAATACACTACACCGTTCCCTTGAGACTGTCTAGGGCCTACCTTAGGGGTGACATATGTATTAGTAAGGAAAGTTTGGGCCTGGCAAGTGGGTTAAATTGCCAGGTGGAAATGGCAGTTTAAAACTGCACACACAGACTCTGCAGTGGCCGGCCTAAGACATGTTTAAAGGGCTACTGAAGTGGGCGGCACCATCAGTGTCGCAGGCCCACTAATAGAATCTAATTTGCAGACCCTAGGCACATGCAGTGCATTTTACTAGGGATTTACAAGTAGTTTAAATATGCCAATTGTGGATAAGCCAATGTTACCGTGTTTTACTGAAAGAGCACCTGTACTTTAGCACTGGTCAGCAGTGGTAAAGTGCCCAGAATCCTAAAGCCAGCAAAAACCATGGACAGATACAAAAAAAAAACAAGAGGTCCACTCCCACAAAATACTCACCCACTCTCAGTCCAGAGGGACACTGAGGAGAGGCTAAGCAGAATGTGTATGAGAGAATAAGGGCCTCCCTCAGTCTACAGCTGTCCCAGGCTTCAACAGGGAGCAGGACTTTTCCAGACCTCGATCCTGGGTAAGTAACACCACTGCCCGGAGCACATTGTCCTTGCCCCTCTGGGATCTGTGTGAGCGGTCATGAAGCCTGTCCAAAGGGTGACTCGATTGGAGATCACGGTCCTCGGATCCCAAGAAGGGGGAGTCTATTGGGGGAGCAGCTGCTGACAACTCCGTAGGGGTCATTTCCATCCCCTGGCCCTGAAGGCTCTTGAAGAAGGAGCGCAGCTCCCCAGGGCCAAAGAAGTCATAGAATCTGTGATTCCTCAGGATCCACATCCATGTGGGTTCAAAGAGGCCGAATTCGATGTCCAGTTTTTGCAGCAGGGGGCGATGGGCGAGGAAGGTCTTCCGCTTGTTGTTGGTCTCCCGGGAGAAGTCCACCTCGATACAGATCTTGTGGCTCTCAAAGTTGAATGGACCATGGGCATGGGCTGCAGGTAGGAGCTGCCAAACCTGTTCATGGTGGAGGAAGCAGGCTATCAGAGGGTGCGCCCTGTCTGACCCTGCCACTCTCAGCAGACCAAGGTTGTGGATCTGCTGGATTTCCACTGAAGGGGAGAAGGCCAGTCCTGTGAGCTTAGGGAGTAAGTCTGTGAGGAAGGCATGATCATCTGGGCCCTCTGCTCACTCCCGGAAACCACAGAAGCGTAAGTTGTTCCTGTGACTCTGGTCCTCCAGGTCAGTGAGCCTGTTGTGGAGGTAACTGAGTTCCATGTCCCTGTCCGGGATGCAGTTGAGTTTCTTTTCTATGACCGGCAGACGCTGTTCCATCGCCTCCACCCTATCCTTAAATCCAGCAATGTCCACCCTTTTGGACCTCGATTCCGCCGTGAGCTCGGACAATTTGGCATGCATGCTCTCTAGGTGGTGGGCCACTGCTGTGATTTCCTGTAGGATTTGGTCCTTCTTGGGATCCTGGAGCCGATGGGTCGCGATCACCAATGCAGCCGGAGCAGCAGGTACAGAAATGGGGCGGGACTGGGCAATGACCTCAGTAAAGCGCAGGGGTGAGTCGCTTTGCCAGTGGCATCAGCAACAGAGCAGATGCAGAGAGAGCACACTATGCCCCAACATTGCCAAGGAGATCCAGGTCCACAGGTGGATGGGGCAGATGGCGGCAGCAGCTGTGGGGCAGAGACAGGGCCGGCGATCATCGGGGAGAGAGAGTATAACAGGACTGAGCTCTCCCCCGTGGCATAGAGGGTCAAGAGTCCTGTCCCCCAAGTGTCCAGAGGCCAAGGCCAGTCCCCACTTGAGCCAAGCGGATTAGCACCACTCTGTGGCGATTGTGCGAGGACTCCAACCAGGCCCCACACTCTTCCCCAGGTGGGCAGGTGAAAGGTGAGTTGGGGGGAGGCTGGTGTCCCAAAGCAGAACAGGGCCCAAGTCAAGAGGCCGATGACAAGGGGAAGAACCCCTAATGAGTATGTCCCAGGGGGGCAATAGAGGTGGGCAACGATAGGGGGTCAGAGAGGCCGTCACCCCGGCCCCCAGCCCTCGATGCTCCAGCCACCAGGCAAAGCCATGGGACCCAAGAGGAGACTCAGCAGCTGGGGGCCCACACTGACAAACCCCAAAGCCCCAGCAGAGCAAAGTATCCAGGTCTGGTCTTTTGGGGGAGGAAGAGAGTCAAGGTGGGAGAGGGGAGGCTAACATACCTCTGCTCCTCAGAGGTCCAAAGTGGTCACCCCAGGCAGGCCCTGGGCCTACGGACTTCTTGGTGCCGTGGGTCCGGTGGTGTGAGGCAGTCCCTCTCCAAGGGTGTTGCAGGGCATGGCGGGCTGATATGGCTGCAGTATGCCTCAGGGTGCCAGCCCACCGCCGAGCCCCAAAGTCCACTGAAAGGAGTAATGTGCAGGAAAAGAGGGAGGGCAGCCTCTTGCCCCCGCTCCCCTGACAGCAGAAAGAGGAGCTGCGGTCCCCCCGTGGCCGCACAGACCCCCTCAGGTGCAGCAGCGCACTAAGCTGCTTCAGGTCATGCCGCCGGTCTCCGGCAGCATTAAAGAAATCAAGGAGCCCCAACCCCCACTGGCAAAGGAGCGGGGACCACGATGGTGCACGAGGGGGTTCCGCTGCCAGATGTCGGCCCCTCTGCTCCATATCATCTCTATCGGCATCGTTGGATCCCTCAGGCCTGCCGGAGCCATGGAGCTCTACGGGCAGGTGACCATCTTCAACGGCGGCCAGACTCAGCCCTCCTGAAATGTCATTTTCATTACACTTAGAGCATATTTTGTCAAATGGGCATGCTTTTGAGTTTCTCAAAAGAGATTGACTACCACACCTATAACATATTTAGTGCAATCTTCCTTTTTCCATTCCATCTACTTGTTTTCTTACTTGCCTTATCTTAAAATACTTTCCTGGAAACAATATGCACTTCTGATCTCTAATATCTTCTACAAAACATTCTGAGTGTCCTATTCCCTTAGCTATATCAATTGCGGCATTAAATGTTATGTCAGCACTAACCCATGGTCTCTCTTATATCTTTATCTTGGTCTACATCAAGATCTGAGCAAGTAGCACCTGCACGTAATTTATTTGCTCAGAATCACGAGTGGATGCTAAGTATCTTAATACAGATACATAATCTTCAATAGATTCATCAACCCCTGTTTTCTAGAGCAAAAAAGTATTCTTATCGATCATCACATTGGATTCATCCCCCCAATATGCAACTCCACTTGATAAAACTAAAACTATTATAAATACAGGGACATCATAACAATAGTATTGTTGGCAATTGGAATTGCAAGCATTTAGATCACATGACCCATTTTTAGTTACATAGTAATCAATCAATCAATCAGGGGTTTATGATCTGGTCAAAGGCCTTTTCCACATCAACCAGGATCATTGTCGTAGGGTTCACCCTAATTTCTGCTACATCAAACATGGTTATAACTCATCTGACATGATCTGTTGTACCTCTTCTTGGGATAAACCGATGCTGCCAGGGGGAGACCAATCTGACAATGATCTTGCTCATCTAGGTCGCTAACACCTTTTAGTAGATCGTGAGATCACAGTTGATTAACAAAATTGGCCTATATGTACCACGATTCAAGGGTGGTTCCCCCTTTTTAAATATATTAGTATTTGACCATGATTCGGGGGTTGATTTCCCTCTTAACGAGTCCAAAATCATTCCAAGCATATCGCCTGACAAAATCAAGAAGAAGGTACAATAAAACTCTAAGGGGATTTTATCTGGTCCAGCTGCCTTCCCCGGTGAAAGAGATTTAATTTCTTTCCTCAGTTTGTCCATCGTTGCTGATGAATCAAGAGTGATTCTGTCCTCTTCCCCCAGAATATTAACACGCGCTTGGTCTAAGTCTTGATTAATACTATCCACTGAGGGATCCAGCTCCTCTTGATAAACAGTGCTATAAAACTAAAAAAAAGACGCCAATAATACTCTCTGGGCTACTGAATATCTGGCCCCATCTAACCTGAATGGCAGAGATTCCACCCTGTATACAACAGCATTTGAGGAATTTCCTCAATATACACCAAAGAAGCCAGTCAGCCACTGTTTCAAATGCTCAACATAATCCACATTTGACAGGAGTGCCCTATCAAATGGCCAGGTATTTTTTACTCTATCCCCAGAAACATAACATATTTCCAATATCAGAGGGTTATAATAAGAAAAATATCTTGGATACTTTCATATACCGACCCAGCAAAGTAGAGTAGATGATACCAAGAAATAATCCAGGCGTTGATGCCTCTTGTGGGAATGATAGTAATACGTTAACCCTGGATATGGGCTTTTTAACGTGGCTCTAACATCAACCAGATGTAAATTCATTAGCTGTCTTGGTGAACGATAAACCTTGGGTTTTCTCCTAAAGCATCCTAAGCTAAGAGTGTATATCAAACCCATGTGACAATTGAGATCTCCGCACAATACTTAGGTGTGAGCCACAATGCTAGGTCTGAGATCAGATTTTCAAATACTAGCGCCTCATCGAGATTGGACTTATAGATCAAATAAACCATAAACCTAAACCCACCTACTTAACACTCAGCTAAAATCCATGAGCCCGGTATATCTGAGGAGCTCCTTTTCACATCGAAAAGACCTGGTCTAGCTAGTAGGTCTAACCCCTTACAGTATCCCCCTGTGTGGTATGGGCTAGCAGTCTGTACCCGAGAGTGCCAAAAACCCATTACCAGGAAAGATGTGTGTTCCCTGAAGGCAGATAATATTGGCCTTCATTATCCGCAACCATTATGCCACCCTGACCTGCTTGTTCTGATCGTTTAAGCCCTGGACATTGCCAGGCACTATATGAATCGTATCCATCAGTGAAAAGATCACAAGATAAGAGAGATAGAGACACAAGATATTCCCAGGGTAGGGCAATCAGAATTGGTAAGGTACAACATATCAAATACGGGCCATTCCCCAGAACAGTTCTCGGAATCACTTCACAACTGACAACTGAAAGAAAAAACAGCAATAATCGGTCTCAGTTCTTCATCCATTTTTTAACACTATTTCCTTCATTCCTTCTTTATCTTTTTCTCCCCCATTTCCCTACCCCTCCCTCCCTGTTCACCTCCCCAAAAATCCCTCAACCCTCCAGCCTTGTTCCCCCTCAGCCCGTTGACCCATCAACCTCTCCTTAAGATGCAAGCAGACCCTCCATGCTCGGGCCTGCCAATGAAGAAAAGCATCATGTTGTGAGAAAAGAGGAAAAAAAAGTATTTTTGCGTGTAGTTTAGGCCGATTAACACCTTATACCCATGCCTCCTGCCCCCCCAAGGATGAAATACTCTTTGAAATACAAAGAGAAGGATAATTCAATTGTACAAAGTGCATTAAACATGAAGCCATATGTTCCTTACACTCGAGATTTCTCCTGAGGGACCTCTCATTTCACCCCATCCAATAATTCTTTGACTTTTATCTCCAAAGTAAACACATAAGGCTTCTCCTTATAGCTGACTTTGAGGCCAGCAGGATTGAGGAGATAGGCCTGAGCTCTTATATCCTGACAGGGTTTAATCATTTGCTGGAGCCTCCAGCACTGCTCTACTGTTAAATAGGAGTAATCAATCCTCGCAAAGATTTCATAGTCATTGAACCAGTGTTTTGCCTCGAGTGTGCTCTTTTCAAATACTTGTTGTCTCAACAAAAAATGACCACAGAACACCTAGATGACCTTTGGCCAGGGGTCAGGAGGGGAGCCCTTCTTCATATATGACTGCGGAAAGGTAGGCCACCTGTGAGTCATTTGTATCTCACGGTCCGAATCCCAGCCCTATATTTCTGGTAATGCACCCTGAAACATTTTAAAAATAAACTTCCTCACATCCTGACCCTCCGCCCCTTCCGTTACTCTCAAAATCCGTAAATTATTTTGCCGCTGTTGATTTTCAAAGTCTTGGAGGCAGTACATTCTCTCCGGTTTTCAGCCTGAGTCTCCTCCCTGTGAGCATTTATGCTCTAATATATGTTCTCCAAAGTAGGTTGAGCACTCTGTTCTGGTGAATTCCTGCCAGGTCCTTCCTTACGATCTGAGAACTCTGTGGTAAGGCACTGTGTCCCATAGTAATTCCATTTCAGGTCCCATCTTGATACTCTTTTCTGTATGGTCTTTGAGTTTTCTGTCCGGATAGTGGCTTTGGAAGACCCTACCCAGTCCTCCCCTTCAGAATCAGAGTCAGCAGTATCTGAAGAAAGGCTACCTGTCCTCTATTCCTCCTGATGTGCCATCATTATGCTCCGCAGGGACATCAGAGAGAGAAAAGAATGACTCTACCCACACATTATCTTGGCTGGGCCCTGGCAAAACCATCAAGGTTGTTTCACAACTCACCTCCTCCATAATGCCTGGGTCCACATTCAGTCCTTGACCCATCTTAGACCAGGAGCTTTACCTTCTTCTCAGGAAGACCCTAGATACCCCACATGTTATTCCATGCCCAGGTATTGGGGTCGTGCACTTGTCATTTTTTAGCCCAACAGGGGTGCATGAGACAGCCCCCACCTCAGATTTTCTCTGAGCATTATCCTATACATGTTATCTCTAACCTGCAGTCTGGTTGGAACGTCCTGTGGTATCTGCTCCTGATCCTGGTCTGGCATGACCTTCTGTTGATCTATTGTAGGATCCTCACAGGGTCTCAGTCCGCCAACTTTTATGTTAGGTTCCTGATCTATTGAGATTGTGTTGGGTTCCTCAGATACTGTCGTGGCTCAGAGGTGCATGTCTCATTTGCCGCAGCAACACTGAATTGGGTGTCAGTGCTGGGGGAATGCAATTCTGCCTTTTTCGGCTTTGTACTCTCTCTTGTCCCTGTGATCGAGCGGTGCTTGCTTATTAAATCCTTTATGGTATACTGAGTGCCCCCTGCCCTTTGTACCACCAGTACAAACAACACTGTGGTCCTAATAACAATGCCTATTTTCAACAAGAAGTAGAACAAAATTATATATCATATCTACAATCAATAAAATTGGTCCTTGTGCGAGAGAGACAAATATATACCAAAGAGAAAACAAAACACTTTCTTAGAGGAAAAAGATTTGCATATTATATTTGTTCTTCACAATAAATGAATATTACATATATTGAAAGAATTATTTTGGCGATTGCTCAAAAAAGTGCATAGAGAGGTGTTCATAAGGGTGCTCATGTGGATAGTGAAATGGAAGAAAAAAGAAACCACAAGAAAAAAAAATTGTAATTCTTAACACGAACACTGGCTGGTTGGCTGGTGTAGCTTAAGGATAAAGACCAGTGTGATAGGTCTGTTTGAAAAATAATTTGTTCTTCGAGTCCATATTGGGGGACAGTGATCATAGAATCTGGACACACCATCCAAGAGGAGCTAGCAGGTCAATCCAGGGCAAAAATTGGGAATGTCGACGTTTCGGCACGACTACTGCATAGAGGGTAAATCAAGACCTCAGCATGACGGTTGTCATCAGGACAGTAGGAACAAAATAAGACAACCTAAATGAAATGAAAACATCAATTAGGGGATGTCAATTGGGAAGAGTTAGCTACAATCTCAAGCCCTCTCTGGTTAAAGGACTCCCTCTGGAACCACAACTGCCAATACTGACCTGTGGTTGTGGAACAAATTGGGTGGGTGTAACAAAACACAATGGGGTCGATTCCAATCTCGGCCGGTAGGGCACCGAATCGGATTCGGCTTAACCGGATCCGATTCGGAACCCTATTTCCCGACCGATTCGTACGTGCGTCCGGGCGAGCGAGTACGATGCGTGCGCTCGCGAAATCGCCGACCGACTCGTTCGCAGGACCCGATCGCTCCGACCGACTCGCACGGGGACGACGCGCACCGCGCAATGGAGACATTCCCCGGCCGGGTAAGTACGATGCGCACCTCGACCGCTCCGACTGACTCGCGCAGTCCGGCTCCAAGGAGCTGTCGGAGCCGCACTTTGGGGGTCCGTGTCGGACCCCCCTGGAAGCGTAGCCACGCGAGTCGCACACAGGGGGGACCCATGGGTCCCCCCTACACGTGCATGTACGGCGCGACCCGCATCGACGCGAACACACTGTAGGGGGCGCCCTTGTTCGCGTCGTGCCCATTGAGTCAATGGGAGCCCGTGTACGCGTCGTACGACTGGCTCCCATTGACTTCAATGGGAGTCCGACCGAATCAAGTCCGATAGCATACGTGCGCATCGTACTCGTTCGGTCGGACTGCTAGAGTCCGATTCGGTCGGAAATCTCTCCAGGTCCGGCTCGGTCGGGGAGATTTCCGGCCTGAATCGGAATCGGCCCCAATGTGTTCAAACCTACGTGGGGCCAACGATCCTCAATTCCAAAATACCATGAACCTAAAATGTAAAAAAGAATATCACATATTGATACAATGAATGTCTGGTATCAATGAGTTTTCAAATAAGCAAACAAACAGGGAGTTAAAAAACTTACCACCTCAGTGGTGTATGTCCACAGATAATATGTGATCTAAGCTTCTTAGTGGACAGATTAAGTGATTGGAAAAAATGGCCTAATTAATCACTGTTATATTTTACAAAAGAGAGACTCAATGGCAAGCAAATTGCAGCGGTCCTCTGGAAAAGACAAACGAAAGGTGTTTTACCATCTCTGTATCCTACTATATGGTCTGAGAAGTAAGCGAGCTGGAAGGAAATACCGCTTACATCAAAGGCAGCATCTGCTAGCAGCGCATCACCCCGAAACACTCTAGAAACAGCGAAGGCAGATATACCAACACCAGCGCATATGTCGAACATGCACGTTGGGCCGAACGCGCGCCAGGAGGCCTACTCACCAGATGGCCGTGACGCGCACTAGTCCGCATTGGGAGTGTGGCACTATCCCGTGTGAGCGCCTGCTCGCTCGATATTAAAGATCAGAGAACTGGACAGAAAAAGTAGAAAGAGAACGTGCACAAATGCAAAACATTGAAGATGCAAAACATTACAACAGACTACATCAGATATCATTATGACAGTAGGGCATGACATGTACAAGTGAGATACTGGTATAGAGAGTGTAAAAAGACAGCATTGCATATACCTATGGTGCATATTCATACACATAAAATACATATATACAACAAATACATATATATATATATATATATATATATATATATATATACATATATATATATATATATATATATATATATATATATATATATATATATATATATATATATATATATATATATGAGCTTGCAAATCCTGGGCCAAGTTCCTTACGATCCAGGTTAATCAAGGTAAGTAAAGCATCCATATTACCTTGATTAACCTGGATATAACAGATGAACAAGACAGTATACCGGTGGAAGTAGCCTGTCCCCAAATGGGAGCAGGTTTGAGTGGTAAAAAACCAACATCTCGATTTTATCCTCAACTAACGCCTGGAAACAAGGTGGACCTATTTCAGGAAGCAGTAGTCCAAGACCTTTATAAAATCAAACGAACTAATTTTCGGGACAATTTGACATCAGAAGAAAGAACTGCACTGAAAAATTTAACAGATGACCGGAACATCATTATAAAAATGGCCGACAAAGGCGGCAACATTGTCATTTGGAATACTACTGATTATGAATCGGAAGCACATTCCCAATTACGAAATCGAGAATATTACTTGAAATTAGACAAAAATCCAACTACTATTTTCAAAGATGCCCTTGATAAGAAAATCACACAATGGCTCTCAAAAAACTTAATTGATGATGAGGAAAGAAAATATCTCACAACAGAATACCCAATCATGGCAACAATTTATTTCCTACCAAAACTGCATAAAAATCCTCTCAAACCTCCGGGTCGGCCAATTGTGTCTGCAAAGGGTTCGCTAATGGAACCAATAGCAAACTATATTGATTTCTTTTTGATGCCTTTTGTGTTAAATTTGAATTCTTATTTAAAGGATACCACCGACCTCCTAAGACACCTCCAAGAAATATCATGGCAAGACTCATACATGCTCATTACCATGGATGTCATATCCTTATACACGAACATCAAAAACAGTATAGGTCTATTGGCATGCAGTTTCTTTTTAAAAGAACGTAAAATACAGTATAATCAACATAACCAAATGCTTCTGGATATGATTGAGATGTGTTTATCTCAAAATGTGTTTATCTCAAAATGTTCGGTGATGAGATTTACAAGCAAATAAAGGGATGTGCAATGGGTTTTTCATTCAGTCCTGGATATGCCTGCCTGGTCATGGGATGGTGGGAGCAACAACTTGCCTGGCACCCAAATAATGACAGATATGTAAATAAAACTGCAATGTGGCTGCGGTACATAGACGACCTTCTAATCATATGGGATGGAACAGCAGCAGAGTTCCATGAGTATTTTGAAATCTTGAACTCAACTGAAGCGAACGTAAAATTTACCTATACGATTAGTAAAGAAAGGGTCGTTTTTTTGGATACCGAAATATACGTTATCAATAATAAAATCCAGACAACGCTACACCGCAAGGCTACATCAACAAATGCCACACTGCATGCAGATAGGTTTCATAAAGCATCAGTTATCCAGAACATACCATATGGAGAATTTCTGAGAATCCGTCGGATATGTTCAGAAGAATCCGAATGGAAAAAACAGAGCACCAAAACATCAATGAGATTTAAGAAACGTGGATATAATGAAAACATTGTAAGGAAGTGCTGGTCCAGATCAAATGAAAAAACAAGAGAAGAAACACTAAAAATAAAAACAACAAATCAACAGGTAGCAATGGCAACGCCACAGAATCAGGAACCTGTGAGGTTGATTATGGATTACTCCTGTGATTCTAAAAAATCGCAAACATTGTAAGAAGAAATTGGAAGATTCTGCAACTCGATCCCACAGTAGGGAAAATAATGGGACCTCATCCAAACATCACATATCGGCGAGCACAGAACCTAAAGGACAAACTAATCCATAGCCACTATCAAAAGCAACAAAAACTTAAGGGAACTCAATGGTTAAAAACGAGAGGTTTTATCAAATGCCACAACTGCAAAGTTTGCCAGATAGCAAAAAACATGACGGAGGTCAAAATGGCAAATAATAAGACATGGCAAATAAGAGACCTAATAACCTGCAAAAGCAAATATGTTGTCTATGTGATAGAGTGTCCGTGCCCTATGAAATATATAGGAAGCACAATATGTGAATTGAAGAAGAGGATCTTGGAGCATGTACGAGCAACAGTAAATCAAGATAGAAGAAATGCCATAGCCAAGCACATGGAGGCTGAACATGAAGGAAATTGGAAACTATTGAGTTTCTATGCAATTGAAACAATACCGAACAATGCTAGAGGTGGTCACCGTGAGAAGAAATTACGGCAAAGAGAGTCAAGACAAATTCTAAATTTCAGAACTTTTACTCCCTTTGGTCTTAACCAGAGTGAGGAACTATATGTCCATTTATGAATTGCATTGAATTATCTCACAAATGAGGAAACACAACACACATAATCAAATAATTGTAAATATAGGAAGTTAATTACATGTACGCCCAATAATAAAACATAAGCATCATCACCCCTAATTAAAATTCATCATGATGGTTTAGAGAATGCCCACCAGAGGGCGCAATTAGGGTTGGCTCCTTAAGATTGTAAATATGAGAAATAAAGCAAAATAGGAATATCATAAAAACCGCGTCAATTTAATTTTTAGTACTAGCTAAAAAGAGATAAGATAAGAAAGGATGCACACTGGAGGGTGTGACCTAATTGGTTGTGAGCGGTTTGGAAATAGAATATAAAGAGTACTGCGAGTGAAAAAATTGGGCAGTATTGTGACGAGAAGAATATGTCTCTTCACTGTATATTTAAAATAATTTTCTAACACATGAATGGGCGCACATAATCACACATAAAAATCATGTTTACATCACATTACACACAAAAAATAGAGAGCAGGGAATATTAAGGTATTATAGCACTACAATTCCCAGAACACCTCATTTGTATTCACAGTTTAAAATTAAGTCACATGGGTTCTAAAAGTATTTTTATTGGTTGAAATGAACATCGCCATTTTACCGTGATCAAGTTCTCTGTGAGAACGAAACGCGTCGGTTGGTCTCTCAACCTGGATACTATTGAAGAATAAACAAGAAACTTGGAACTGAATTCTCTCTGTGAGTGCGATTTTATTGACTGTGAAGGACTGTGGGAATATTTACTGGCGTAGCTCTGCCTGGAAATCTGCACCGATGTGATGCGCCGTGGGTTTAAGCGAAATGAGCTTGGAGATGTGGATATATATATATATATACAAAACCCTGCTTTCCCAAAAACCATCAAGTGGATAGAAACGGACTAGTACCAATTTTCAGTGCTTGCAGTGTTTAATTCGAACTGTCCGCCATTACGCGTTTCGGCAGCCCACGGCCTTGATCACATGACAACGCTGCAGTTCAGGATCAACATTTTTAAAGTGACATATGCACCATTCAGAATAATGAATATAGATGACAGACTTTTGCAGCTTCAATGTCTAAATTTGCATACTTATTATATAAATATTATTTTTGTCTATGCATTTGTTGACTGCCACACGATATTTAACACAAAATAAATAAATACATAAATGCATAAATTCATTGCATGATACTTGTCTTGATAAAAGAATTATAGTAAAATACTATACAAGAGATCATGGTAAAATACCTTAAAATCTGTCTTTCATTAAAGGGACTACAATATAAAGTGCAAAATGTGCAACCACCCCAATGTAATCTATAGTTTTACTATAAAGTGCCCAAGTGCTATGTGATTTTTTTTATATATCATTCATTTGTGCAGCAGCAGAGATTTGTCAAGATATCTTCAAAATTTACATTTGTCGCTAGTTTGCCTGATGACGTCAATATGGTAATCCATCAAATAAATATGACAATAATTTTAAATATTAAATATGCTATACATTGAAAACCATATGACAAATTTCTCAATTAAAAGTGTTGGTAAAAAATGGTAGTAAAGGGTTGTCATTTGATGGTCTATTTACAAACAGGTGTGTAAATCTTCGGTGGTGTTCAGTCCCCCAGGGCTCTTAGTATCTAGATCAAGGATGAAGCGTGTTTCTAATCTCCTGAGTTTGGCTTCCCTGTTCACTCCTCTTCTTTGAGCGGGGACTGCATCAATTAAGAAGTATTTAAGATCATATAGGTTGTTATTATGGATTTCTTTAAAGTGCTGTGCTACAGGGTAAGTAGGGTCCAAGTTGGTAATGGCCCTAATATGTTGGAGTATGCGTTTATGGGCTTGTAATTTGGTACTTCCAACATACTGAAGTCCACATGTGCATTGTAGTACATAAACTACATGGTCTGTTTTGCAAGTGAGATATTTACTGATCTTCCTTTCTCTATCACAAAATGGGGTTACATATGAATTTTTGTTGACCCCAAACTTACAAGCCTTGCAGGTTGCATATTTAAAGAAACCCTTTCTGGCGTTCAACCATGTTCCCCCTTTCTCTATTTCCGGACTACTTTTTACCAGGGCATTGCTCATAGATGCCGTCCTCCTATATGAAATGGAGGGTATTTTGGGTAAAAGATGTCCTATGATGGGATCATCTAGGACTATTGGCCAGTTACGTTTAATGATACTTCTCAACTGATGTTCCTGTTTACAGCACCTCAAGATTAGTCTAATGTGGTCTTTGCTCTGAGTTGTAGTTGTTGTCAAATCTACCGCAGGGCCTCCACTCTTGCCAATTAGTAGCTCAGATCTACTATGCTGTCTTGATTTGGCTATTGCTGTGTCCACTGTTTTAATGGAATAACCTCTTGCTAAGAACCTCTTTTTGCTGTCTTTTTGTGTTGCAATTAACTCTAAATCATTGCTACATATCTGCCTTAACCTCAACATCTCCCATAAGGTATACTTTCAATTAGATGGATAGGATGGGAGCTGGTGGCGTGTAATACAGAGTTTCCTGCTGTCTCTTTACGATGCAATGAGGTCACCAGTTTGTTGTTAACAATACTGACCTGTACATCCAGGAAGTTAACTGTATATGAACTTACTGTAGCTGTGAAATTGAGGTCAATATTATTCTCATTAATCATGGACACAAATTCTAAGGCACTTTCCTCAGTTCCTCGCCAAACAACAAACAAATCATTGATAAAACGTAGCCAAGTTACTACATGCTCCTGGATTTGCTGCCTAGATTTGCCCCCAAGGACCAGCGCCTCCCACCAGCCCATGTGTAAACATGCATAGCTGGGAGAGAAGCTGGCTCCCATCGCTACTCCCTGTAGCTGTTGGTAAACCAGCACTTTTCCAGGCCAATAACTTTGTTTAGAATTCATTGTATGTGATCCTGGCTGCTTGTGTGGAGCTCCTTTTGTAATAATCACTATCATTAAGTTGGGATAATGCCTCCTCCATGTAATCTTTTCTTGGCCAGAGGACAATATTCCCACCTTTGTCCGCATTTCTGATTACTACTTGTTTATCATTCTGTAGTTTAGAGATGAGTTGGCGATATCTCCACTCCTGGCTTGTGAGTTTGTATTTAGCTTTCAGGAGACTAAAACTTAATTTCTTTATTTGAGCCACCACCTGTTCATTAAAAATATCCAATGAATCCCTTGGCATGATCGGATTAAAAGTGGATTTGATTTTGAAAGGTGTATATGGTCTGGAGAATGTATCTGAGGGCAACGGAATTAAAGTAGTTGGCTGTTTGGTTTCTTCCTCAGCGCAGTCTTGGCTAGAGCTTTCTTTTTGTAGATCATGGAGGTCTCTAAGTAGTGGTAAATCCCCAATAGTTAAATTTATTAAGCTTGATGCTTGGTCTCCTTCTTGCTCAATTCTGGTGTTATTGTTAGTTTTCCACAGCAGATGGTATTTGCTCAATTTTAGTTTGTGTATGAACTTAAAGACGTCTGTTCTAGTTTGTGCGTAATTGAAGCTGCTTTCTGGGCATAATGACATTCCCAGAGAAAGGAGTTGTAATTCAGCTTGGTTTAAATCAACTTCCACTATATTAATTACCGTTTTGGTGTCTGGTTGATTCTGAATTATTCGCGTCTCCAATGCACGTTTTTCATTTTCTTGCTTCTTGCGTTTTCTACTGGACTTTCGCCTTTCCCGTCGTCTTTTATTACGCCTCTACCGGGTTTGCTGTTTCTCGGGCGCAAAGTTTGTCTTCGGTCCTGGAGTAAAAAGCTCAAGTTCCTCTGCTAAGGATAATTTATGTTGAGGCTGACTAACTCTCTCTTGATGTAGTTCTGGCTCTGATTCGCTTTCAAGTGCGGAGCTTAGGTCCGATGTCGATGTGGTGGCCGTTGGACCCTTGTAGTTGGTTGCTCTCTGTGCATTCTCTCCTCTGCCCGCTGATTTGGGGTTCCTCATAGAGTCATATTTACGTGATGAGGTAAAAATGTGTCCATTGTCATAGTCAGCCTTATCCCGCTGGAATTTATATGTCTTCCTGTCCTTGATCTTGTCTTCTTCTTTTCGCAATCTGCCCATCATCTCTTCTCGCATTTTGGATAGACTTTGAGTAGACTCCAATTTCGCAACTTCCTCCTCAAGTACATCTATTTGCTTTTGAGGTCAATGCGGTCGGTTTCAGCATATTTCACCAGTATCTCAACCAACCTCCTTGACGAATCTAAGTTACATTCCGCCCATTCTGCCATCATTTGGGGGTTCGGGTTTTCATAACTGGGGGTGATCATGATTCTCAATCCCCTTGGTATCCTCCCCTCATCAAGATAGCGCTGTAGGGACTTGTGCTCCCACTATTTGGACTGTTCCTGTCCCACATTGTTACATTGGTCACCTGTGTACCCTGCGTCAGTAAGTTGTTAAACATTTCCTCCGCTGCCGCCTCACGATCCCGCAGCATATTGGTGGACATTTTTAATTAATATTTACTAACAGATTTGACTAAATGGGGTTTATGCTTAAATTCAAATACCCACCTCTCGCACACCGCTCAACCTGACTGTGATATGAAGGGAATTCTCATACCTCCGTTTTGATCGGTGTTGCCAGTAGCTCCGAGTCAGCCGACTCCATTCCCGTTACACCGCCGGGTAGAGTAACTATCTTCCGTCAGGGGGCCCCCGGTTTTCTTTCTTCAAAAATAACAACTGCGTCCGGTTCACC
This sequence comes from Calotriton arnoldi, assembly GCA_963921515.1. Classification (NCBI taxonomy): domain Eukaryota; kingdom Metazoa; phylum Chordata; class Amphibia; order Caudata; family Salamandridae; genus Calotriton; species Calotriton arnoldi. The sequence continues at coordinate 147,149 of CAWUFW010012936.1, forward strand.
ACTGCAAAGCCGTGTCGGAAGATGACTTCCATCCGCATGGGCCCACAAAAGAGAGAGGGGGTCCGCGGAAAACCGATGAAGTCCTCCGGTTTATAATATCCAAAACTCCACTTTCCCAAATACCATCAAGTGGATAAAAATGGACACGGACCACAATTTTCAGTGCTTGCAGTGTTTAATTCGAACTGTCCACCATTACGCTTTTTGGCTGCCCACTGCCTTGATCACATAACAACGCTGCAGTTCAGAATCAACATTTTGAAAGTGACATGTGCACCATTCAGAATAATGAATATAAATGACAGACTTCGGATTTTTGTAGCTTCAATGTCTAAATTTGCACACTTATTATATAAATATGTATTTTTGTCTATGCATTTGTCGACTGCCATACGATATTTAAAACAAAATAAATAAATACATAAATGCATAAATTCATTGTTGCATGACACTTGTCTGATGCATATATATATATATATATATATATATATATATATATATATATATTCAATGAAAAAACCACAGGTTTCAGGGACGTTATAGTTAGAATTAAGCATTTAAAAAACCTTTGATATTCACTGAAAAAACCACAGGTTTCAGGGACGTTATAGTTAGTTGGACATTTCACTCGTACAAAACCAGAGAAATTCGGCCGCTATAGTTAGTTGAGCTAACTATAACTCGCGCCCCCGCAATGCACTGCTGATGACGTCACATATTACATCACTCATGATATGGTCAGTGACATCACTGATGACATCACTGATGACATCTCAAATGCTAATTTCCAACTATAACGTAGTAGTCGCGTTTGCAGACCGGTGCAGAAAGGGGCCTGGGCCTCTGACCAGCACTCAGGAATTCCGCTGCGTAGGACTTACAGGAGGTACCAGGAGGGCTACTTGGCCGCCAAAGTCCCTCAGGAGTAAAGTGGACTTCATCCCCCAACCAGTACTGTGCCAGGAGGCGCATTTGCAGACTGGTGGAGAAAGGTGAGCGTGGCCTCCGAAGACCTCTTAGCAATCCCACTGTGTGGGACCTCCCCCAAGGTCAACCTTGGGGGCCAACTACCCCTCCTATTACCTCCAGTAAGTCCCACACAGCAGGATTGCTAAGTTCACATAGCAGGCCACGCCCCCTTTCCCCACCACTCTGCAAATGCACTTCCTGGCGTGCTCTTGGATGGGGATTAAAGTCCCCTTCGCTGCTGGGGGTCCTTACGGGCCAACTAGCCTTCCTGATACCTCTAGTATGTTCCAGATAGTGGGATTGCTGAAAGGTGGACACAGGCCATGCCCCCTTTCTCCTCCACTCTGCAAACATACCTCCTGGTGCATTCTGGGTTGGGGGATTAAGTCCATTTGAATCCTGCAGGACCCTAGGGCCCAACTCAGCCCACCAGGTACCTCCAGTAAGCCCCACACAGCTGGATTGCTGAAAGTGGTCCGAGGCCTCCCCCCCTTTTTACACCACTCTACAAACGTGCCTCCTGGTGCACTGCTGCCCGGGGGATCAAGTCCACTTTAGTCCTGAGGTCCTCAGAACACAAAAGGTCCTCTTCACCCCACAAGCAATGCGCCTAGAGTCGCGTTTGCGGAGTGGTGTAAAAAGGGGCATGGCCTTGGACCACCTCTCAGCAATCCCACTGTGTGGGGCTTCCTGGAGGTACCTGGTGGGCTAGTTGGCCCCAGGGACCTTCAGGAGTCAAGGGGACTTAATCTCCCAACTTAGAACGCACCAGGAGGTGCATTTGCAGAGTGGTGCAGGGAGGGGGCGGGGCCTCCAGCGAGATGCCGGCTTTACTTTTGTTTATTTTTTGTTAGAAGGAGGGCTGTGTGGCTCCCTTCTTTTAATATTTTTTGGGCCCTGGGAAGCCCATCCCCCAAGGCCTGACCCATTTTTGTTTTATAAATTATGGGAGGGGGGCCGCGTGGCCCCCCTTCCCTGGGCCACTTCTGGCCCTGGGGACCCCATCCCCCGGGGCCTGGCCAGCCTTTCTTTTTTTATTTTGGAGGGGGTCCACGTGGCCCCCCTGCTGAGGCCAATTATCGCCCCGGGACCCCATCCCCCGGGGACTGGCCAGCCTTGATTTTTTTTTTTTTATTTTATTTTAGGGGGGCCGCGTGGCCCCCCTCCTGAGGCCAATTGTGGCCCCAGGGACTCCATCCCCGGGGCCTGGCCAGCCTTGTTTTTTTTGGGGGGAGGGGGGCTGCGCGGCCCCCCTCTTGAGGCCAATTATGGCCCCGGGAACCCCATCCCATGGGGCTTGTCCTTACGTTGGGGACCCCGGGGGAGCCCCAAAGGCCCCGCAGTCCCAGCCAGCACCCCGCCTCCTGCAGCAGCAGGCATTGCTTTTGGACAAGGGGAGCTGCTGACATGCAGCTCCCCTTGTCCAAAAGCAATACTGCTTTGCTTCATGGAAGCGAGAGCAGATTTCCTGCTCTCGCTTCCATGATGTAAAGCAGAGTTTGCAATGACAGGGCGGGAGCCGTGCTCCCGCCCTGCCATTGCAAACTGCAATGTCCCGGGGGTGGGCACCCCGGGACATTGCTAGAGCTGGCCCTGGGGGGTGGTGGTCACCAGGGCCATGGAGGGCTCCAGGAGGGTGCCGCGTGGCCCCCCTCCCAACGGGCACATTTCCCCGGGGAGGTGGTGATCCCCAGGGCCAGGGTCTTTCCATAAAGAGTCCCCCGGGGAGGTGGTGGTCCACGGGGCAGTGTGGGGGTCTTGAGCCCCCCACACTAATTATTTCTAAAAGCCCCAGGGAGGTGGTGGTCCCCGGGGCTCGGGGGGGCCCACGAGGCCCCCGCCCATATTTTCATGAAGCCCCAGGGAGGTGGCGGTGCCCGGGGCTTGGAGGGCCCGCGAGGCCCCCGCCCTAAAATAAATAAAGCCCCGGGGAGGTGGCGGTCCCCGGGGCTGCGAGGGGGCCCCCACATTATTGATGAAGCCCCAGGGACGTGGCAGTCCCCGGGTCTGCGGGGGCCCCCGCGGGCCCCCGCTAATTAATTGGACATTGCCCCCAGGACTTGGCCCACCCGGGGGCTTAAAGAAACGAAGCGTGGGAGCCTGCCCTTTGTTTTTTTTAAAAGATTTCGGCCTGATTCGCGCACCCAGCGCAACTCCGGCCAAAAAAATAAAAATAAAAATGCTTTTTTTGGCCCTGGGGTTCCCTGTGGGACCCCCTGAGCAGGCCTAGGGGGTCAGGGTGTTTCTACCCTGCCCACTTTTCTTGTTTTTTATCTTTTTTTTTACTGTTTTCTTGTGACTCGGTTTTACAGTGTCACCAGATGGCTGCCAACACTTTATGGTTTGGAGTGTTGGCAGCCAATCAGAATCAAGCTTGTGCTCGGGAGGGTTCGCGAATCCTCCTCGGCCACCAGATATCGATATTTTTTATTTTTGAATTTCTCAGGAACTACTGAATGGATTTACACCATTTTTAAAAAAAGGTCGCTTTTTGAACCAAGAGCTACTTTTTTGTCAAATGTGGTGTAATTCTGTTCAGCAGTTCAAGCTTTAGCTTTGTCTAAAGTTCCTATGGAAATTAACATGGAGAAAACGCATTTTGGGACCCCCCTTTTCTCAGCCCCCGCTCAACGAATCACCCTGACACTTTCAAGACAGGAGCTGACCTGGGTGAACCATTAGTTTTGAAAATTTCGCGCAGATTTGTCAAATGGCGCCAAAGATATTGGCAAAAGAAAAAACACTTTTTGAATAGAAACGAGGTCCTAACTATAACTACCTACTGGCGACCGCCAGTAGGTAATATATGTATGTATGTATGTATGTATGTATAGCTTAGTTGTATTTGTAAAATGAATGCAGATTTTAATCAGATTATATGATTTTTAATTCTTTTCAAATGCATAATGTCTAGGGGGTATGTACTCATGAGGGATTGCCTTGATAATAAGGGACGGTATGAGCTCTATGGCCCATCATGGGTATAAAACAGCATAAGTTTTTGTACTTCACATATTTGAATGAGCATTGCACATTTTCAGATATTTCAATCATTTTTTATATATTTGTAATTGGTGGGTTTTGGTGTGATTCATTTTACTATTTAATATTTAGACCTGCTAAGGATGGAACTTTCCATGAAATTTCTTGCGATAAGATTTATGCATACCTGCATTAAGCCGCATCATTTTGCACTATTGCTTGTATTTTGCACATTGCTTCAGAGGTAATATGCTGGGCATAGGCCTTTGCTGTCTGGATTTTAGGATTATATTTTTTTATAATGCACTTTGCACTTTATACAGGTAATCCGATCTAGTCGTGCCCTTTGCCCCACTAGGGGAGGTATTGTTAAATGTTGCGTACTTTGCACATGAGTTCTTATGCACTATTGCAGGTTTTGCACGTCTACCTAAATTGTATATTAATCCCAAGCCACCAGATATATATGATCAATTAGATCTGTAATATGCACATGCAATGCTGGGTCAATATATGTTTTCTATGTCTATTAGCCCTATGGTCACGTGATGCTCATGTTTTGCACTTTAAATTTGGTGGCTTTCCCTGACAGCGTCATGTGATCAAGGCCCTTCTTGGGTCGAAACGCGTCATGGCGGTGCGTGGTGCCGATATGGAACAGAATAAATAACCTTTTTTGCACGAAGCTACTTTGGGTCCGTGTCCGTTTTTCCTGACAATTTGGATGCTGTTGGACGGAGTTCTTTGTATATATATATATATATATATATATATATATATATATATATATATATATATATATTCAAAAAGTCCAGAAAATTAAATATTTACAATGAACATCGTCAACCCAATACGTGAATGCAAGAGTGTTATATGCATACATAATGAGAGAAAACATTCTTCATATTATGTAGGAGAGTATGAGCTATGCAAGCGTCCCTCAGCCATATAAGAGATACAAGTAAAAACAGGAGAGCTGTATATAAATGCATGCATAAGAGAACTGTAGGAGGAATCTAAGATCCAGAGGAAGAAATATGACGGGAACCTTCAGCCATTACTGAGAGTGTAAACCTGCCTCGACTGTCCTCGTATTCATTCAAACCCCGGGTTACAGTATCAAGAGTATGAATCCACTTGAGCTCCCGTAAACTTAACATGTTTGCAAAATTGCCCCCCCCCCTGGGGTTTACACTGACCTTTTCTATAACCCACCACTTCAAACTTTCTGCAGGGTGGTCAAAAGCGTTGAAGTGCTCTACCAGTGGTGCCCTCTGGACGTGGCACCTAATCCTACTACAATGTTGTAGTTTGCATGCTTTTACTTTTTTGGAAGTCTGACCGACGTACAAAAACTCACAAGGGCACAATATAGTGTACACCATACTCATGTTGTTACATTTGGTGTGGTCCTTGAGTGTATGTGTATAGTTATTATGTGTAAAGGTCTTAGGGCCATATATACAAGGAAGTGAGGGAGCGCAGCGTTAGCCTTCTTGGCTTAACGCTGTGCTCCACCACTTCTGAAATGCAGGGCTGCACTGTATTTACAACAGCCCTGTGCTGGGCTAAATTTAGTTGCCTAGCGCCAATGCAGGCACCCTTGTACTGTAGTGCAAGGGTGCCTGCATTGTAGGAAAGATTATTTATATGGAGGAAGGTGCCCCTTCCTACACATAAGCAATCTTAAATGGCATCACAACATCAAAAAAGTGACGTCGTGGTGGCGATAGGGGCTTGTAAATATGCCCCTTAGTTTCAATAGTCAGAGAGCAGGCCTTACAGCTTGCACATTTAAAATGTCCTTTGACTTTGGGTATCTGCCATTGAGTCAAAAGGTTGGTCTTGGATGGACTGCTGAGGAGTGATCTAACAACATGATCCCGCACTCTTTCCTCTTTTGAAAGCATGCATGTACAGGCCAGTGATCTATTCCTCATCAGCCACCAAGGGCCAGTGGCAGTTAATGATTTTCTTAATCTCGTTACTCCGTGTGCAGAATGCAATCACACAAATCATTCTCTTCTGTGCAGATCCAGAACGCTGCTTGCGTTCTAAAAGAACTTCCCTAGGACAAAACCATGCTCGTTTGTGAGCTTTTCTCAACAAACTCCTAGGGTATCCTCTCTCTGATAGACGAATAATAAGTTCATTTGATTCCCTGAAGAAATCGGGTTTTTTTGTACAATTCCTCCGCAATCTGAGGAACTGTCCAAATGGTAAATTATCCCTCAAGTTCCTGGGATGATGGCTCGAATAATGTAACAAAGTATTCTTCTCACTGTTTTTTCTATATAGTGTAGTGTGAAGATGCCCCTCTTCCTGTTTGATGGTAATGTCAAGAAAGTTGTTCTTATTATAACTGTATTCAAGTGAGAATTGGATGTCACTATATCTTTTGTTGAGCCAATCATGAAAAATATGGAGGTCCTGTTCGTTGCCTGACCACATCCTCACTACATCGTTGATGTAGCGTGTCCATAGTCCGATGTTACTTTTATGTGGATTATTATCACACAGAATGTGGTTAATTTCATAATGATCCATATACAGAATTGCCGGATCTGGGGCGAAGCCCGCCCTCATGGCCACCCATTTTGTCTGGAGATAGTAATCTCCTTGAAAAAAGAAAAAGTTCCTAGTCATAGCGATCTCCAAGAGGTCGACTATGAATTCAGTAGGGACCTGGAATAGCCTAGGCCTTCTTTCCAAAACTACTCTAACCACATCCAGGACAGCCCTCTGGGGTATAAAGTGACGGTTGTTACACAATCACAGGTCAGTATTGACTGTTGTGGTTCCAGAGGAAGTCCTTTAACCAGAGAGGGCTTGAGATTGCAGTCAACTCTTCCCAATTAACATCCCCTACTTGATGTTTTCATTTTATTTAGGTTGTCTTATTCCGTTCCTATTTCCTGATGAAGACCCGCATGCTGAGGTCTTCATTTACCTTCTACGCAGTAGTCGGGTCGAAACATCGACATTCGCAATTTTTGGCCTGAATGGACTTGCTAGCCCCTCTTGGATGGTGTATCCAGATTCTATGACTGCTGTCCCCGGGTATGGACTTGAAGAAAAAAACGTTTTTCAAACATGCCTACCACACTGGTCCTTTATTCTTAAGCTACAACAGCCAGTGGTCATATTAAGAATTATACAATTGTTTCTTTTTCTGATGGTTTCTTTTTTCTCCTATTTCACTTTGCACATGAGCACCCATATGAACACCTCTCTATTCAATTTTTTGAGCAACTGCCAAAATAATTCTTTCAATATATGTATGTATTATTGATTTATCATGAAGAACAAATATAAAATATTAATATGTTTCCTCTAAGAAAGTGTTTTGTTTTCTCTCTGGTATATATTGGCTCTCTCGCATAAGGACCAATTTGTTTGATCGTAGATACAATATATAATTTCGTTCTACTTCTTTTTAAAAATAGGCATTGCTATTAGGACCACTTTTTGTATTACATTTTACCCAGGTCCGTTGGCTTACTATGGGTTACGTACAACACTAAAGGGTAGCTGTTCCTAAAGGAGATTCCGGCCCATTGGGCTACGGACAGAGTGAAGGTAGGGGGAGCGAAAAGAAGTGGGGGAAAGAAAGCTGTGAAACGTTCTCACCCTTAACATACGTAGCACTGGCTTACTCTTCACGTGCTACCTTTTCTTAGCCACTTTACATTCATTGTGGCTGATACATACTTACACAAATTTTTCTCTTTTGTCTCTTTCAGGTTGGATTATTTTTCTTGGGTGACTGATGACATAATAGTATCTTTTCTGGCACCATTACAATTAGTCTTCTTAAGACTAAGATTCAGGGAGTATTTCCCCAGTCTTTTTAAAGCAACTTTTGTTTAAACTAATAATTTCTTCACATTATACCTGGTCCTGATGAAATGCCGAGGATCCCTTCTGGACCAATAGGGCTTGAAACATGTCGACCCCTTTCACTGCACATACTAGCTGCACTAAACTATATTTCCTCATTAGTGGAAAGTCACAGTTTGGTTTCTGTTTTTACCCTACCTGGTGAACCCATGAATAAAGGTCTTTTTGGGCACTACCAAGGGATTTTTAACTCACTATTTCACTACCTCCACACACCCACACTCACCACTGCAGCGTTTTTACAAAAAGATCTCCGCCAAAGAGCCTTCTCGCGGGGCCCATGGGGTATTGCGGCACCGACCCCACAAGGACCAAAAACGCCCAATGATGAAGCATGACACCTTCACGGGTGTGTGAGGGCAACTTTTCCAAATAAGGAAATTCCCCTATAATATACATCCATCCTGAGACCAATTAAATTTCTATCCCCCACTTCTTTTCTCACCCCGTACCTTCACTCTGTCCGTAGCCCAATGGGCCGGAATCTCCTTTAGGAACAGCTACACTTTAGTGTTGCACATACGTGTTCTAGGGAGAAAGGGTACTGGACCTCTTTTTTCCACTCCTGGTCCCTACTTCTGTGGTTTGTGCTACTATGGGTTACCCCATTATTTTGCACTGTCTTTGTGCCACCAGGGCATGGGGGAGATTCCCCCAACCACCAGTCCTGAAAATGGAGCAGCCTCCAACCTCCTTCATTGCTTGGAGATTCCTGTTGCATCTTTGCTGGTGCAGGTGTCCTGGTCAGTCTCCAATACTGCCTGGGGCCCAGATTTTTGGATAACCCCGGATGCCCCAAGGTTCTCCCACTTCTTGCGGTGCCTCCCGTAAGTCCTGTTGTCTCACCAGCGGCCATGTTTGTTGCAGCGCTCGTGGCCTGAGCTGCCTCTGCTTTCTCCGCTTTCTCTGCACCACTAATCTCCGCAGCTTCAATGCCAGAACTGTAGGAGTCATAATGGCCTGACTGTTTTTGGAGGCATCCTCTTTTTTTCTCTTCACACTGACAGTCAGTTCTCGAGCTGACTTTCCCGGGGTCCTGGGACCTTTGCCATCAGCTGCCCAACTATCCTCAGGAGCAGAGGCAGACACCACTTGCTTATCCACAATGCTCCCAAGACCATTGGCGAGACCCTCTTCTGCCCATAGCCACCTCAGTCACATCAAGAGGGGGCCCCATCTTAATCCTGAGTCTGCTTCACTCTCCGCACGCCATGTCAGAGGGAACTTTGGTGTCTGAGTCACAGGGCCACCATCTTGCTTCTCCCTCGCCTGCTTTAACAACTTGTTGCCACTTGTCTAGAGTCATATTGATAAACATCAATGTTGCCAGGTCTCTGCATCTCATGTAGATTTTTTAATTCTTTCAACCCAAATCCACCAAGACAGTGTTTCAAAAGAGATATTTTCATTTCTGGTGTACATAAGTTTACTTTTGAATCTTTCATGTACACTGAATACTCCACTTCCCATGTTCACCAATCCATGGATGGCTTACCTGATGTGGGTAGAAAGGAAGGTAGAAGAAGAATTTTGGATATGTTTGTAGTGTCCTCCCCAGCCTCGGAGCATGTTAATGATTGTGCCACACAAGTAACTTGGTATTACACATCTTTATTCCTCAGTGTGTAACCGTTAACTGAACATTCTACATCATGAATTCTATCGACCACATCCAAGCACTTACGTCACTGTTCTACAGAGTCCGTCAGGAACCAAAAGGTTCCCGTCATCTCTAACTCACAAGACACTGTCGTGATAAAAAAATAATAATAATAAATAAATAAAGTAAACACTGAAGTCAGTGGAAACACAGCTTAAAACAATAAAAAATAGATAGATGATGATTATGAAAAGATCATTACACTTCCTCTTTAAAAAATGCTCCTCACAATGTCATATATAAAATAACATTTTCTGCAGAGTATATTCTGAATTAAAATAGGCAAGATGAGAAAACAATATATTAATTATTACAACCTCCAAGAGGAACGTTCTTGCGATCCGCTCCGTTAGCCACTACTTCACATGCTCTCTATTATTGCTTCCTTTCTCAATTCAAACATCTGTAAATTGTCCCAGATTGACATCAGGTCTACATTAAGTAAATGCATTTGGCAAGCGGCTTCTTAATACATTGTTCAGGAAGATAAATAACTGCAGAGTCATGCACACAACAACTTTTCAAAAGCTCATCAAATAAGCTTTTCTCCTTCCCATGCAGTATTTGTACTGACCCTTTTTGAAGAAGCGAGCGTCCTTTGAGCTACTTTTTCACATTTGTGATGGTTAGTGGGTTGAAATACATGGCCTGGGAATTACAAATCCAAAATATTCCGATCATTGCTATCTGAAGTTTTGGGCCAAGGACAGCTGAGCTATTTCATCAGTGGGTCAAGCACAGTACTCTGGACTCCTGTGGATCAGGCAAACTAGAGCAGCAACTATAACCACTTCTTGGTGCAATTGAGCTTATGTATGCTGTATTATTGGCCAAGTCGCAATGATAGTTATATACTGTATCTTCAACACAGAGCTTTGCCAGTTCTTGTATCTTCAACACAACTGTGCCAGTTCTTTGTATTATGCCAGATTCATCAACCCAGCACAGCATGGAGAGGGTGATACACTAGTTTGAGGTATTCAGCCGCTTTAGTAATTAAGGAACATGTTTGCAATGTCAACAAAAGCACACTGTGAAAGGTAATTGAGGAGGGCATTCAGCTGGTCATTGAGTCCTTGTGACACACTCTCCCTAGATGCCCATACCTGTCATTAATGGAGTGGGACCTGTTACATGGGGACAGCTTCCACAGTCCCTGTGAGAATGACTGAGTGACTATAGCGGGTTGTAAAAAATCAATGCTTACAACCACATGAGTAGTCACATATCACTAACAGACATCGTTGCAAATCTCGATAAAGATAGATCTCCCTTTGCCTCAATCTTTTCATGAAATTTTCAAGGAATTTCAGTGTTGACAATATTGAGTAGAAATGTCCAGCGGTGGTTTCTTCATCAGGGCGGGGGAGAGTCGCACCCCCGCCCGCTGCAAGCCACACTAAACGTGAAATAAAAAAAGTCAATGACATTTTTTTCATTGTGTTTCAATTGAAAGATACCTTCTTGGTAAGCAGGAGTCAGGTAGCCAGCTCATGTAGGATAACAAGGTAAATTTTGTGCTGAAGTTGTAGCTTAGGCTATAGGTTACAAGTTATAGATAAATACCCCACCAAGAGCAGCAACCTTACTGCTCAGCCCACTCTCTCTAACTGACACTCTCATGGGCACAGGCACTCATCATTATTCCATGACATCACACACTGGCTGAGCAGCAGAGAACAGAGAAACTATGGATCGGATGCATTATAACTAACTGCATGTTACAACACATCTCTTCCCTTTAGAAAAAATAATAAGATGGGAAATAATACACCAGATAAGTCCTACCAATATTCAACTCTATAAATTATTCAGGTAGGTCAACTAACAAAACCTTCACACACACAATGATGTGACTGAGGAGTAAATAATAACCACAACATAATACTAAATAGAAGAATGTTTCCTCAACCCCAACATTTCTGAAGGAGGAATCTAGGATGGCCTTGAGGAAGGACTTCATAAGTTTAGAGTGGAATGCAACATGACTCTAATATAGCCTTATAGCCCGCCGTAGCGGGCTATACCGGCTATTAAAGGCCCGCTACCGCGTTAAAGGCCCGAGCCGAAGGCGAGGGACTTAGCAAGGTAGCGGGACTTCATTAGCGGTATAGCCCTGCTACGACGGGCTATAAAGCTATTAGGAACATTCTGCCACTAGAGGGCAGAATGTTCTAACAAATAAAACAAAGGCGTCTCGAAGCTCGAGGGGATTTAAATCCCCTCGAGCTCCGAGAGGCCTTTGTAAGACATTGGAATGTTGCTCTGCGGGTCTTTACTGGCCCGTAGAAGCAGGGAGAACTCCATTGTCTACAATGGAGCTCCCAACATTCCAATGTTCTAACAATCCTTAACAATACAGACCATTTGCATCTCAACCATAACAAATCCTTAACCACTGATGAAGGATTTAGCAAGTGTAGAGTTCAAAACATGACCCTTACACACATCTCCTCAACCCCTGAGGGAGGACGGTAGAAACCAGATGCATCTCAACCATAACAAATCCTTAACCACTGAGGAATTACTTTTGCAAGTTTAGGGTTCAAAACATGACCCTTACATACATCTCCTCAACGCCTGAGGGAGGACGATACAAACCAGAAACATCTCAACTATGCATTTCAACCATAACAAATCCTTAACCACTGAGGAAGAACTTTTGCAAGTTTAGGGTTCAAAACATGACCCCTACACACATCTCCCCAATCCCTGAGGGAGGACGATACAAACCAGATGCATATCAACTATGCACCTCAACCATAACATAAAGAATCAACATGAAATATAGACTGCTATGACACTCACCCTATACTGCATAAACATGCAGGCTTAGGGTTTACTCCCCTACTGCAAACACCAACAGGACCAGGGTATGTATGCAGATAACATACTCAATCATATACTACTCTTCACCAACACAGACCTTAGCATAGCATTGCACAAAATTTGAACAGTACGTTATGACAGTAAAATGTCTGCATAACATTGCACAATATTGTCACAATTTGACTAGATATATATTTACCATTCAGCATTACATTTCATGCAACCTCTGTTAAAACATCCAAAGGAATACATATAATGTGGCATCATAAACAGCATTACATTTTTTTTTTTTTAAACCAAAAAGAAATATTATAACCATGGCGGGTAACACAAAGTCCTCCACCACGGTGAGCGACTTCTCACCCAAACATACAACTTAGAACACTGACTGTAGATCCCATTGAAACAGTCCAATTCCAATCATAGACAGAATGCGTGATGCTACGTTGGCTTTATTAGCTAAACTAACGTCAAATTCCTCATTTGCTATGTGAAATGCCTGCAAGTTAATTTATCCTCACACTAGAAACACCAGACTGCACCTAGACTAACAGCTAGTGTATCCAGGTCAAATGTCTCACACAACTGCTTCCTGTTTGCCAGAAGAAAAGAAGCTGTAATAGAGTCTGCAAAATGGTGAGCAGTGAGGTAACCCAAATTCAGTGACGGCCGGTAAGTGTTGGATGGAGGGGCGGACGGGACACACACACGCACACATACACAACACTCACAGCTATGCATTCACACGCACGCGCACACACAAACACAAACACATCCATTCACAACACTCTTTACCAAATATTCATACATACACGCACACACCAAACATTAATTTAAAGAAAAAAACTCTTACCTGCAGCCAGCTCTGCCTCGGAGGTTCCAGGAGGCTTGGGACTGCTGCCTTCCTTCATTGGCTGACCTAACGTCAGCCAATGACGGAAGGCAGCAGTTCCAACATCCTCACAGAGTGGGATGGGGTCAATGAGACTGCTGACCCCACCCCACTCTGTGATGAAGTGTCACTGATTGACACTCGATCCTGGGCGCTTCAGGGCTTAAAACTGAAGCGCCCAGGTGCAAGGAAATCAGTGACTCTACCCCTCGTCACTGAGGGGAGGGCCTCAGAGACCTTTGCTGAGCTGAGGACGTCATGCCCGTCATGCGACTTTCTGAGCCCAGCAAAGTTCAGCTCAGGCAGCCAGGAGCCTGCGCATTTAGCGCATGTCTGGCTCCTGGCTGACTGACCTGAAATGAACAGTGTCTGTCAGGCTGACCTTTGTTCAGCCTGACAGACATTGTTTGTGAGGGGCAAAAGGTGGAGGGGTGTGGCCGCTCAGCCCCAATGGACCGGCCACGGCTGCCTAAATTCCATTTCCAGTAATTAGGCCGTTTCTTAACTTGCTGATTTTGCATGAAGCGCACGTCACAGAATAGTGCTTCCTACTGTGTGTTAGGTTCTTGCTGCCATTCACAAGATAATGACGGCACATACACACCTTTCCAAGCTTCCTAGCGTGGTTCGGTTTCCCACTGCCATTCACCAGATAATGACGGCGCATGCTTGACTCCCGCTGCGACTCGCACCACAACACACACAGCATCTCATTCTTCTATGTGACAACGGCTGCAGCTCATGCCCCATTAACAGCGTTCTTGTCCTGGCTCCTCCGGAGCTCGCACAGAGGCACGGGCATAAGATCATAAACCCTTGCACTTCAGAATGCCTCCGAAACTCACACGCATCTGGCAGACAACACCAGCACGTTCCTCCGCAAAACAATTCAACTTCAAAAGCAAACAGATACCACGCGTTGCTAATGACTCTGCGCTCATGCCAGGCATTGCAATATGGGCAAAATAGGACATTTCTCACCTGCAGTAACTCATCACGCAGGTCATCACACCTCTGGACAGTCTTTTAAATGGCCAGCTCCTCCTGATAATGGCAACACTTTAAAAGAAACACCTCAGTCTCACACGCTGTTGTCTGCCATCAAGGGCAGCAAATAAAACACAGTCACTTTTGTTCTCTGAGTGTCCATGTTGCTTGAATATGAATTTACCTTGAAAAAACAAAATACAAGAGGCGTTTGGCAAAACAGGAACAGTTGGTTTAATTAAACGCTTTGGACGGTAGTACAGTTACAGAAGCAGGTCTGAGGACTCTCTCTAAGTACAATCGATCTCTAAAAGGTTTATACATTTCTTTGGGAATCATAAAATGTTTCTGTTGATCCTTTGTTTTTGTAAAGAATGCAGGCCTTGTCTTTGGAGTCATAAATAGGGCCCCTGATAACAAATACAGGGGGCTTCGACCTTGCGTGGTCACAATGGGGGCCAGTGGGTTACGTGTCCAGCTGTCTGGCATGAGGGGCGCGTCATCACTGTGTGTACTGTGTGTGCTGTGTCCTAATTGGCTGTGTTCCCAATTGCATCTAGCATCTGACAGTATGGTGTTTTTAGGAATGCGTGCACCCCCTCCGGCTATGTGTGCTTTATTGGGCCCAATCTCGTTCGGACCATTGTGGTGTCACTGCGCCTTTCTGTGGGATTGATCAGAGTTTCCTGTTCGTGCTTTTGTCTACCGCCTACATGCCACCCCACTTGTGACCTGTCAATTAGTAACCTCAGGCCTAGGTCACAGAGCTTGCCTGACCACGTATTTCTGAGTCTGGGTTGATGGAGAGTTCAAGACGGGTGAATTTTATTTCGTTCTTACATATGAACGTTGAATTTTTAGCTGCACTAACCAACCCATAAATCATGACAGTCACGTTATTGGGGATTTGTTGTTCTTCAGTTTTGACCATTACTACTTTACTAGTTACTTGCATTCTACCCAATTTAAGGACTGCATTTTTACAGCAGGAAACCCTCAATTACAGGAAACCATACAAAAACAATAGCAATAAGAAAACAGGCAGCAATGACGTGCACAGTCCGGACTGCAACTGGGGGAGCCAGGAGAACCAGTTTGTGAACCATTCTGGCTCAGGGGCACCTCCCTCCTCACACGTCTCTTTTTTCCATTGTCCATATCATTGCCTGTGATTAACATGTAGCAGGACGCACCGATCTTGGCACACACCCCTCCCTCCATTGCGGTCCCTAAGTCTAATAGGTATCGATGTTGCATCACCATGAGGCGGATGGCTCTCAGTTCTTCCTTGATTGAACTATGGCCGAACTCAGTGCTGTTTATCATTTTGAGCATTTCCCACCTGGTTATCTGTAACCAGTGGACATTTGCTTTCGTCTGTAAAGTGAAAAAGGGTAGGAACCCTCCCGCTGATGCTTGTGCATCATGGAACAGTTAGAAATCTTCTGGAATGTCCTTGTACTGAGACCAGCCAAAATAATCAGCAGTTCTTTTTTCACAAGCCTGGTGCAACAGTATTGTCTTATTCTTTAGCAGGTGTTGATACAAATCCGACAGTTCTTCTCCGGGAATGACCAGGGTCTGGGTGTGTATGGTGAAGAGGGACAGAGACCATGCCATCTGGGGACGAGCTGAGTGTAGGCAAACTTGCTGCACTGCTAAAAGGTATCCAACATTGTGGAGGTGCCCTGAGCATGTCCAGAATGTGCAGGATTGTGTCACAGCTTTTATTTGTGTCCTGTGGAATTGTTCCTTTACCTCTGAAACACATGGAATACAGCGTAAGTTTCCATACAATTAGGGGTTGCCCCATCCTTTCTAACTATGTATATCCACCCACCTCGGTATCCCAGATTTCCTGACATTTGGTATCTAAGCTTTTGTTAAACCCTCCCGTACGAGACTCATTTCCCTTTGTATCATCAAGATGGTTGGCCCTACACTGGAACTCAATGTCCGGGGTATATTTGTTATTAAAGAAGACTGCCCCAGACACGCTAAGGGCCACCCTGGGACCACAGATGGAAGCAGGGGCGGAGGAATTTGTGCACTGGTCTGGTGGCTTTGCTACCTCCAAGAATCTCTTTTCTGGGAAGTCTCGGGCCAATCAGTATCCTCCCCTATGGTGCCCTTCCTGCGCATCCTATCTAGCTCAGTTTGAATGTCGCTAGGCTCTGTGAAAAAGTACAGTCATGTTGGATTGGTCCTGTATCGGGTCAGATTCACTACTACTCTGCGGGGGTCTACCTTGTTGGGTTGTATTTGGGCCCTAATCCTAAATAGGTAAAGGTGGAGAAGGCATTTTGCTTTTTCAGTGGCTACCTCTTGGGACAAGTAAAGCCTATCTACACCTACTGCATGCGGTATCAGCTAACAGATGTAACATGACCTGGCTGATGCCTTGCAGCCCGAGGTTGTCATGTGCTCATACCATGTGCTGTGTAAGAGGGCACTGTGTAGTGCATGTGCGATGCTAGTGTTGGTCTTCGGTGTAATTGGAAGTGAGATGGGAGAGGTCCCTATGCAACCACTGTAAAAGTTCCTGGGTGGACTCTATTTGACTAGGCAGGTCTTTGGTGATGAATGAATGCAGCAACACCCATAGTAAACAAAAGGTACATAGAAGTGCAACAATACAAAACGTATTGAACATTGCGGATATGGGATGAATCCAGAGGAGGTGTATATAGTCCTCTGGGAATTGGAAGTTTCTAAAGTTTAAAAAGTTTGAGACAAAAGGTTTACGGTATAGTTCATAGTACTCAATTTGCACACTGTAGATCCTGTTAGGGTGCTGATGTGGCCACTGAAAAGGTGGTGCACTTGGACATTCGATTGCCTACCTGTTGGATAAGAGCTACGTTCATTGGTTAGTTCAGAAAACAGTGCATTATTGCATGTGTCGTCGTCAATCATTTTCTTCGAGGTTCCTGTGCTCTTCCTTAGGGGTGTGTTCTTCACACTCCATTCACGCAATTTTAGTAAGGCAGCGGAAGGTGGCCCTAGTTGGGGTATCTAATTTTGATGGTTTATGTTAAAGAATGGGTACTGTTACAGAGCACATCAGCATTTTATAAGTTGCTAGGCCTCCCCCCTCTCCATACTTAACTGGGTGTTAGATTAGTGAAAGATTTTTATGGGGTGATCTCGTGAACTTTAGGATAGTATCAATTTAAGTTGTGTTCTATGGGCGCTGCCAGCCCTTCTCTCCTAGTGTGTGCATGGGGGTGCTATTGGTGCTGGTGGTGTCTTTTGACCTACATGTGCGCGGGACGATGTGTAATGAGGGGGTGTGTTGCTATTTGAGAGCTGTTTGTGGTTGCAACGCACCCTGAGGCCACATATATACCTCTTTAGTCCCTGGCAAGTGGTTTGCAACATGACCCTTGTGGCGCCAAGTGTCTTGGCAATGCTGTTTTTCTAGAGACTTCCTTTTAGGCTTGTTTGGGATTCATTTTGTTGGTCTTTTTGGAACCTCCATAGATCTCACGTGATCTGTTGTCTCATTGTTCATGAAACAGAGGTGGTCAGAAAGCTGATCGATGGCCCCCGTGTAACGCTGCTCATGTCATTTTGCAGTGTTTGAGGTTGGGCTTACTGCTTTCTCCAGATGGTGTATGTAAGGCCTATTTGTGTTGGCTGATTGCTAGGCCTGATACGGGGGTGAGCAAATTCTGTGTTCTACTCTCTGTAGCTGTGATGGACTTCACAGACCCCCTTCCTCCAGGCACCCCCCTCTCCCTCAGACCACGTCCTTTCCAGGGTATTTGGAACTGCGGTTCCTAGCTGTGGCTAGGGACTTCTAACTGGTGGCACGCTTCAGTCGTTATTTTGAAGGGGCAATGCCCGGTGAACAGGCTTTGGATATGTTTAAACACTTTGAGGGAAAGGAAGAAAAACATTGATGCTTGGGGAATCCGGGGTTAGGGTCAAGAACTTGTCAAAATTCACCTAATGATGGTGATGGGCTGGTACAGTTGGTTGTTCTGGCAATACCTCCCTCCCAACTGACTCAGCACCATACAGCACTTAGCAACCCGTCGAAACTTGTGCATGCTGTGGAGGTTATTGGGTCTACATTCTCCCAAGCATAAGGGAAAAATGGCTATCGACACTGGAGGACAGCTTTGTGGGGGCACTGTTGGGACTATGCACCATGAAGGAATTTTGGTCCCGGACTAGATGCCTGAGAATGGGGACCTTTCGACTTTGTGATCGGAACCCGTCCTAATTGGATTGGCTACAGAGTCCTGGGTGCCTGCTTTTAGGGATTGGATGGGGAGTCGCCCTGCCTCCCTCGTCAGGCTGCTATCCCCTTGGGGTGAGGCCAGCCAGCCCCGCCCTGGGGCATTAGCAGCAGTGTGGGGCCAAGGTTCCTGCAGGCACTCTGAATGATGGACTATAGTGAGGATACCCAATCGACAAAACACATGCAGCGTCCCTGAATTCCCGAATGCAAGTAAAGACTTGAATTCCTAATATTGTCTCCTCTGTCCTTCTTTTAATTTTCAGTACAGCGAATTTTGAGGTGTGGGTTAAATGGGTGATATGCGTTGGAAGTTCGAACTCACTGCATATTTGGGTTCTTCGTTTGTGTAAAGGCATTACCTCCCAAGACAGTTACCCCTCCCTCCCTCCTGTGGTTGTGTCCACAGTCCCTACTCGGCTGGGTTCCCTGCCTATTGTTGCTGTTGCCACATGTTTGTCCAACTACCTGATCCCTGTTGTGCTGGTGCGGTGGCTGACTGACCCTCTGTAGCTGAGTGTGGGGTGCATTCGGGTTTCCCTGGGCTTGATTTTGTGGATGGAGATTTTGTGGGCACTGGCCCTGGCTCATTGACCTCTGTTCGTGGTATGCATTTAGTCAGCATCTATGTGCCATGTGGCCCATTCCGTGGCAATAGTAAAATTCCCTAAGATCTGCTTGATGCCAACCACCCTGGTCTCTGCCATTATAGCTATGTTGAAACCCTCTGGGGTTTTACGGTGGACCACCTTTAAGACTGGTGCCATCTGAACGCTCATGGCCAACGTGGCCCCCTTGAGGGTGGTCTTTTTCAATTTGTTTCGTGCCAACTTAGCGGTGTCTCTCTGGGCTTGCTCCTGTTTTTCCCTATCCTACTATTCTTTTTGTGCCTGTACGAATTGAATGCAACCCCATCATTTGGTGTTTGTCAGCGTGATTGCTGGAATGCGAGCTCAGGTGTACACCGTGTCAGTCCTCTATCCGATAAGACTACTTAGCAGACTTTTGACACTGCCTATTGCTAGATTTATTCCCGCTGTGTTCTTATCAAAACATGAGATCCATTTCCCTGCTCCATCAAACAATGGCGGAAATTTGGTCCTTAGCCCATTTTTATCCATCTGAGCCCATGGCACATAAATGTCCATGAGGTACCCTTCTGCAGTAGGGGATATATTTTGGCTTTGGGTGGCTCCACTGATTTCTCCCTAACGTAGCATTCCCATCTTCTTAGGCAATCCAGCAGTTCCACTTGGGATCTCCCCCTCTGTGCCGGATACAGTCTTCTGCTACAGCCATGCCCTTTTGTTCTAAGGATCCCTCCTCCGACCAAGGTCTACCATGCTGGTCTTTTAACTCAGTCCAGCGGGCTAGCAGGTGGCAGGATGAACACATGAAGATCTCATCTTCCTCTTGGGCTACTATTTCTCTTGTGGTCAGTCTATCTGTCCCATGAGCTCGGGAGGAGCAGTGGACGTCTTCGTCGCTGCTCCCCTAGTGCACACGCAAAGGTGCCAACTTTTTTCGCCTGCGCCTTGGTTGGGTCTGCACAAGGCTACCTTGGTCGCTTTTTTCCTGGTCAGCCCCTCTTCTACTTTGATATTCTGGTGAGGCTCGGATCCCAGCCAAAAGCCTCACAACTAGTTCTACCTCTGATTCCTTTCAGATCGGTGCCCTGTACCTACCCCCGCTCTCCTCAGGTGGAGGGCACGCTGCTTTGCTTTCTCGCTGTGCTTTCAGGGTGCACGCTCTCTCTCTCTCCATTCTTAGTTTGCACCTTTCCTCTAAATCCCATCTAGGTTACCTCCTTTGCTCTGAGCTATGCGCTGTTCTTCTTGGTCTGAATTCACCCACAAATTAGCTTTCTGTTGTTCCTTCAGCTAACTGCACAAACCTTGTTGTTCCACCCTCATCATCGGATCCTGGAGGACTGGGACCCTTTTCCTCACCACCACTAGTTGTATGACTGTCCAGAACCGCTATGAATCTCCCTGTTACCCGAGTGTGTTCGCCTGAACCGGTGGAAGTGCATGTTCTCCACTCCACAAGGGTTCGATGGACTGAACGCAACAAACGGGGAGTTGAAATTTGGGGAGCCCTTGCACTGGACTGTGACGGTGTTGGGATTGCCTGGGGCCGCAGACCTGTTAGGCTCTCATGCCTGGATCTAACAGTTCATTGTTTGGTAGAGGACCCTCCGGCTCCCTCAACTGGTGGGTTGGTGTTTCCTAATGCGGGGAGAGCAGGCATCGGGGAAAGCACCTCCATACCTGCATATGGCAGAGGAGGTGCACACTCCTTGCTAGTTGTTTGTGGGATAGGGTGGGACTCCTCAAAGATGGCCCTCAGTTCTAATAGTGCCTCTCTCCTGTCCTTTTTCTGTCTTGTGGATTTGATTTGTATGTGTGTTCTCACCTGTTCGATTGTGTTAGTGTTAAATGTTCCCTCCTTTGGCCATGGAAATGGTGTGTGCCTTAGAGTGTGCCTGCCATTCTTGGTAAAACTTGTTAAGTTTTTGAGCCTATGTGGGGAACCTGGTTTGCATGTTTTTTAGTGACGACTCCATGATAACTTGGGTAGTTTTAGAGGACAGATGTGCCCTAGTTTCTCTTATGTAGGGAATCTTTAGTTTTGCTCTAATCATGGGTAAAATATATACACTGGTGTTTACTGGTTCTAACTACTTATTATGAGCTCAGTGCTATCTACAGATGCATCAACATGAATATTTCACAAACACAAATAACAATGCATATGAAGGGTCACAACCTAGAAGGAAAGTGTAATTGTTAAGCAAGCTACATGAAATTTGGCGTCAAATAATGAATTTTGACTTTGGCATCAAATAACTAGTTTTTGCTTTGGCATCAAATAATGATTGTGAAAAATAGCAGCACCTTCATATACCACATTGACCCATCGACAAAATACACACTTAAGATAAAACACAGTTGCATTAATTACCATCACCACAGCATCAAATATACCTTGCATCAGTTTCAAACTATAATAAGAAACAACTGACAGAGAAAAAATAATGACTTTGTCAAAAATACCTTAGTCTGCTCCTAGCACATTCTATCCTGCAACCAGGGAAAGCTCTGCGCGGTACACGGGACTAAGTGAACCTGATAGTCTGTCAATATTGGCTCAAGGACAAAGATAATAATTATTATTTGTAGAGAAAAAGGAATAACTCGAAAAATCACAGGCCCCACTTGGCCAAACACAAACTATACCTAATTTGCCAGATCCAAATATTTCTCCCTTATGTCTGAATTGCACCCTGTATCACACCCAGGGGCCAAGCGTACCATCTGTGTCACGCCCAGCTGTCCAAGTGAACAACACCTCTCACTTCTTTCAGATACCAAAAGTGTTAAGAAACTAGTAGCACTGAGAAGACTCTTTTTAGACTACAAAATAAGACTGAGGATGTTATATTCCATATAGGTACCATAATATAGGCCCAGGTAACTTCATAACCCTTCACCTATATTCTTCCAGGTATCAGGATACTGATACACGTTCCTCTTGTTCCTTTCAGGGTTTGACGAAAAACTCAGAGAGGGAAGGACGGTCAGACAGACAAGAAGAGCATACAAAGTCCAGAGACAAGCAGCATGCTCAAGACTATACTTCCAAAAAAGAAGATAAAGCCAAACCAAAACCTCAGTTCAAAAAGAAGAAGGTTGCAGGTCTGAAGATCAGACATGCCCAGAATTCTGAGGACTCAACTACTGAACGGGGAATGGGCTCTGACGATGCTAGACAGTGCGGCAGAAGTAACAATAGCTCGCCAGAACCTGATGGAATTTCTGGTGACAGCGGACTTGAATGATTATATCATGGTGGAAACACCTGATACTAGGGTAAGTGTCCCACACAGGTTATATGAGATAACACTCCAAATGGAGGGGGACAAATCCAGGAAAGTTAGAGGTCTCTTTTGGGAGAACCTGACGTTTGGTTATGACATTCTATTAGTTGAACAAGATTGGCTGCCAGCATTCATCGTGGACTGCCCTAGGGGAGAAACAGTAATCTTATCAGCCTTTTCCGACCCTGTTCCCAAATATCTAAAATATACATATGCACAGGAGTGGGCGGTAGCCCTTGCCCCAGCATTATATAAAAACCATGTTGGGTGGGATGAGGATTCAACCCACCACAAAATTCCATTAAAGAATAATCCGACTCCACAGAGGCAGTATCCAAAAAAGCAAGAAGCTAAAAATAAAGGTCAGGGAGATCCTAAATCAACTTGAATACCAAGGGGTGATTGAAACTTGCACCTCTCAAATGAATAATCCTTTGTTTCCCGTAATGAAACCTGACAACTCATATCGTCTAGTTTTAGATTACAGACATTTAAACACTTGCACAAAGACATTTGCAGTACAAAATGCACACAGTGCCGCACTAATGAATAACATTGTGCGAAAAAAATACAAAACGACACTAGATATCTCAAATGGATTTTTTTGCCAAAATATAGCCCCTGAAAGCAGGTATGTAACCGCATTTTCCGCTTTAGGCTCCTAGCGTCAATTTTGTAGACTCCCCCAGGGGTGTAAGAACAGCCCGGGGTTATTTTCGGCCAGAGTAACTGAAATACTTCAAATTCTGGATGAAGAGACATTGTCCGACGTGGATGATATTTATCTAACGGATGATGACCTGGAGGAACACTTGAACAGAGTAAATTGCATAATATTGGGATTCGCCTCTGAAGGCTACAAATTTAATTTAAAAAAATCAAAGATAGCCCACCTCAATGTCCTTTTCCTGGGATATGAGCTTTCAAGTGAAGGGAAAAGCTTAGCAGCTAACGTTTTAGAAAAGTGTGCACTACTACAACCTCCAAAATCATTAAAAAAATGACAATCAATACTGGGATTCCTGAACTTTGGCAGAACATACATTTTGGATTACGCAGAAAGAGTTAAACCTTTCTACGATTTAATAAAACCTGACTTTTCAGTTAGACAATGGACACAGGAACACACAGATATCCTTCGTTCCCTACAAGCTTCAAAACACTTACAGACACGCGTAAATGTACGCAACCTAGTAATCCGTATAGTTGCAGGTCAATCAGGATACACCTACCTAACATATAATGAAGGTGAAAAAGTACCAATAGCGTACAAATCACATCTGTACACAAATGCTGAGATGCGCTTTGCATCAACAGAAAAGATTCTTACAGCAGTTCAGACTGCTGTAGTGAGAGAAAGAGCACTGGCTCAGGGAAAGCGAATAATTGTCGTAACCCCAGTACCGGCCTTGGAGGTGGCTACTAAGGCTAGCGTTCCGAACGCTAAAGCCTTACATCCGAGATGGATACAATGGGCTAATCCTCTTACTGCAACAGAGATAGAATACAGGTACGACCCAAGTCTAAAAACACAAGCATTCCTGCAATACGAACAAGAATATCCTCTCCCTTATGAAATATTGCCTCTAGAACAGTATGAATATATAATTTACACTGACGGATCTGCTCAGCCGGCCATTGGGAGTAAACAGCAATACAGCGCCGCATGCGCAATAGTTAAAGGTCGCATGCAGGATGGAAGTTTCATCCGAGTTGTACAAAAACCCAGTCTCTAGGAGACTGCACGGCACAGCTGGCAGAATTAAAAGCTCTGTTACTGGTACTGGTAAATACGGATCGAGAATTCCCCACACTAAATCGTGTGTGATTCCTTTTACTGTGTACAGTCATACAATGAATACTTACACCACTGGGGACAAAATGGGTTCAAAGATGCAAAAGGTGGCACAATTAAGCACAAAACGCTATGGGAACAGGTAGTTGAGTTGAGAAACGAACTACCAAGGGCTCACGTGATACACACACTGAGTCATCAGCGTGATGGTGTTCACGTTGAAGGGAATTCATTGGCTGGTGAAGCCGCAAAGGGGGCTGTACGCACGGCTTCCGTAGCTGCAATAGGTTAGGTTTAATTCTAGTAGCACACGAGGGTATTGGTTCTGCACACGCAGGAGTTACGGCGACTGTTTCCTTACTGAAACAACGTTACTGGTGGCCAGGATTAACAAAGCAGACTATGTCTTGAAATGCGACATCTGTCAGCAGATGAAAGGCTCCACCATAACACGTCCAGCGCAGACACCATTGCTAATATCAGACAAACCACTCATGTGTGTTTATTTGGACCACTGGGCCCCTTACAAACAGATGGGGCTTACAAGTATATCATGGTTGCAGTGGATTCCTGCTCTAGATTCCTATGGGTGTGGCCACAGCGCTCGGCTGATGCTCAAACGGTTATAAAAGATTTGCGAGTCTTTACAGGGACATGTGCAATTGGACCACACTAGCCCCAGACTCTGCTGGGGAAGGGAACTAGAGGCAAAACAGGGCGTTAGGAGCCGGCCAGCCTCCAACATAAACTGTTCTACACAAATGAGGCCACTCCCACTAAAAATGACCTAAACAGTGCTCAGGGGTGTTATGTGTATGTGAGTGTAGACATCTCACAAAAAGTTTAGGACTGGCCTCACACACCACCTGGTGTCATGCTTCATCATCGGCCGTCCTCGCCCTCTAAAAACTTGGTTTGATAGAGGGCGGGCATGCACCTGACAACAGGGATGCACTTCTAAGCTAAGTGGGGACCCAAAGTGAGTGAGTGAGATTAAAAAACATTACAATTACCTCACTAATTTTAATGGATTAGGTGACTGTATGGTATTTAAAAACAAGGGAACGGCGCAATGGGGAAGGTTATTAACCCCTCGCCGTATAGAAATGGGTCGACATGTTTCTGCCTAGTGTCAACAGTGGTACATGGCATTCATCAGGACCTAACTTTATATTTTATAAAGGGCTCCACTCTTACCAACCATGTGGTTAGGAAATAAACAGTGGGGTGACCTTTGTCACTCTCCACTACCTGTGGGTCCTCTGTACCCTGTGAAGGAAAAAAGAAGAACGCACAAGACAACCGTAAGGATATTTAGGTCATTCATTTTAAAAGAAGGAACCACTCCACATATTTTAAGCGCGCGTGGTTAGGTGTGTAACACGTGTCTCTCATACATGAACACACACATGAGAAAAACAAGGGGGAGAAATAACTCCCATGTCTTACCCACAGCCTTCACCCTACGTGCTTCATGGGAGGGGAATAAAGGGAAAGCCCCTGTAGTCAAACACTGGAAAATTCAAGCACAAAAAACCATGCTAGAGTATCAAGAGGTCTTAAGATTTGTCAGAAAACATAAGGTATTTACTCTTAAACATGCATCCTGCAGCCATTCTCACACAATTGCCTTACTTAATCAAGGTGCGCTTTCCGCTGCATCACCTAGTTGTATCCAGCTCTCCTCCCCGGTGATGAATGAACCTGGTGGGGCGAGCGCTATAAGTAGTGTGAATAATTGGTGGAATGGGCGGGAGGGGCGTATAATCATTGCTAGTTGGTACCACCTGGGTGATTTCCGGTGTCTCTGCGTGCGCCAGTATCCGTAAGTCACAAAATAGCCTGACCTGCGCCTAAGTTGTCGCTCTGGTGCACATGTATATCCACTGTCACAGGCGGCCTTAGCATAAATCGCCTGGTGTACGCCTGATTGTAGGCGGGCCCCGCTGGTCATGAATGCGTCTGACCAGGAGGTGGGCTCCTCTTCCGAATGCGTGCGTATCCGGTGTCACAACCGGAAGTCAGGCGCGATTTGCACCCGTACTTCGGAGGGGTGCTGGGGGTGAATGCCCAAGTTCAAAGGCAAAACATGGTATATCCCTGAAATTAAAGGGACATCTGATTGTATAAATGCGCGTTATCGTGTTAAGTTAACGCATGTATGTATCCGGCTAAACAAAATGTATTCGAGCACATTGTCCCTCTTAAGTACAAATTTAATGAACGGCGTCTCATTTCTATGTGTGGTACTTAAATGAAATGGTAGTGGCACAGGATACCCTTCTAAACAATGGTTTGTGGGGAATGGGTTAAAGCAAGGGTTGTATTATAAACGCACCTAGATTGTGCACCATAAGGTATGGCACAATGGTCCTCATAGCCCGATTTATTCCCTTATACTAAGTCGTGTTCTGGTACATGTTACTCCTATAATTATTTTCCAGGAGCAGTACAGTGTCCACAGTTCTGCCAGAACAGGGGAGTCTACATCAAGATGGTTGCTTTTAACGCCCCATTTGTAGCCAGGGGATTTCGTCGTTAAGTCCAATCTCCCATGAGCGTAGACGGAACACCCAACGTTGCTCTCTTATAAACAGAGCTCTCGCTATGTCAGGTTTGTGTTTGTTCATGACCTCCAGGACCACCCATCTTAGGTCAGTGTCTTTATGGTTAGCTTCCAGGCAGTGTTTCGTTAGCTTGGTGTTGGACTTCCTACACCTAATAGTGCTACGATGTTCGTTAATACGAGTCTTTATTTTTCTTGTGGTCATGCCCATGTATTTGAGGTCACATGGGCATGTCAGTAGATATACAACCCCCTCAGTATTGCAGTTGCTGAAGTCTTTTAATCGCCAGGGGTTGCCTGTACCTATAGCCGCTTCCTTGGTTGTGTACGTCTGTGGGCATGCTACACAGCTCCCACATGGAAAATGTCCATAGGGTCTTGATTGGTTCCAGAGTGTGGTTTGGTCTGTTGTTTCTTTTTGTTGTAACTGTGCTTGGACTAAATCATCGCGTAGGCTCCTGCTTCGTTTAAACGCGAATAGAGGTGGTGTCCATTGTTTGTCCGCACTGTTCAAAATAGACCATTTCTTTCTGATGATGTTCTGGACTTGGTTGGATACCGGAGTATAGGTAGTGACACAGACTACCCTGTCTGTTTTTTCTTTGTTGGTGGTCTCCAGGAGTCCTTCCCGATGGTTGTTCCGGGCTCTTTTCTTCGCCTTTTTCACCATTTTTGCAGGGTAATTGCGATCTAGCAATTTCTTCTCTAGTTGGTCAGCTTGCTCTTTGAATGTTTCTATATTAGAGCAGTTCCTACGTATTCGTAGGAACTGACCCACCAGAAGATTTTGTCGTAGGGCCCTCGGGTGGTAGCTCTCGTACAACAATAAACTGTTTTTGTCAGTTGGTTTATTGTGTACTTTGGTACATATCCCTTCTGTGGTCATCGAAATCTCCAGGTCCAGAAAGATGGCACATTCTTTATCTATAGAGTATGTGAACTTCAAGTGTTCATCCTTGGTGTTGATCCATTGCAATTGGCACATTACATTCTGACCGTGGCCCCGTGTTTAGCTCTAGGGCTTACAAGGAAGCCATGGGAGGTTTGGGTGTAGCATTGTGGTACTCCTCTCCTGTATAATCCCAATGGAAATTCGGTAGTGGAAAGGAAGAACCGGGACTTAAGCAGTCTTTAACAGCTAGAGTATTAGGCTCGGGTGGGAGTTGGGTAAAACATTTGTATGGAGTTCAACGAGCATTGAATAGCATGCCAAGAAGTTCTCTAGAGGGTGTCACTGCATATGAGGTCCTATTTGGGACGAGAATGTGGGTACCTGATCTTGATTGTGAAGGCGCAGTGGCGGATGAAAAACATTTTGACATCCATAAACGTTTGGCTGTTTTACAGGATCTGAATGAATCCAGGGCACTACAAAGCAATGTCCAGGTAAAGCGGACCGCCACTGGGGAAGTCAAGTCAGTCACGGCAAGACCAGTCTGGGTCCCCAAAATTGAGGATCTGGTCAGAGAAAAAATTGCGGACAAAAAAGAATTTGGGCCGTCATACAGAAAGCCTGTACCTGTCCTGGCCGTTGCAGGAACAAGAACTGTACTTCTACAGCCTCTTGCCGGAAAAAAGGAGAAAAGATTTGTCTCAATCGACTTAATCAAACCACACTATGTGGCCGATACTGAATAGTAGGCCTCATGGACTCCTGAGTAAACAACGGCCTCCTCTCACTACGATACAAGAAATTCAACCAGAAAGACTCATCACGTTTGAAGAGTCCCCTGCACGGAATGATGGACTATGCAATAATGCCATGGAACTCGTTCCTCTCGAAATGGAAGTTCATAATCAGAACCAAAATCATAATGAAAGACAAATTTCAACTCGACCAAACACAGATATCTACATCAACATGCCTCAACAAGAGCAAGCTACAGTTTCCACAAGACCTGCGGAAATACCGAAAATTGACAGAACTGCATCTGGCTATTTCATCGACTTTGATACCTTTTCATTGGATCCAAGTGAACCTGAAATTTTGCCAGCCCAAAAAACACGCAATCAGCAAATTAAAGATTTTCTTAACTTTCTTAGAAAAACTTACCTGGGATCACCTTGGGTAGAACTCTGGGTAATTACCGGAATACTTTTCTTTCTTTTCTGGATAGGCTTAGTAGTTGTTTTTAGCATGCTTATAAATGGAACTTACCTTCTAAAGCTCTGCAGCACAAAAAGTGAATCTGATTGTGAAACCTCACCTATCATCACATCGTGAACAAAGAGACTTGTCATCAGTAAATATTACAGCAGTTCCCATCAGGTATAGGAACTGCTGTAATATTTACTGATGACAAGTCTCTTTGTTCACGATGTGATGATAGGTGAGGTTTCACAATCAGATTCACTTTGTGCTGCAAGCTTTTAGAAGGTAAGTTCCATTTATAAGCATGCTAAAAACAACTACTAAGCCTATCCAGAAAAGAAAGAAAAGTATTCCGGTAATTACGATATATTTGGTCTGACCGAACTTTTCAAAATTCCACATTTATTTAAAATATCATTGAGTGATATCATTACCTCCAGTACATTTTCCGATGATTGGGATTATGAAACTGTAAATAATATGTTGTCTGATTTAGAAAAATCTGCGGCCTTTTCCAATAGTGAAATGTTGGAAGACACATCAGATTTTGAAACAATGTATTGCTATCAACATTATGGTCATAATTTTTTGCATAAATCTGCTAATCCCAGAAATGTCATGTCAACATTGCCCTACACCGCCAAAAAGCAGTTCAAAGACATTTGCACAGAAATTTCCATATTTTTCAGGGTTTAACATGTCAGACCCAGCCTCATATTATTATAAGGTTGCACCAACACCAGCGCAGTAAAATATGTTGACAAACACCAAACAGATTTATTCTGCTTCCTTTATTGCCCAGTTGTCTGAACAAGGTTTCTACTTATGGAAAGACACTATAGACTTAAAATCTATCTGGGGTACTAGAAACTGGCAGGTCCAGGGAACTGAAGCGCTACTTCGAGCATGCCTCATTCCTCAGCAAATAATGTTTTTGAATGAAACTGTGCAACAAACTACCTGTCTTGGAATAGCCAAGAACAAAGACTTGAATACACCTCGGATGCCCATACCATCACACACCGAGGGTAACATAACATCACAAGAAGGGATTACGTTAGATAAGATCATGCAATACAATAGATCAGACCCCGATTGGAAGGGATGGTTGATTTGGCCCACAGACACCAAAAGATGTCAGGAAAGATTCAAGGGAAAAACCAAAGGGTTTAATATCAACAGGCCAGATCCACGCTATGTACAGAGAGAACATCCAGGGGTAGTGAAATCATACAGTGTTGGGAAGTTATGCCTCGATTGGCTAAGAACCTCGACACTGTCACAGGTGAAACAACACTTATCCTTACTTACGAAGGATGTGGGCCTACAGGATTTTTTTATTAGGTCCTAGAAAGCCACATCACAAACGTTTCTATTATGCTTTCTATAAGGAAATCTGGAAAATATCCCAACAAGAGGCCGCCTAGAGGTTACGTGAAATAGATCGATTAAACCTAGAGAAAGCTCTAGCAGTGGTTGACAATGGTTTAACTACACTAACATCCAGGATATATTCACTGGGCAACATTGTATCCTCTGCGATAGATATATTAGAACAAGATTTGTCCATATTACAACACGGGCAATCACAATTGTGTTCTATTATTTTATTAAGCTGAAAGCTGCATTCTTTGCACCCAGACTATGTGCCCTGGCGTTTCATCAACAGTACATCTCTGCTTTCTTCATACAACCTAACAGAAAAACAGATAGAAATGGCACAAAGAGGAGCAAAATATACAATTCTGCGTATTGAAAAACTGGATAGATTAGATTTTACAGTGGCAGAATCACCGTCTACGGAATGGTTAATCCATGGCCAAATAACTCTACCAGTCACTACTTTTCAATTTCAATACTGCCTTGAACAAATGCAGCCAGGCAGATATGTAGAAATGGGTAGGGAATTCATCAAGGAATATTGGGAATTACCGTACAGATTTCGATGCCGGAGTTGGGAATAGAGAAGTGTTTTTAAGCAGTACAAACTGTGAGAACACTTTAAGTGGTTCACTCATATGTCAGGATATAATGCTGCATGGGGCTTGTAATGGTTCAGTAGCAAATTTGTCCTGTCACTTGAGGGGTACCCCAGCTGCCGTGATCACTCCAGTGTTCAGGCTACTTTCGAATGGGAGTTACTTGATGCTGAATGATCAAGGTTGCTGTGGGATGCTTCCGGGCATCGCATATCTGGTAACCATGAGCTCCAGGGTTACTTGATGTATGCAAGTATTGTTTCCACCAACACATACAGTCAAGGAGGCGCCGTTATGGCCTTTGCTAAATGTTTCATTAATACGGTTTGATGCTTTGAGCAGAATGAAAGCCATGCTTTTACAGAAGTCTGTGCCCTTAACCTCCGCTCGAGAGACTTTTGATCTCCAGATTGCAAGGTATTCAGCAGAGATAAAGGCGCTCATACGTACGAATTTCCCCTTCCATTTAGCAGAAATGGTAAATCGTTTCTTTAACATGTCTGATACGACAGGCATTGTCCAACTATTTAAGACCAAAGGTTATGCATTATTAAGCACCTTTCAGACGGTACTCGGAGTTATACCAAATTTTATACACCGTATTTGGAAGCATTTTCGGAGGACTTCCGCTGATCCTGTTTCGAAAAGCAGGTATCCTGATCGTAATTTTTCTGCTACGCAATGGACGTCCCAGGCACCAAGGAGATGGAAACAGTACTCCTGGAGCAAAAATACTGTGATCGCATGGTACAACATCTGGGCACACCTCGCCTGAGAGAACTAAGTGCATCTTGGTTCTTGTCATTTAGACCAGCCTGGATGGACTGCATCTTACCTGTCCTCCGATGCCTGTTTTGCGGAGAAGAATGCGTGTTGGACCTCTGTCTGACACTTCCATCATGTGCGCAACCGGACGTTGATGCTTTACTGGACCCAATAACGGCCCATGTTCTGCAGTGTCCCCAGCGTATTCCAATGTTGATGGCAGCATTCCTAGAGCCTCCACAGGTAGTCACGGCTCCTGTTGGTATGGACACCGGCTCCTGCTCTGATGCCCAGGCCTTGGACGGCGCACAGGCTGCCCCAGCGTCGACTGTGGACAGCACGGAAAATCATCTGTGCTCAATTGACATAATCTGCGAGGTGTTACAGGGACCGTCGTCTGCGGAAGCAGGCAACGATAATGTTGCATCTACCAGCCGGGACACATAAACATTTTACTCATTTGGCCTGCCGTGTGCTGGGAGAAATTCGACTTTTTGGAAAACAAACTAAACATTGGAACTCCATAACAAAATTTACATTCTTTTTGAGCATGCATTGCTTTCAAATGCTTGTAGTAGTTCGAACTATGCCTACGGACACATTAGAGCTATGGCTTGAGTGGCAATTTACTTTTTTTTAAAAACTTTTTAAAGATTTTTTAGAACTTTTAATTATTTTTTATTAACTATTAGCGTACCAGTGTCTAGTCAACCTAGTAGTACATTGAGAATTTAACTATGTCGTCCATTCGGAAGAGGAGCGGGTGTTATATTCCATATAGGTACCATAATATAGGCCCAGGTAACTTCATAACCCTTCACCTGTATTCTTTCCTACATTGCACTTATAACGGTTTACAGGGACTGACCTTTTACCTAGATACGACACTACATTCAGAACGCGGGGTTTCCCTAGTTCGAAAGCTCATACATTATGCATGGGGATTCTTGAAAGCACAGCATGACCACCGTCTCCTGTATAATATCTATGTATAAAGTTCATGCCCGACGTCATCCTTAGTCCGACACAGTAATACAGCGAGGTAGGACCCCTGGGGAGACCTATGGGTATATATACATCACATCTTGCTAAAATAGACAGAGGAGATCAGGACTTCCCGGCCGACACACTGACAAGAGAAGCTGCGGTTCCTGCATGCAGACACTCCAGCTCGCAGTGGTCTAACATCCCTCGCGCGGTGTCCAACTCGAGACCAGGACGGGGTCCCACAGTCTCTCACTTTAGGTAATGGGGTTGACTTTATCCTAGAGGGATTCTTGGCTTAACACCAACACACATGCTAGGTACACTTAGGTACACTTAGGTACATCTAGTTAGAGAGACATCGTAGGAGTATGCATCTTTTTATCATCATGTATTTTATGTACTTGTATCTATTCATGATTACTGCAAGATGGTAGAGCTCTACCATCTGTTTACTTTCATAGTGCTTCTAAACCTATATATCTGCTACTTTCTAACGGTTGTTGCAGCTCATCTATTTTACACCAGAATAACAACTGTTCAATAAATACTTATTGAAAACGCCTAGCCGGTTCATTCTGAATATCTCTCTACGACAGACTAAGTCAGCATGAGTGACTGAGCAAAAAGTAGTATATTGTTTCCATGGTCCGGAGGGATCAGGGTTGTCGTGTTCGATAGTTGCCAAGAACTATTCTCTCCTTGGTAAGAGGAGATTCTAGTGGCACTGTGAGCTAGCTGGTACAAAAGGCCAATATACCCGGTGGGGGTGTTCAGAATTAGTCCGACACCAATCCTAAAGTGTATGCTGTCCAAACGCGCAGATCCTGTAGAGATTTTATAGGAACTACACGACAAGGAGCTGGCCCTATATCTGTGTCACGTCCCGCGGTCCAAGCAGTGAGGCCTCAACCCGGTATCACACCTAGGGGACAAGTGTACCATCTGTGTCACATCCAGCAGTCTAAGCACAAACAATATTCACCTTTCCTAGCATGCTGACTATCGAAAAAAGGTGACCTCCACGGGAACGCCTCCGAGGCCACCTTGCTACTACTCAGTTTGTACACATAAAATCGGTAACATGCCAGATTTCTGTAAGTGGCAGGGGGCTCAGATTAAATTTGTGTACTTCTTCCTAGTTTGCCATACGCCAAATGCTGGGACTAAGGATCTGATAAAGTCTTTTACCCACTGTGATGGCGGCTTCAGGATGGACCTCCGCCCCGCGGATTCAGCAGAGCTTCCAATCAATTGCGGTGTCTGCTCACCTTCCTTGCTGCGCAAATTTGAAACCTTTGGAGCGGGGTCCCTTCCTTCAGCTGCAGTGAGGTCTGAAGTACCAATCACTCCTATCTGGCTTGCCAAAATGTTGCTCAAATATGAATTTACCTTGAAAAAACAAAAGACAAAAGGCGTTTGGCAAAACAGGAACAGTTGGTTCAATTAAATATCTGAGGACTATCTCAAAGTACAATCGATCTGAGCAAGGTTTTATACATTTCTTTGGGTATCATAAAATGATTCTGTTGATCCATTTTTGGTAAAGTATGTGGGCCTTGTCTTTGGGGTCATAAATAAGGCCCATTATAACAAATGTAGGTGGGCCTCGACCTTCTGTGTACAAAATGGGGACCAGTAGGTAACGTGTCCAGATGTCCAGCATGAGGGGTGCATGATCACTGTGTGTACACTGTGTGCTGTGTACTGATTGGCTGTGTTCCTAACTTCATGTGGCATCTGACTTTATGGTGTTTTTTTGGGAATATGCAAGCCCCTCTGGCGATATGTGCTTTATTGGGACAATATCCCTGGGCCACTGTGGTGTTGTTGCGCCTATCTGTGGGATTGATCTGAATCTCCTGTTCGCGCATTTGTCTGCTGGCTACATGCCACCCCATCTGTGACCTGTGAATCAGTAACCTCTGGCCTAGGTCCCAGAGCCTGCCTGACCACGTATTTCTGAGTCGTGGTTGACGGAGAGGTCATGACGGGTGAATTCGATAATAGAGATACAAATTTGTTCTTAAATATGAATGTATCATTAATAACATTATCATTGCTTTTTCACTATTAACACCCGCTCATGAGTTTTACGCTGCCTCTTGATGATAGGCTGACTGTTCATCCATGTGTATTTAAGAAGATCACCCTCTCAGTCTCCAGGCTGTCTGATGGGAAAGACACTGGCGGGGTTCAGGGCGTCTACTTCTTCTATTTTACATCTCTTTTCTCCTTTTGCACTTGTAATGTTTCTTCACTTCT
This sequence comes from Calotriton arnoldi, assembly GCA_963921515.1. Classification (NCBI taxonomy): domain Eukaryota; kingdom Metazoa; phylum Chordata; class Amphibia; order Caudata; family Salamandridae; genus Calotriton; species Calotriton arnoldi. Next base: position 181,940 of record CAWUFW010012936.1, read on the forward strand.
TTTGTTTCATGAGTTTCCTCTGCGTAGGTTCATTTCTAGATCATCGCCAGTGTTACAATTGAAAGATACCTTCTTGGCAAGCAGGAATCAATTAGCCAGATCACGTAGGATAACAAGCTTAGGTTACAGGTTACAAGTTATAGATAAATACCCCACCAGGAGCAGCATCCTTACTTCTCAGCCCGCTCTCTCTGACACTTTTACAGGCACAGGCACTCATCAACATTCCATGACATCACACACACTGGCTGAGCAGCAGAGAACAGAGAAACTATGGAGAGAATGCATTATAACTGCAGGTTACAACACATTGCCACTTTATTTTTCACCGTGGCGAGCCACAGCCGCCAGCCTGCCCCCGAGCCAGGAGAAATGTGGCTGTGTCCTCTGCTGCAGATTGGCAGCATAAAGGACTGGAGCAGTGGCTTGACTGGACGCTCCAAAGTGCGCAGGTCAGTTTGGCCAGCTGTCTTACGACGGCCAGTTTGACATGCACACTTTGCAGTTCACCAACCCAGTGAAGAACAAGCAGAGGCCTCAGGAGTGTTCAGACAACCCTCTCTATCCAATCCTGGTGCTTCTCTCATGCTGGTTAGCAGCATGAGAGCAGTGTCTGGTTTGGTTAGGGGATCTCTTCGTGCATCAGACTGCAGAGGAACACCTAGGAGGACATGCAGCCCGTGGGTAAGTACCATTTTATATTATGTATTTATTAGAAATGTGTAATGCATGTAAGTGTAGTGATTAAGTTAGTGGTTATGTTTTATTTTGGGCTTTTGGAGGGAGGGGTTGGTTTGTTTTTGGCTTTTAGAGGAAGGAGTTTTTAATTTATTTTTTCGGAAGCGGTGAGGCACTTCGCTCGCCTCACCACTTTCTAAGGCTACCAGCCGCCCCTGGAAATGTCATCTGTGATTCACATCGTCACTTTTGTATATTGCATTTCGGTTTTTCTTCCACTGAAAGGATTGTAAGGCCTACCACTCTCTGTAGCACAGGGTTTGCAAAAGTGAAAATCATTTGGTGCATCAGGCACGGGGTGGCAGGGAATGGGCAGGTTTTATACAGCTCATGGAGTTCAATAAACAATCCAAAACAATCATTGACTCGTTAAGTTTTCATACAGCCTCATACATTTTCTCAGAAAAAAATCCAACATTTATGTTTTCCATATTTTGGTGGGGCTCTTCATCATCCCAAATTAATATGTCGGGCCAGATGTACAAACTGGAACAGCTGTAGGGCTGACATTAAGCAGCAGCACGTGAGAAAGGGCCATTTCTTGCTCTCAGCCTGGAGTGCAAATAAAGGTCAGGGCGAAGGGGCTGTGCTCAGTGAGGCAGACACAACCTGCCGCATGAATATTCCGTGGACTGGTTTTTGGTTATGTACCTTTGTCCACATTGTTACGAAAGCAAGGACTGTTGCCTTCAGTGAAAGCATTCCACCAATCCCTGCTTGTAGTTCTTCAGGGGCTGGCATTTATGAGCACGGTAGTACAGGGGGGTTCCAAACAAACAATACATTATTCTAAGAGAAATAAACAGGAACAGTGCAAGGATTTTCAGCACTCCCACAAAATCGTACTTTGCCGCTGGAGTGCTCCGTTCAGCAATGAAAAATATGATTTTCTGTCTTTTTCTAGAAATTAGGAACCACTGCCTTGCATCGCCTTATGAGGGCTCTGGCCCTGGAAACCGTGTTCATTGGAGCTTACTGCTCTGTCGCAGAACCGCTGGTCTTCTCAACAGATGAAGCAGCAGCTCCAGGGACTGTGGAAGAAGTGCACGACTTTCACTTTGCAAATTGTTGCTTCACGCTTTCAATGACGTTATGTCATCGAGGTATGGCCGCATAAAGGGTGGCAAAGCATTGCTACAATTCTTTGTGCGTCACAGGAACTGAGGCACGCACTTCTTCCAAATCCTCTCCAATGCCATTTTCAGCACAACACCATTTGGCCACTTTCATTAACAGGAGCAATTATGAATTGCAGTATCATATTGGTAACTCGAGTTTGCATACCTAAAGCAACCCACTTTACGCACCTCTGAATATTCAAATGCGAAGAATGGACATCTGGCCCCTGTTGTAACCTGATATGCTCTGCACGGAAATAAATGACCGATGAATAAACAGAACCGATGCAGAAATTGCCATTGGTTCCTTGGTCCAGCCCCCACAGAGGCCGGAAGCAAGCGCTCCCACGTATGCAATGACATATCCTCTGTTTAAAACCCTGTGATATGAGGTTCGCCCAGTGGACTTGAGAGAACGCTGGAGACTCTTGGCAACATATGGGCCTGTTTTCTGCCCCGCAGACTACTCTTTCAACATCCGATACTTAATGGTAATATGTGGGCTGGAGTGGTAGCATGTTAATGTTCTTCATATGTCTGACAATTGTTTGCATCAGCAACTTAAACAAGCAGCGGTGGATGTGAAATATCACCTGTTTGCAGACTACATCAATAAGAGGCCATTGCAACGTGTGTTTACCTTACAGGCTATTCATCAAAATGTCAACTGCAGATAAGATGTAGAAATTAATTACCGTGCCAACTTTTGTTTAATTATTGTAAATGTTTCCTGTTTGGGTATATGGTGAAAACATGCAAAGGAATGTTCTTACCAAAATAAATTACTCCTTCAGATTTTTAAAAGCTGTGAACAACCAAACTTATAAAATGAGGGCCAAAGTTCACTGTGCCGACGATGAATTTCACTAAAAGATGCAGTTTTTAAGTATGTTGCCGATTGATGGTCCGTATGTTTTTGGTCTAGAAATCTGCGATGCTAGAGTGCATTACATCAGTAACCGAAAAATCATGCAAAAAGAGGAAAGTTAGCAAGGAAAGAATAGGGACTAATTCCAAGCAGTTGCAGCTGTAACTGTTAGGTGATGATCTGCTAATGTGCTGCAGTATGATTTTTGGCACTAATAAAATGCAAGTTTTTCATCTTATATTAAATGGAAAAGTGCAGAATTGTAGAATAAGAAAGCAATTAAGTTGAAAATATTTAATGCCATCATAAAGCTGTTAAATTCAATATCAACTTTATTCGGTTCATAAATAAACCATAAGAGCATACACTATCATAAAATACATAAAAGCAAGCAATACACATCATAAAATACATAAAGGCCAGCAATACAGTGCCACCAAATACATTTGTGAGTACACAGAAAATTATATAAAACATGTTTCGCCAACTCAATACTAAAACCAGATCTTAAAATGAAAGGCGTTAAAAGCATCATAAATGACTCAGTTACGCAAAGTGCATAGTGCCTCGTGATCGCACAGCTGAGTGGAGGAACAAGCTTACACAGGAACAGGTCTCTTCATCTGAAAGTTGATGTAGATAATGGTAGGCCTGGATGCAATACCGAAAATTCCTGATTTTTAAAAAAGGAACTCAGGGGTATATTTACAAGACCCTAACGCCACCGGAGAATCCCTTTTTTTGACGCTCCAGTGGCATTATGCGATTCCCCATATTTAAAGGTGGCTCTACGCCACTTAACATGGCTTAACACCTCATTGTAAATATGCCCCTTGCTGCTGCAGTCTGCAGCGGCAAAGGGGCAGACAATGGGTGTTGCTGTGGGCGTTCCACAGCAACACCCACTGCTTTTTGACGCTGTCCCAGATTTACAAGGCTGGGCCAGCACCAAAAACTAAGGCCAGGTAATACCTGGTCTTAGAATGGCGATATGACAAGAAATTAATTTCTCCTCTCTTTTTGCTCTTTCCATGTGTGCTGCATTGTGCAGCACACATAGAAAGAGCAAATCGCCATTATTGATTGTTTAAGTTCAGGAAGGTGTCCCTTCCTACACCTAAACAATCGCCCCTGCAGCGCAGGCACCCTTTGCAACTTGGCGCAAGGGTGCCTGCTTTTTTAGCGCCAGCGCTAGGGGAAAAACAGGGTGCACCGTATTTTTGTAAATACAGTGCATTCCTGCGTTTTGAAAATGTCAGAGCGCAGTGTTGCAAAATTTGTCGTAACGCCACACTCCTGCATTTTCTTGTAATTATCCCCCTAAATATCTCTTGGTGTAGATCTTATAAAAATCACAGAAGAAGAGGAAGTGTAGCATAGATTGGCTAGGAGCATTATTATATGGGCATACACTACTTTCTAATTTTTGCTGATATCCAAACGGAAAGCAAAGCAAATATTTGCTCATTCCAGCTCTAAAGAAGAACAATATCCAGTATTCTCTAGTATTCCATAAGTAACTAGTTTGTGAAATTTCAGGGTTTAGGTGCAATAACTTGCAATGGAACGTTTCAAATGTTCAGCATTTTCCCTATCCGCTTGTAACTGGGCTAGAAATATAGCTTGAACTTGCTTTCTGTCGGTGAGAGCGCAGGGTGCCCTATCAGTAAAAATACGAGTTAGGCCAATCTCAACGAATGATTTTTTGCCATACGCCAGCCATGGAATCCAGAGACCCGTGTCGCATTCTAAACAGTTGATTACTATATCCCTACTTAATACTGCCTCCTTTTTCTTCCAGATAGAAAGCCACAATAAGGGGGGGTTTAGTGTGAAAATAATCACACAGGTAGTTTACACTTAATTCTTTGTGGCAAACATAGTGATGGGTAGAAGGGGGGACTGCCAAAAAATTTTAAGGAAGCGATTTTCTTCCCTCTGTAAAGTTTCATGGTCTTTTAAACCCCAAATTTCTGCCCCATATAATGTTATATTGGGCAGCGTAAATCTGCAACAATGGAGCAAGTGTCCTCCCACCCGATGGACAGGGGAGACTGAGAAGAGATTTATGGCTATAGCCAGTTTTGCTCTACATATTGATAAATGTGGAGCCCAAGAACCTGAAGAGCAAAAAGACACGCCTAGATAAGAAAAAGTACCAATACTTGTTGAGCGATGGCTGCCCATTTGAATACTCGTATTTTTAGTGTGCTTGGGGCCACAGGTCATGATAAAAGAGTTGCCGTAATTTGGTGTTAATTCATGATCAGCCATAAAGTGAACAAATGATTGCACTAACAAACGCAGAGCTTTGGGAGTGCAGGCAATAAGTATGGTGTCGTCCGTGTACAACAAGACAGTTAGTGGAGCGCTGTTTATTTCGGGGATATCGGGAGTGCTTAAGATTAGCTCTGGGGCAAGTTTCTTAATGTAAAGAATGAATAACAATGGGGTGAACAAGCACCTTTGGTGGACTCCACTACCAAGGGTAATTTCATTCGATACCTCACCATTTTGAGCCGAGCCTAACCCTGGCCTTGGTATTAGTGTGTAACGATACCAGCAAATGCACTAAATTAGCATCCAGCCCCATCTCAAAAAGCAATTGCCACATCTTTAACCGGTTAACACAGTCAAAAGTCATTGACAGATCCATAAAGGCAAGGTAAATAGAGGACTACTTGGCCACCATATATTTTCCAATAATTAGGTTCAAATTTAAGCATTGTTCCATGGTTCCGATGCCAGTGCGAAACCCGTACTGACATACATTTAAGATGTTATTATCTTGGACCCATTCCAATATCCTGTTGTAGTGAACTCTGCCAAGAATTTTAGCTGGAATATCTATCAATGAAATGGGGCGATAACAATGAGGCTTGGAACAATCTCCTTTTTTAAAGATTGGAACGATCACTGCGCTCACCTATGAAACTAGTATGGTCTGATGACTTAATTTATCAAAAAACAGTTGTCAGCAGGGGTGCAGATAGTTCTAGATTACATTTGATTAAATCAATTGGAATGCCATCTGGTCCTGGAGGTTTCCCCCCTTTGATCTGATGTATGGCAATGGTTACTTCTTGCCATGAAACCTGTATTGATGGGGAGAATCCAAAGTTACTGATGTCATGGGAGATACATTTGGGGCTTTGTAGATCGTGGAAAAGTGGGCCTCCCAGGCCGTACTGTTTATAAGGCAAATAATGGTGGTAGCTGTTTGATCTAGAGAGTGAAATCTTGAAACTGCTCTCCAGAAGGATTTACTGTCATTCGACTGCACCAATTGTGAGAGTGTATCAGACTGTTAAGAAATATTATAATTCCGCCTCCTAGTCGTCACTGTTTTATATTGTTTCTGCAAGGTAACTACGGCAGTGCGATCTCTTGGTATCTCATTTAGGGCCGTGCATAGGAGACAGTTAGTCCGGGAACACTCATGGTCAAACCAGCGTGGAGCTTGCTGCACTGGTGTACAGGGTTTGAGAAGGGACTGGCAAATTCTCACGATAGAGCGACAAAGGAATTATCCATCACCCTTTGTCCATCGACTTCCTCTTCTAAACATCCCATAGCTAAATCAATGTTATCAAAAATTACCCTACCTAAGAAGTTCAAGGGGTCAGATAGTTTCCAGTGGAGTCTGAGGTTGTCTGTTGATGGAGATAGGTTGCCAAGCCCTGCAAAGGTTTGAGAATTCACCCTAAGTGAAACATCAAGGGCTAGTTCTATTGGGTTGTGATCCCCAAAATCTGTACTAATGACAGTACCATATTGGAAATTATTAATAAAATTTTGAGATACAAATATATAATCAATTACTGATAAAGAATTTCTCCTCCTATAGGTAGGCAACCCCAAGAGATTAGTGCCAGCAACATTTAATACATTGAACAAGTCGGAACAGATAAGGAAGGCTTCCAGCTCTTTGCCTCTCGTGTCCATTGCTACGTAGCTGTCTTGCCCATTCCCCCTATAGATATTAGAAAGTTTGGCATTGAAATCTCCAGATAGGCATAAATGTGTTTGTTGGCCTTTGAGTGTTCTTCTCTCCACAATTGTAGAAATACGGTCAAACAGGCCCGGAAAGCAATGGTTAGGGACATTGGTAAAATAATTATTATAAACATTAATCAGATATGAAGACAGAGCCCCCTTGAGAAGAACCACCTGGACATTTTTTGGGGGGGATTTTTACAGCCTCTACATGACAGCCAAGTAGCTAGTGAACCCAAATTGTTAGGCTCCGTACTCTCGGTCTGAGCGAAACGGGATAGCTGATACACTAAAACACAGGTAGCCTTCTAAAACTATGGGGCAGATTTACAAGAAACTGACGTATCTCTGCGTTAGAGCAGAGATGAGTCAGTTTCCCTGCGCCTGTGTGCAAAACCCCTATTCCACCATGGATGCGTCGTATTTATAATACGGCGCACCATGGCGCAAGGGTTGACAGATGAGTCCGAAATTCTGGAGCATGTGTTGGCGCAAAAGTCACGCATTACTGGAGTTGTCTCATAAGCACGACGCAACTCCAGCAATGCATGGGGAGGCCTATACTTATTGTGCTGCGTCACTCCTTACGCCTGCTCCAAGCAGGCGTAATGTTTTGACGCTGTGGTGTTCACGAAGTGGCGCAGTGAAATCTTGTAGATTTCATTGCATCACTTCTACGAGGCTTTCCCGCGTGGGAACGCCCACCCTGCATACATTATACCTGACGCAGGTATAATGTGGCACAGGGCCTTACAACGTGACTCATCTCCCTAGATGCATCACGTTGTAAATGGGACACAATGTGGCGCGTTGTTTACGCCGCCGCTGCGTCACAAAAAGGGACGCAGCGGCAGCGCAAAAGTGACGCAAGTGGCTTGGAAATCTGCCCTTATGAGATTTGTATCCCAGGCTTCCTGCAATAACAATATATATTATGGTTTAATAAATGTGTGCAAATCCGGAAGAGCCATCTTCGTGTGTATGCCGGCTACGTTACGACTCAATATCCGAAGAGGACGACGCTTATCTGTAGTGGGTCCAGGTGTCAGAGAATTTCCCAATAGAGGCAGATTTGGAATTGTTGCTGTATTTTCAGCCATAATCACAGTCTGTGCCTGAAAGGAGGGATGCTGTGATGCACTTTGATAGCCATTTATGGCCCTTCTCCCATACGATTTAATAACGATTTCCTTTGGTGGGCCAAGCACTAGTCGCGGCCGGCATGACAGCCCTTGTCGCGCGGGGGGGGTAATTTTAAATTTTTTTAAAAACGTACCTTTGGCGGTCCTGTCCCGTGTCGCGTCGTCCTCGCAGGAAGCAGCCGCAGGCACCCTCCCTCCCCTCCCCTAAGCCAATCACAACGCTGCAATGGCAGCGTTGTGATTGGCTGGGACGCCGACCACACAGGCGTCTATGGGGAGGCCGTTTTCTCCATTCAGGCTGCATGCAGCCTACATGGAGAAAAGGGAGAGGTGCATGACTGGTTTGGTCGGCCCTGGGGCCGACCAAACAGTCAGTGCCCACAACATTGGGTTAGCCACTCCTCCCTGATCCGCCCACCCCCAACCAAACCCTTCTTCTGCTTTCTCGCAGTGCGAGAAGCAGAAACATAAAATGTTTCTGCTTCCCGCACTGCGAGAAAGCAGTGGGGCGACGCTCCTCCGCCCACATGGAGGAGCCACCCCTGCCAAGCACATTATGTCAATCGATCTCATTCCCATCGGAAAGCACTCCATATCTGTTGTTACATAGTGAGTCTTTGGATGCCTGGGGTTGAAATTTATGTGGTGGTAGAAGGCCTTGCCCCTTTTGGAAGGCTTATAAAAGTACCCCAGCGATAATCTGACGATATTAGATCTCTTCCATGTCATCACAATATGTGCGCTCACAGTACTGGGGCGCTTAAAATGTACAACTACACAGTCTCCTTCTCTGTCTTTTTTCGAGGGGCCAACACAACCTACTCGACGGATCATTAAAATGTCATTTGCATTTGCAGTGTTACATTTTTTGTGCTCACCAAGCCAATGAAGAACTTTATTGCAGGCCTGATCCCAAGTCTCTATTTGGTTATCCTTCAGGGGCGGCATGCCTGCCTTTACTAGGATGTAAGGACATGCATTTGTTGGTAATTTAAGAGTTGTAATTTTAGAAATAATACTGGCCTTTGTTTGATTACAAGCACTACCCAACGCTTCAGAGTTCGGGCCATGGGTGATAATATTACCGGCCTTAACTCCAATATAGTTTCTTTTGCAGTGGTTGGTAAATGTTGCAGGATGTTGGTTTCCCCCGGGTGGGTTGCCCTGAGGTGCACGCTGTGTATCTGTGGAGAGGTGCAGAGTCTACAAGGCCCTCCATAATCCCGGTTGCACTGTTTAAAAAAGTATGAGATGCAGCCAGGGTTGCTAAGTGACCTTCTATGGTGTTTACACGATCTGATAGTGGGCTTGGGTGCTTTTCCAAAATATCAACAAATTTGGCACATATTTCCTCAATGGTTGTGTCTCCAACACTTATCAAGCCCGGGCCCTTCCCAATGGGCAGATGTTTGGATTTAGTAATCGCTTGGGAGACCTGGTTGTTTGTTTTCTTCTGTTTTACAATTGGTTTGGGAGAAGGAATAGGACTGGCAGTAATTGCGGGGTCTGGGTGAATACAGGAACCATCTGTTGCAGGTTCAGCCTCAAGTGTAATGATTGTTTGAGAGGCCAAAGGTATGTGCCAGGTAGCCACCCTGACGGTACCCACCATTGAACTGCGAGTTAAGGCTGCGGGCACATCAAACCACTGACTAGTTTCACCAGGACCAGTTACACGGCCCAAGGATAATCTGTGCTCAGTTAGGGGCTATTTCAGTAGATACAAAGCCTATAGCTCTCTCCAACATTGTATCAGTGCTCGTGGGTTTGTACGGGGGTGCAGGCTTCCCAGGAGCTTTGCGTTTGCCCATAGCGCTAGGTATAAAACACAACAAAAAGAGAGAGCGCTTATCTACTATTGCTGGACAGAAAGAGTTTTCAGTCAATGTCCACGTCAGAGGGCTGGCACAGCCCAGCCTTGTCCAGCCGCGGATGGGCGCTGACGGGCCCGGGCTTTGCCTGGGCGCACCCGAGCACGTCCTGTGCCGCGGGAGTACTGCAGGCTTGAAATGCTCCTCCTGGCCCAATCCGAGCAGCCTGACCACCTCCTGGAAGGAAGTTGCCACTCTGGCTTGTGGTAAATGAAGTTGGCCCCATAGTATCGGCCACCGGTCAACAGCGTTCTCTCTCCCTGCAGATGGTCTAGAAAACCAAAAACATCCTAGGTATGGTATCTTAGTGTACTAATGCAGCTACTGTAGGGGCTTGTGTTCGACATCATGGTCACAGTTTCAAATCCCGTGGGGTACACTCAGCCTTTCATTCTTCTGAGGTCGATAAAATGAGTACTATAGAGCTGGGTAACAATAAACATCTGTTATTCAGTGCCTTGATACCCTTGAGTGAACATGCACTTTACAAATACATGTTATGAAATCTGCGATGTTAGTGTGCTTTACATCTGTAACCGAAGAATCATGCAAAAAGAGGAAGGTTAGCAAGGAAAGAATAGGGACTGCAGCAGGTGAAGCTGTAACTGGTAGGTGATGTGCTGCAGTATGATTCTTGGCACTAATAAATGCAAGTATTTCATCTTATATTGAATGGAAAAAGTGCAGAATTGTGGAATAAGAAAGCAATTGAGTTGAAACTATTTAATGCCATCATAAAGGTGTTCAGAAGTTGTCATAGCAGCATTTTGTATTCTAGCCATAGCACTGCTAGAAATGATAATCTCATCAGTATAGAACACCACAAAGTGGGACCGATCCATTTAAACATCACTTTACTGAATGACATATTGGAGTTATTATTAAGCCATCTTTAACCGCCAACTTGGAGGTATCCTAGATTGGAAGGTAGCTAGCCAAGTTTACCTATACAATGAGTTGTAGACTATTTTGTGCATCTGTTAGGCCAATCCTGGATCCTGGGAATAGAGTTCACATAGATTAGCAAACTAGAGGATCTCTGAACGATGATGAATCAGATGCTTTATTGCTACTTCTCCTATCAGTGCACATGATATGGTGGCCCACAGCACTCTACACCAAGACTGTGAACAGCACAAGGGTACTCTGGTTACTGCCCTGCTGTGGTTAGCTTCATTCCTACAGGGTTGTTCTTAGCCAATACGGCTATGCCGAGTCCCTTAAAAAAGTTAGAAATATGTTCTGGTGTCCCAAGACCGATTCCTATGGCTATTCAATGCTTACATGCACTCAATAGCTATCATAAGCGATCAATACAAAATTCCCATTTGAGTGTAAAAAGATGATACACAAATGATGCTCAAAATGGCAGTAGGTCAAGAAAACACCTAGGTGTTTCAACCTGCCTGACCAACACACACTCATTATAATGTGTCAGAAAAGGGGTAGACTCTGGTTCCAAAGTCTGATGTCAGAAACCTGGGGGTGACCTTTATTCCTGGGTATATGAAATCTGTATATAAAAGGGGCAGACAATATAATGCCTGTATTACAAGCCTTAACCACAAAACTGCAATCAGTGTTGGGTGTGTTATTGTCCAAATGGAACGTATTGTATTTATTTACATATTCATTAAACATTAGACAACATATAATAACATAAAGTGAGCAGAAAGTGACGGGAATCTGGAAATCAAAATATTTTCTGACCTCAGGCATATAGCTGTAAAGTGACTTTTAAGTGATATCAAGATTACAGTCATGACAGAAAGAACATCTTGTACTCCACAACAGTCATACGTACAAGTGGGAGTTAAGATGTATTGGTCGACGACGTTTCGATCCCCAACAGCGGTTATGGGATCATCATCAGGACAAGTAAATCTGAATGCCTGAGAGGGTGCCTAAATAAGGCAGGGAATTGGGGTAGGAGAAGGAAGAGAACGACGGGTGGGGGGAAGGAAGGGAATGGGGAGAAGAAGAGAAAAAAGGAGAAGAGTTAGGGAAGGACGAAAGAGTATGCCAATAATTAGAAAATAAGTTAAGGGTGAAGAAAGACTGAAGTTTACATCGCACACTCTAGAACCAGACTAGTGCCCCCCTGGTGACACAAGGATGAGGCAGCGGTCATGTGTGGGTTGGATCATGCTGACCATGGGAAGTGGAATATATTGTTGTGCACAAATAATTATACATGATGTGCAGGGCGTGAAGGTCGTGCTATAGTAAGTGTTGATGCAGTCCACTAATTAGGAGTTAGACTTACTGTGGGTCCAAGCTAGGGACCACAATTGCAGTAGGAAGAGGGGAACGATGTCCCGCCCGTGGAACCGGGACTACACGGGGACGCGGAGGTAAAGGACAATGCCGCAAGAGAGTGGAATAAATTGAGGTCCGCTAGTTGATGGGAACCTGCCCAGTAATTGGGAAGGGGACATCAGCCAGTGCTTACCTTCCGGAGAATGTTAGGGGAGCCAATGCCTCATCCCTGGCTAAGTTCCACGAAGCTCCCAAAGGAGCGAGATTAAGTGGAGAGGAAGTGAGCGGTCTTGCGCGAGGGCGTCGATCCGCTGGGAATGCGCGTTCACGAAGTCCAACGCGTCTGCTTACCTGTTGGTGCAGCTTCTCTGGGATTGCACGCACGTCGTGTGCGTGTGCCGGGCATGCAGGAAGTTACGGAAGTATAAATATTAGGTGCGCATGCGTGCACCTGACGAAGACTAGAATGTAAGGATTTCCTTATAGCAGGAGGTGATAGGTGCCATGCTGGATGACATGCACAGTGCAAATTGGCAATTGGGAGGGAGTTCGGTAGAGGGAACAGAGAGAATAGATTGGAAGCAAGAAATAAAGCTGTCAAACGACATGACATATTATGGTGTCCATAAATGAGATGACATAGTATACATCAAAATCTGGCATTGTAAATTGTATTGGGAGACAATGCAAGCGAGTGAGCAAGGCATAATCTCCAAGTTAGACCATAAAACGGAAGCATGAATTGCACATGCCATCTGGCATGGCACATCATGGTTCCATAATCGAGATGACATTATAGCATCAAATTGTGGCAGTTATATTGTATTGAGAGACAGCGCATGAGCAAAACATAATCTGACATATTATGGTTCCATAATCCATGTGACATTTAGGCATCAAGGTGTGGCACAGTTATATGGTATTGAGAGACAGCGCATGAGCAAAACATAATCTGACATATTATGGTTCCATAATCCATGTGACATTTAGGCATCAAGGTGTGGCACAGTTATATGGTATTGAGAGACAGAAATAGCGCATAAGCAAAGCATAATCTACAAGCTAGACATGTGATTTGTAAACAGTGTTAAGTAAATTGTAAATTGGTGAACAGAGTCAGAAGGTACATCATGAGTAAATAACTTTCAGCTGTGTGATAGACTGGTAATCAACACGCAAACAAAATCATCGCGAAGTATTCATACATGTTATGTGTGAAGAAGGAGATAAAATGTTCAAATCAAGTTAGTCCAGTCCTCCATACGGTTCAGTCCTGTATGGAGACTGTTCCTCCTTGTTCAGGATTCCACTGATGTCAGAATTTCGGGGCGGTGGGTGGATCACGTTAATTACTTGCCATTTCAAGTCGTCCTCCATATGCCCTAGGCTCGTGAAGTGTTCCACCAGAGGTGCATTTGGTGTTTGGCATTGCAGTCTGCTCTGATGTTGGCCAACTCGAATCCTGATTTTCTGTGTGGTCTGCCCAATATAAATTAGGTTGCATGGGCATGTAATTGCATACACCACATTCTGGCTATTACAGTTGGAAAAATGTGTTAGGGTTACATCAATGCTTCCATAAACAAATTTTTTGCTTTCAATAGTCAGGTTGCAAACACTGCAACCTCCGCAACGATAGTTGCCCAGTGTGGGTGGCAGGCCCCATATTTCTGTTAGTGTTTGTGAAGTTTTCTTAGGGGCTAAGGCTGCCCTGACTAAGGGATCCTTTATGTTCTTATTTTTCTTGAAGGCAAATAGTGGGCGTTCTAATGTCAGTTTGCCGGCGTTGAGTATAGACCAATGTTTTAGGATACATTTTTTCACCAAATTAGAAATAGGAGAGAATGTTGTCACACATACCATCCGCTCGTCATTGCGTTTGGGTTAGGGAGTCAGGAGTGTCTCACATGGGCAGTACCAGGCTCGTTTGAGTGAGTTCTTGACAAGTTTACGGGGGTACCCTCTATTGGTCAGTTTCTTCGAGAGGGTCTCAGCTTCCTTAAAGAAGTCACTTTTGAGAAAACAATTCCGTCTTATGCGGAGGAATTGCAAAAAGGGTAAAGAGTCTCGCAAGGCACGTGGGTGATGGCTATTGTAAGCTAATAAAGTGTTTTTCTCAGTAGGCTTATGGAAGAGTGTAGTGTAGAGCCTGTCACCTTCGGATATGATTAGTAGGTCAAGGAAGGCAACCTGATTTTTGCTGTGTGTCAGGGTGAATTTAAGACCATTGCAATGGTCATTGAGCCAATTGAGAAATAGAAGCAGAGTAGTTATAGGTCCCTTCCAGATCAAGAAGATATCATCTATATATCTTCTCCATTCCAATATACTAGAGGCAAATGTATTGACTGTGGATAGAATCTTGTTGGTTTCAAGCCAGTCCATGTACAGGATGGCAAAGTTTGGCAGGAAAACTGCGCCCATGGAGGTCCCTTTGATTTGTTGGTAAAAATTGCCATCAAATGCGAAGAAATTTCGCGACAGACAGATTTTGAGAAGATGTAAAATAAAGGGAGTAGGTACCGGGTGTGGGCGGGGTCTTGAGTCAAGAATGTTTTGGATAACGTCAATCCCCTCATCCTGCGGGATATTTGTATATAATGACTCCACATCCAGAGTGCAAAGTATGCATTGGGCGGGGTAAGCTCCTCTACCAAGTTAATCATAGCCATGGTGTCCTTTATATAGCATTGTGTATTGGAGACAAAGTCCTTAATGAAGTGATCTATGTACCGGCCTAGGGGCTCTAAAATGGAGCCACACCCAGATACAATGGGCCGTCCGGGCGGAGTTTCAACATTCTTATGTACCTTTGGCAGCGTGTAAATCATAGGTGTTCTAGGGGATTTCCTACTGATTCCAATCAAGCGGCCACAGTTTTTCACAACTGGCTTAACAGAGCTGCCAATATTGTTGCTCCGGAAGTGTCGAAACGCTCACGACGCAGTAAGGTTTCGTCCCCCTGGTACTCTGCAGACCTTAAAACAGCCAAAATCAAGTGCAGGCAAAAAGAGCGTATGTGGAGACTTCATTACTGCAGCACACATAGGAAAGACTACTGTGCTGCGTTAGAAGAATATAAAACTGCAATCACACAGGCCAAAACGGCCTACTACACCTCTAAAATTCAAGAAGCAACAAATTCACCTAAAGAATTGTTTCAAACTGTCTCGTCTCTACTAAAGTGCCCTCGGGATGTTACCTTTACTCCTGACCAAAAATTTGTAGACAAGATGGCCGATTATTTTCAAAATAAGGTCCAAACTGTTTATAATCATCTCCTAAATGCAGATAAAGTTACAGCGAGTAATGTTTCGGCCCAGCTGGAGGGCTTGTCCTCTCATTGTGATCTATCGCACTTCACACTGTTGGGAGTTGAGACAGTGGCTGATCTGATATTAAAAACCAAGTCGGGCTCTCCTTTAGATCCCTGTCCCCCTCACATACTACATCAGGTTTCCAAGGATATAAGAATTCCTTTATCCCCCATACTAAACCAAAGCATTTTATCAGGAGTATTTCCAACGATTTGGAAAAAAGCATGCATTCGCCCTCTCCTTAAGAAACCCAAGTTGGATCCCTGGACGAGAAAAACTATCGTCCCATTTCGTGTCTACCTCTACCTGCTAAAATCCTTGAGAAAGCCATGAATGTAGAACTAACATCGTATCTAGAGAACAACAGCATTCTAGATACCACTCAACATGGTTTCAGATCAGCTCACTCTACTGAGACTGCACTGATTATGGCAGTAGAGGAAATTCGTAAGGTGACGGATGGAGGAGGAGGGGCTGCACTGGTCCTGTTGGATTTGACAGCAGCCTTTGATACCGTGAACCACGCGGTATTAATACGAAGGCTACAGGACGTAGGTATCAAAGGCAAAGCTCTTGCCCTCCTTTCCTCCTTCCTATCGTCCAGGGAACAAGTGATTTTTGGGATGGATATCAGTCCAAGGAATTCACACTCCCGGGGAGTCCCACAGGGCTCGGCCCTATCCCCTACTCTTTTCAATATATATGTAACTCCTCTGGCCAGATTAATAAAAAGTTACGGCTTTATGCTGGTGTCTTATGCCGATGACACGCAGCTTATAGTGTCGGTAACACAACCCGTGGATGCAATGGCAACCCAATTCAGTAACTGTATCTCGGCTCTAATGACTTGGATGAATGTCAACTTTTTAAAACTTAATGTTGATAAAACCGAGGTGATTGAGTTTGGCCAGAAAATCTCGGTATGGAACCAATTATGGTGGCCACATGTAGCAGGTTCATGTCCGACCCCTGTCAAAAAAGTCAGAAATTTAGGTATTTTGGTAGATAGTGATCTTTCCTGGGCTCCCCAGATCAACCAAGTCTCATCAGCCTGCTTCTTTATGCTGAAAGGTCTGAGGAAGATTCTTCCTTTTATACCGCTCTCCCTAAGGAAAACTGTGGTAGTAGCTGCGATTCTATCTAGAATTGACTACTGCAACGCTCTCTACTTAGGAGCAAACGCTGCGCAATTCTCTAAATTGCAGTCAATTCAGAACGCGGCAGCGACAGTATTGCTCAATCTACCTAAACACCATCCTACATCGACCAGCATAAAACAACTTCACTGGCTCACAGTACGGCGACGGGTTGACTTTAAGTCCCTATGCATGGTGCATAAAGCCTTGTTTGGTGGAGGATCCAAGGATGTGCAAACCTTGTTTTCGCGATATGTTCCAACACGAGCCTTAAGATCAGCATCACTTGAGCTCTTACAACTTCCAAAGATAAAGAGAATAAGGTGTGGAGGAAAACGCTTCTCTTTTTTGGCATCCAAACTCTGGAATTCTTTGCCCACATACTTGAGGTTCTTGCCTAACAGATTGCTCTTCAGGAGGAAAGTTAAAACATGGCTCTTCTCCCAACCCTGAAGGTGTCGGCCATGGGCATTACATATCACTCAGCGCCAAGACGCCTCGGCATTAGTGCGCTCTATAAATACCTTTCAGTCAGTCAGTCAGTCATTTCGTATTCCAGTATAGAAATTCGTTTTTACTAAGGAACCCCTTTGATTTGCCTTCTTCCGTTATGTCGTGAATAAGGACCTGTATCTCTTTTGTGGGATCAGATGTGAGTCTCACATAGTGGTCAGTGTTGGACAGTTGTCGACAGATTTATGCTTTGTATGTCTCTACGTCCTGAAGTACAATTCCTCCCCCCTTATCAGCCGGTTTGATAACCACTTCCTCATTTTGTTTCAAATTCAAAAGGGCATTTTTCTCTTGTAGGGGGAGGTTATATGGAATGAACCTGTGTTCTTGTTCTAAGCCCATGACTTCTTTTAGGACAAGCTTCTCGAAGGTCTGTATCTCTGTGGGAATGTTGTTAGGTGGTGGGGAGAATGTGGAAGGTGGACGAAACAATGTGTATGCTGATTGTGGTGCATATGGTTTGTCAAGGAAGAAGGCTTGTAGGCGCACCTTTCAAAAGAAGCGGAGCAATTCGATCTGCAATTCCAGGAAATTGGGTTTTACAGTGGTGACGAAGGACAGTCCTTTGCTGAGCAATGCAATTTCTTTTTCCGAAAGTTGGTGGTTGGAGAGGTTAAAGATCGGAATGGTCTTCTGGCTCGTCATGTGCGTGTTAGTTGCGAGATTCATGTCTGTATTATGTGTGGGTGGGATAACCCTACTCACCACTGATAATATCTCTGCCTCGTCTGTCTGTATCCTGGGACACTGTACCATCTGGGAGGGCGGTTCGTACCTCGGTTGGTTTGCCGTCCCTGGTCTTTGTCTGAAAAATTGGTGTTAGAGTTCTTGTTTCTTGAGGTACTTCGTCCTTCGCCTGAGTCTGAGTTTTCGGATGACTCGGCGGATGTATTAGAGAACCCTACAATGTTTTGTTGTTTGTTGAATCGTCCCCAAGGGCGCTGCGCTCGGGGTGCCGAGTATGCTCGATTTACATAAAAGTCCTCTACCAGATATGGGTAGGTTCTTTCGGTCTTGTAATTTTTAACGTCTCTTTTTACCTTTGTTGTTTTCTTGTTTTGCTCTATCCTGTGAAATTCAGAAATGGTTTTGACTACTTTCTCCAACAAAGTCTTTGCTTCTGTGATAGCGCTATTTTCCTTTATTTGTTTCTCTATGCTCTCTATTTCTACCTGATGTGTATTGATTTCTTCTGTCGCTATATCGATACCTAGGACCATCCAGTGTCTCGAGCAAGTTGTCCCAATGTAATTAAAGCCAGTATGATATTTCTTGCTGTCAGTAAAGACTCTGGCAATGTTACGTACTTGTAAGCCAACTGGTATTGTGTCTGTTTTTAAATACTCTGTCAACATGCGTACCATAAGTTGTAGTCTGATTAATTTCTTTTTGGACTTTTCTAATTGGTCGAATATAGAGCTTTCTGTTAGGCTTGGGGTCTCTGGTGTTTCTGAGAAGAGCGAGGGTCCTTCCAAAATCTTTTTAAGGTATTCATCTGAATACAAAGGTGCATGGTGTGTCATATCTCAAGAGGGGGGGGAACAAGGACAGAAGAGCAGGGTGGGGTAAGGGAGGCAGAAAGAGGGGCCGACTAGTAAGTAGTAGGGAGGATATAGTAATCCCTTGCAATCCAGCGATTGCGCTAAAGAACGTGAAAAAAAACAGGGGAACCCTGTAAGTCAGAACGGACCAAGGGTAGCAGTATATTATTAGAGACAGCGGTCCCTGTCATGAAAAATATAAAAGCATAACCACAAAACTGCAATCAGCGTTGTGTGTATTATTGTCCAAATGGAATGTATTGTATTTATTTACATATTCATTAAACATTAGACAACATATAATAACATAAAGTGAGCAGAAAATGACGGGGTTCTGGAAATCAAAAGATTTCCTGACCTCAGGCATATAGCTGGAAAGTGACTTTTAAGTGATATCAAGATTACAGTCACGATAGAAAGAATATCTTGTACTCCACAACAGTCATAAGTACAAGTGGGAGTTAAGATGTATTGGTCGACGACGTTTCGATCCCCAACAGCGGTTATGGGATCATCATCAGGACAAGTAAATCTGGATGCCTGAGAGGGTGCCTAAATAAGGCAGGGAATTGGGGTAGGAGAAGGAAGAGAAAGACGGGTGGGGGGAAGGAAGGGAATGGGGAGAAGAAGAGAAAAAAGGAGAAGAGTTAGGGAAGGACGAAAGAGTATGCCAATAATTAAAAAATAAGTTAAGGGTGAAGAAAGACTGAAGTGTTACATCGCACACTCTAGAACCAGACTAGTGCACTCCTGGTGACACAAGGATGAGGCAGCGGTCATGTGTGGGTTGGATCATGCTGACCATGGGAAGTGGAATATATTGTTGTGCACAAATAATTATACATGTTGTGCAGGGCGTGAAGGTCGTGCTATAGTAAGTGTTAATGCAGTCCACTAATTAGGAGTTAGACTTACTGTGGGTCCAAGCTAGGGACCACAATTGCAGTAGGAAGAGGTGAACGATGTCCCGCCCGTGGAACCGGGACTACACGGGGACGCGGAGGTAAAGGACAATGCTGCAAGAGAGGGGAATAAATTGAGGTCCGCTCGTTGAGGGGAACCTGCCCAGTAATTGGGAAGGGGACATCAGCCAGTGCTTACCTTCCGGAGAATGTTAGGGGGGTCAATGCCTCGTCCGGCTAAGTTCCACGAAGCTCCCGATGGAGCGAGATTAACTGGAGACCTGCGGGAAGAGGAAGGGAGCGGTCATACGCTAGGGCGTCGATCCGCTGGGAATGCGCGTTCACAAAGTCCAACGCGTCTGCTTACCTGTTGGTAATACGTGCAGCTTCTCCAGGATTGCAGGCGTGTCGTGTGCGTGTGCCGAGCAAGCAGGAAGTTACGGAAGTATAAGTATTAGGTGCGCATGCGTGCACCTGACGAAGACTAGAACGTATGGATTTGCTTATAGCAGGAGGCGATAGGCGCCATGCTGGATGACATGCACATTGCAAATTGGCAATTTGGAGGGAGTACGGTAGAGGGAACAGAGAGAATAGATTGGAAGCAAGAAATAAAGCTGTCAAACGACATGACATATTATGGTGTCCATAAACGAGATGACATAGTATACATCAAAATGTGGCATTGTTAAATAGTATTGGGAGACAATGCAAGTGAGTGAGCAAGGCATAATCTCCAAGTTAGACCATAAAACGGAAGCATGAATTGCACATGCCATCCGGCATGGCATATCATGGTTCCATAATCGAGATGTCATTTAAGCATCAAATTGTGGCACAGTTATATTGTATTTTGAGACAGCGCATGAGCAAAACATAATCTGACATATTATGGTTCCATAATCCAGATGACATTTAGGCATCAAGGTGTGGCACAGTTATATGGTATTGAGAGACAGAAATAGCGCATGAGCAAAGCATAATCTACAAGCTAGACATGTGATTTGTAAACAGTGTTAATTAAGTTGTAAATTGGTGAACAGAGTCAAAAGGTACATCATGAGTAGTCATGGGCTTAGAACAAGAACACAGGTTCATTCCATATAACCTCCCCCTACAACAGAAAAATGCCCTATTGAATTTGAAACAAAATGAGGAAGTGGTTATCAAACCGGCTGATAAGGGGGGAGGAATTGTACTTCAGGACGTAGAGACATACAAAGCAGAAATCTGGCGACACCTGTCCAACACTGACCACTATGTGAGACTCACATCTGATCCCACAAAAGAGATACAGGTCCTTATTCACGACATAACGGAAGAAGGCAAATCAAAGGGGTTCCTTAGTAAAAACTAATTTCTATACTTGAATACAAAATCCCCTAGAACACCTGTGATTTACACCCTGCCAAAGGTACATAAGAATGTTGAAACTCCGCCCGGAAGGCCCATTGTATCTGGGTGTGGCTCCATTTTAGAACCCCTAGGCCGGTACATAGATCACTTCATTAAGGACTTTGTCTCTAATACACAATGCTATATAAAGGACACCATGGCTATGATTAACTTGGTTGAGGAGCTTTCATTTGACCCCGCCCAATGCATACTTTGCACTCTGGATGTGAAGTCATTATATACCAATATCCCACAGGATGAGGGGATTGACGTCATCCAAAACATTCTTGACTCAAGACCCCGTCCACACCCGGTCCCCACTCCCTTTATTTTACATCTTCTCAAAATCTGTCTGTCGCGAAATTTCTTCGCATTTGATGGCAATTTTTACCAACAAATCAAAGGGACCTCCATGGGCGCAGTTTACGCGCCAAACTTTGCCATCCTGTACATGGACTGGCTTGAAACCAACAAGATTCTATCCACAGTCAATTCATTTGCCTCTAGTATATTGGAATGGAGAAGATATATAGATGATATCTTTTTGATCTGGAAGGGACCTGAAACTACTCTGCTCCTATTTCTCAATTGGCTCAATGACCATTGCAATGGTCTTAAATTCACCCTGACACACAGCAAAAATCAGGTTGCCTTCCTTGACCTACTAATCATATCCGAGGGTGACAGGCTCTACAGTACACTCTTCAGTAAGCCTACTGAGAAAAACACTTTACTAGCTTACAATAGCCATCACCGACGTGCCTTGCGAGACTCTTTACCCTTTTTGCAATTCTTCCGCATAAGACGGAATTGTTTTCTCAAAAGTGACTACTTTAAGGAAGCTGAGACCCTTTTGAAGAAACTGACCAATAGAGGGTACCCCCGTAAACTTGTCAAGAACTCACTCAAACTAGCCTGGTACTGCCCACGATGAGACACTCCTGACTCCCTAACCCAAAAGCAATGACGAGCGGATGGTATGTGTGACAACATTCTCTCCTATTTCTAATTTGGTGAAAAAATGTATCCTAAAACATTGGTCTATACTCAACGCCGGCAAACTGACATTAGAACACCCACTATTTGCCTTCAAGAAAAATAAGAACATAAATAATCACTTAGTCAGGGCAGCCTTAGCCCCTAAGAAAACTTCACAAACACTAACAGAAATATGGGGCCTACCACCCACACTGGGCCACTATCGTTGCGGCGGCTGTAGTGTTCGCAACCTGACTATTGAAAGCAAAAAATGTGTTTATGGAAGCATTGATGTAACCCTAACACATTTTTCCAACTGTAATAGCTAGAATGTGGTGTATGCAATTACATGTCCATGCAACCTAATTTATATTGGGCAGACCACACAGAAAATCAGGATTCGAGTTTGCCAACATCAGAGCAGACTGCGATGCCAAACACCAAATGCACCTCTGGTGGAACACTTCACGAGCCTAGGGCATACGGAGGATGACTTGAAATGGCAAGTAATTATCGTGATCCACCCACCTCCCCGAAATTCTGACATCAGGGGACTCCTGAACAAGGAGGAACTTAAATGGATTTTACGTACTAACAGTCTCCATACAGGACTAAACCGTATGGAGGACTGGACTAACTTGATTTGAACATTTTATCTCCTTCTTCACCCATAACATGTATGAAAACTTCACGATGATTTTGTTTCCGTGTTAATACCAGTCTAGCACACAACTGAAGGTTATTTACTCATGATGTACCTTCTGACTCTGTTCACCAATTTACAACTTACTTAACACTGTTTACAAATCACATGTCTAGCTTGTAGATTATGCTTTGCTCATGCGCTATTTCTGTCTCTCAATACCATATAACTGTGCCAAACCTTGATGCCTAAATGTCATCTGGATTATGGAACCATGATATGTCAGATTATGTTTTGCTCATGCGCTGTCTCTCAATACAATATAACTGTGCCACAATTTGATGCTATAATGTCATCTCGATTATGGAACCATGATATGCCATGCCAGATGACATGTGCAATTCATGCTTCCGTTTTATGGTCTAACTTGGAGATTATGCCTTGCTCACTCGCTTGCATTGTCTCCCAATACTATTTAACAATGCCAGATTTTGATGTATACTATGTCATCTCGTTTATGGACACCATAATATGTTATGTCGTTTGACAGCTTTATTTCTTGCTTCCAATCTATTCTCTCTGTTCCCTCTACCGTACTCCCTCCCAATTGCCAATTCGCACTGTGCATGTCATCCAGCATGGCGCCTATCGCCTCCTGTTATAAGAAAATCCTTACGTTCTAGTCTTCGTCAGGTGCACGCATGTGCACCTACCACTTATACTTCCGTAATTTCCTGCTTGCCCGGCACACGTACACGACGCGCCTGCAATCCCAGAGAAGCTGCACGTATTACCAACAGGTAAGCGACGCGTTGGACTTCGTGAACGCGCGTTCCCAGCGGATCGACGCCCTCGCGTATGACCGCTCCCTTCCTCTCCCCGCAGGTCTCCACTTAATCTCGCTCCATCGGTAGCTTCGTGGAACTTAGCCAGGGATGAAGCATTGGCTCCCCTAACATTCTCCAGAAGGTAAGCACTGGCTGATGCCCCCTTCCCAATTACTGGGCAGGTTCCCCTCAACGAGTGGACCTCAATTTATTCCACTCTCTTGCAGCATTGTCCTTTACCTCCGCGTCCCCGTGTAGTCCCGGTTCCACGGGCGGGACATTGTTCCCCTCTTCCTACTGCAATTGGGGTCCCTAGCTTGGACCCACAGTAAGTCTAACTCCTAATTAGTGGACTGCATCAACACTTACTGTAGCACAACCTTCACGCCCTGCACAACATGTGTAATTATTTGTGCACAACAATATATTCCACTTCCCATGGTCAGCATGAGCCAACCCACACATGACCGCTGCCTCATCCTTGTGTCACCAGGGGTGCACTAGTCTGGTGCTAGAGTGTGCAATGTAATACTTCAGTCTTTCTTCACCCTTAACTTATTTTTTAATTATTGGCATACTCTTTCATCCTTCCCTAACTCTTCTCCTTTTTTCTCTTCTTCTCCCCATTCCCTTCCTTCCCCCCACCCGTCGTTCTCTTCCTTCTCCAACCCCAATTCCCTGCCTTATTTAGGCACCCTCTCAGGCATTCAGATTTACTTGTCCTTTTGATGATCCCATAACCGCTGTTGGGGATCGAAACATCATCGACCAATACATCTTAACTCCCACTTGTACTTATGACTGTTGTAGAGTACAAGATGTTCTTTCTATCGTGACTGTAATCTTGATATCACTTAAAAGTCACTTTACAGCTATATGCCTGAGGTCAGGAAATCTTTTGATTTCCAGAACCCCGTCACTTTCTGCTCACTTTATGTTATTATATGTTGTCTAATGTTTAATGAATATGTAAATAAATACAATACGTTCCATTTGGACAATTACACACCCAACGCTGATTGCAGTTTTGTGGTTATGGTTTTATATTTGCCATGACAAGGACCGCTGTCTCTAATAATATACTGCTACCCTTGGTCCCTTCTGACTTACAGGGTTCCCTTGTTCTTTTTTCACATACATGTATTACAAGCCTTGGCTAATTATGGAACAATAAATAATCTTTAACATCCTCTCTGTGTCCCACAAACTTTATTTGTCTCAACCTTACCTTCCCTCAGCATGTCTGCGCAAGCGGATTTGGCAATAGAAACTGAACCGTAATCTGTAAACCATGCCCGTTCCTGCTTGTCTAATGACATGAATCGAGGCTGCTTGCGAAGCAGTGGACATAATCAGTCTGGTGATCAACTCCATCTTCAAGTTCTCCCTTTCTGTGGGAGTCCTGTTGGCTGCTTTGAGACTTGCCAAGGTAATCCCTCTGCTTAAGAAGCCCGAATTGGACCCTAGCATTTTTGTAAGTATAGGCCTATTTCTTTTTCTGGCCTTTACAAAAATGTTGGACAAGCTGGTCAATGCTGAGCTTTCGGAGTAACTTAAGAACGGCAAAATGCTACATCCCGGCCAATCTGGCTTTTGCCCCCGTCATAGTGCAGAATTAGCAGTTCTGGAAATTTCAGGCCACATTAAATGGTTGTTGGATGTAAAAAGAAACACAATCTTGATCCTTCTCGATCTGTCCGCTGCCTTTGACATACTCCCACACTCTACCTTTCTGCACCGTCTTTCTGTCTTGAGTGTGGAGGGTACTGTGTGGGACTGGTGTAAGTCATTCCTGGTCACCAGAGGCCAGTCAGTCTGACTACTCACCCCTTTTTCTTCAAAGGTCAAGACAGTTAACCATGGAGTCCCACAGGGCTCCTCTCTCAGCACTACCCTTTTCCAATGTTTTAATGCCCCCCTTGGCATCTGTTGTCGAGCCGTTTGGATGTAAAATCATTTCTTACGCTGATGACACTCAGCTGCTCTTTTCAATCAAGGGCTCTCACTCCTCTATTGCAGTTGCCTTCACCGACTGTATGCGAGCCATCTTTGACTGGATAGAGAGTAGCCAACTTAAATGTAATGCAGAGAAGACAGAAGTTATTCCATTTTGGTCACGATTGTCCAACTAGTGGGAAGATCTCTGGCCTCTGAGTTGCCCGCCTCCTCCCTTGTTAGTGGTAAAAAATCTAGGGGTGAAGTTGGATGACACCTGTCTACAGGTGGCCCAAAATGAGGCAGCCAGGCTACTTCTTCGCCTGCCGAGACGTTCTTCGATTGCAGCTGCTTTAAACGTTCTGCATTGGCTGCCGTGACATTCGCCCAGTACGTTCCCTCCAGAGTTTTGGTAATACTGCACTTTAGACGTGTTCGAAGGGGCGGTAAAGCCTTATCCTTTCTTGCGGTGTGGAATGAGCTCCCTCGCATATTGTGCCTGACCTCTTCTGAGCACACTTTCTGTAAAAAACGAAAAACCTGGTTTTTTCTGTTTGGCGTTGCGTACCTGGGCTCTGCCTGTTGGCCCTGGGACACTCCTCGGAGTAGCTGTGCACTCTACAAGTCCAATTCATTCATTTATCTAAGAGCTGTGGCTGTCAAGTTCCCTTCAGCATCCTTCAGCAGTATCTGCTATAGAAGCAAAACCTTGGAGTTAAAAGGCCCTGAACAAGCTGATCCCAGCACTGAGACAACAACAAGACTACTACAGCTTCTAGGGAGAACTGACAACCCCGCTCTTCTACCAAGATTTTGCAACTTCATATACAGGAATTGGAATGTATCCAATAAAGCTATGAAAAATGCTTGATCGAGAAGACAACATGAGCTTCTCGTTTGTTCTTCCCTTGATCTCTTCGACCCTCGTGGCAGTCTGATGCAGGATGCACGTCACACGTGTTACCTGAGAAATAGATAAACATCGTCTGGCATCTGAGATACACCTTTATTTAAGATAAAAATCTTGCCATAGTATTTTCGTGAAAAAAAAGTATTGTCAACATACAATAAACAATTACACCAAGACCATGCACAAACCTACATGATATAATAAAACCTATTTGCCTATTACTTTTAGACTGATAAGAAAACGGAATAAATGTGCCCTTGCAGCAGTTCCTCTTGCAAGAGCCCCATAAAAGACTGCAAGGGAAGATCACAGGGCTAGCCACCTAACTTCAATGAATAACGATGGCAGTATAAAAAAAAACACTAACACAAACAACGCACACCAATGCCATAAACAATAAACGTAGAACAAGAATTGAAGAGAGGCAAGTTCAGAAAATATAATTTAAAGGAAAGTATAAAATGTTTGAAAGCATTGATTTCTGTGGATATGATATCTCCTCTCTATTCTTTTACTCTCCTAATGACACTACAATTTACTCCCAAGTTCAGAGGTCGACATATTATTCCAAGAGGGTCAGGCCTTTACAAATGTTTCCCCAAGAGATAGTTGAAATTCTAGAAGATTTAGTAGCTTGCTGTTTAAGTACCACAGTGCAATGATCAATAAACACAGACATAATGTACTTTAGAGAAGTGTATTCCTTTGTGGTGACGTCGCTAGCAATTTAGAGAATGGACCAAAACGATTGTTGACGTCTTGGCAAGACTGAAGACTGTAGCTCAATTGTTAAGAACATCTAGGTGTACAAATACCTGCTCAAGGTGCATGTTTCTGTACAAGCACGTTTGCTGGCTACTAACGCTTTACTTAGTTTATCACTCAAAAAATACTTTTTACTACAGATACTTTTGTAGCACTCCACATTCGTTCCATTTGTATAGCTATGTCTCTGAGTGTTATTTTTTACATGAACGCAATTCTCATAGCTGCCTTTGAAATTAATGTGAAGTTTGCAGACATAGGGAAGTTTCTCGAGGAACACCTTAAAGTTATGTGTTCTACTTCTTTGAAATCATTAAATGATTCCCCATTATTGGGGCTTTTTTTACATATCTTAATGTATAGGCACACCAGGCACCAGCAGCTAATGCTGAAGGGAATTTAGAGCTAAGTTCTTCGTTCTCCGAAGTAAAGGCAAAATACTTAGGGGGTCATTACGATGGTGGTGAACCCACCACAGACAGGCTGTCGGTGGTGGGTTCACTGCCATCGTGAGGCCATTTTCCGCCCGCCATATTACGATGGCGGGCGGTACCTTGCGGGCGAAAACACCAACCGCCAAGTATCCGACAGGCTCCTTCAACCCGCCGGTGGTGCGGAGGCCCTCAGCATGTAATTCATTCCGGCGGTGCCCAGCAGGCACCGCCGGTCAGATTACGATGCTGGACCCCACCAGCCTTTCCATGGCGGTTCACCCGCCATGGAAAGGCTGGCGGGGATGGCCTTTGGAGGACTGTTGCGGGCCCCCCCTTGTGCAGTGGCAGTTGGTTTTTGCACTTGGGGGCTATGGTGCCCCCCTACATTTCCCTGCACCATGTGGCAGGCACTGCATGGTGCCTGCCACGTAGTGCAGGGAAAAGCAAAACCTGCCTTTTTTCCATTGTGGCGGGTGCTGCAGATAGAAGCACCCGCCGCAATGGAAAAAAATGCCTTTTGTGGCCGCAGTGGTGGCGGCCGCATTGTAATAGCATATGTGGGACCTCTGCCTTATAGGCGGGCGGTCCCCATCCCCGGAGCGATGATGGACGGTAATCAGGCCCTTAGTGTTTTCAGTAAAAAAAAAAAAAAATATATGAAAGAATTCTTCACAGAATGCTTTATAGTCCTGGCCCCCTGATATACCTCCATAAAAAAAATGTTGTCCAGAGATTTTCATTTTTAATTTGTGTTTTTGGATCATTAGAGAAGAAATTTAGATTGGGTAGACATTGCTGATCCATGCCAAATTTTTCTGGACGACATTTTTAAAAATGGCGGATGTGTTGCAGTGAGGTTGCAATATTTCAGGAACCATGAGATCGATATGCTTCATTTTGCTGTTAAAACATAGGTTTTGGGGGTCAAGTAGTCTTATAGAGACAGAAAATAACTCCTCAGAGCATCCCTCCCACCATTTTTCCAAAATGGCAGCTCTATAATGATGTATTTTAGCACCCAAATTGGTAATTTATATTAATATTGATTTTTTTAGGTTTTCTGTTGATTCAAATTCATAAACATGGGTGAAGCAGGTGATAACAGAGGGTCTTTACCCCCTGGCAGAGTGTTGCTAACTGCAAAGTCTGAGGACTCCTTCAACAAAGAAAAATGTGTCATATGCCAAACTAATCCGAAAGAAAAGCTAACATCAACTGGAGCAAGACAGAAGAGAGTTTGAGATGCTGCAGAAATATGTCAAGACGAAGTTCACAAACTATTGAAACTGATGGGTGAAGAGGATCAAATATTTTATCATTGTAACAATAAGTGCTATAAGTCGTATACAATTGAAAAAAGCCTGGCAAAAATCATTAAAAAATAGCAGAAACCAGTGAATCACTAAAAGAATCGGAGTCTTCGGAGAAAGCGATGACAGCCAAACCCAATGCCCATCCACTTAGAAGATCGATGGCTACCCCTCGTCCACCTCCAATAAATGATCAGAAAGCAGAGGATGTGTTATCTCTAGTTTAGCCAGAACAAGGGCCAAAGGGATTGACGAAAGAACAAAATACAGCGTATGTTAGTCTCAAAGGGCAAACATGTTTTTATCTGCAACTAGTTTCTTCCAAGATGAAGTTTTCAGTCAAGTAGATGATCTAAACAGCGAGGCGAATGTATTTGCAGCGGATTTGTATGCCCCCCCGAACTGCATGCATGCATACATTAAAAAATATGAATGTACAATGAGCTCCCAGCAGCAACGTAACCACCAGCCTTCAGTTAAGTTTGCAATCTTTGAAAAAGCAAATAAAGTTTTAAAGCCACTCTTGAGTGCTGGCTACAGGTTCACACTCAGTGAGATCAGAGAAATAATGGTCAACATTGATGAAACTGTATTGATCCATAATAATGAAATTACGATTTTTCTGGTTAGAATGTACAATGACAGAATTTCGTTTTTATCAGCCTAACAAAAAGAATGAACCGACAGGCTTATGCTGTGCAAATGAACTGTCTTTTCCAAATCATGTTTTATGAATTACATCACAGCAAAAAGAAAACTCCGTTACACATGATGACTGCCCACGCAATCTATGACAAGTGCAAAGGTAGAGAGCAAATCACTTCAATTAATAGGATTGGTGTATCAACAAGTTATAATGACATAGTACGGAGCAGGGGCTTGTTAGTAGCTCTTGCTGTAAAATCTTGTGAATCCGACAGCACACCACTTCCAAGTCACTTCACCAGGAAAGGATTTACAATTGCTGCTCGACAATTTTGATTTTGAAGACAGCTCTTCTTTGTCTGGAGCATCCAGCACACACGATACTGCCATGGTGCTTTTTTTCAAAACTGTACCAAAGAAGTAGCTGCTGGAAAACAAGCTGTATCATCTATGGGCATAAACAAATTAAGCTGCAAACTTATAACCCAACTGCCTTCCCAAAATCACTGCAAGCCATGAACACGTCCCAGTCCACTAGATAGTTTCAAAGTGGCTGAGGACATGGATCTTCTCCTACCTGATGCTGGGGTCAGCAAAGCTAATTTAACTGAATTTATCATATCGCTTATTCGGTGCGGGCTGAAGGGTGAAGAAAAAACAGTTCCTCCATAGGCTGGAATTCATGCTCTGATCTCACAGGATACCATCCGACTGAGGAAGGTTGGGATTTTGCCAGTAATACCATCTCCAGTCATAACAGTATACACAGCTCCAAACAATTTCCAAAATGTGTGTGCTCAGCTTGAAGACCAGGCTATTCTGCCAATTTTCTGCGATGAAGGTGTTTTCAGTATTGTGGCTGACATTTTTGTGAGCAATCCAGTAGAATTTGATGATTTTTATCCAATGATGGACGTTTTCCACATGGCAAAAGTTGTGTTGCGGTGTGCAGGAAGTTATCTCAGTGGATGTGGCATAGACGATGCACTTATTGAGCCTGAAATTTTTGGAAGCAAAACTGTACAGTCAGTATTGAGCGGAACTCATTATGTTAGTTCGTTACAAGGTATGCTCATCATATCTGAGACTATAGAAACATTGCATTGGAATGCTTTCTGGAACAAGGATGCCAAATTAGGTTTTGCATATCTTATCTCAGAATTGAACAAGGCATAGGGCGCACTTCATTCCTGGTATTTGGAAATAGTGAAGTAACTAGAGGTGAAAAAACCATACCGCTACAGAAAATTCACCCAAAGACATTTTGTGGTGAAAGACAGAGAGGAAAGGTTCCATGCTGTGGCTCCAAATATGAAACTGGAACAGGCGATCCGGAGATCACAGAAAAGCTCTAAGGGAATTGTTGGTCAGACATATAAAAGTGAATATGTTGCTCAATAGCAGCTAGTTTACCATGAAGTCCTTTCTATTTGCAAAGTTTTCAGAGATATGACAAATTCAAAATGAATGGACCATCGTGAAACTGTTCCTCACCACAACATTGTGGAAAAGAGATTTTTAATCAACATGTTGACAGCCTTCTTCATTTCATGCAGCAGCAAGGAAACCCCTTTGAAATGACTGAGCCTATGCGACTACACAACTTTGTGACCAAACAATATGTGGATAACGATATAAAAACATGTCTACTAGATGTCCTAGAACATGGATCAAAACTATACACAAAACTGAAGCAGGAGAGATTTGTATTGAAAGAGAAAAAGCTGGTTGCAATAATCACTAAAGCTAAACTTCCACACTTTAATTGCCATAGTAAGAGTTTCGTACAACCAGCCACTATAAAACAGGTTGCAAAAATCAACTTTCGCAAGCACATAGAGAGATAAATGTAGCAAAAGAAAGGGGTGAATTTATCAAGAACATTCTGTGGAATAATTTTCTTTCAACAAATGCATTATTTGATGGAGATGCTGCAACCAAACCAGTGAAGCACAAACTCGTACAAGAGCTCAAAAAAAAACTTTCACTTGAAGAATTTCAATTCGAAAAGATGTCCTCATTGAAAACTGCTGTTACTGTGGACTATATGTCACAATTGCGAATGGTCAAGATTTAATCCAGGCAAAACTTCAGAGAGATCGTTCAGAGTGTTCTACAGATATCAAAGTCAGTGTGAACCTTGCAAGAACTGCACATTGTCTTTGACAGTTATCTTGATCTATCTGTCAAAGAATGTGAGAGAATTAGATGAATGTCTACAAGTGGAACAATTGACCTTGCCTGCATCAAATATTCGACTCCTATACCTGTGCAACTTGATAAATTCTGGTCATCAACATCAAACAAGATGATCTTGGAGAAGTTAACTTGCCAAAACATTGCTGATGCTTCAGTGAACAATGAATTTTCAATTATTGCACGTGGAATGATTTTCAGTGAGGAGCTAGTACCTATAGAGATATATGCAAAAGGAACAGGCCATATTGTTCATGAAATTAACAGCACATTAGAGGAAGCTGAACTTTATGTTGTGCCACATGTTAAGTGGGCTATTCGAAATGGTTCCAACTGAGTCAGTGTACTGTCAAACGACACAGATTTTATTATTGTGCTACTTAGATTTGTTGCAATGTTCACAAGTCAAGGATTGTCAGAGTTATGGATACGTTATGGAACAGGCGAGAAAATACATTAATCCTGCTTCATATTCTGTACAAGATTCTTGACCCAGAGATGCCCAGTATTCTTATCAAGGCACATATTCTTACTGGTAATGACACTACGAGCAAAATTGGAACAAAGCTTGAAGCTTTAACTGCTGAACCTGTGAAGTTTCTAAAAAGGATTTGTTGAGACAGAAGAAGAATGTGACTTTAAAAACAAAAATAAATAACTTGTGCGTGTGTGGAAAACAAGTTCTGACTGTCACACATTTGACAATCTTCAGTACAGTGAGTTCAAGAGATCAGTCCTGCTAAGTTACCTTCCACCGATATCATATTCTGTGTGTGGACACTTAACTTGATCAGAAGATGTGTAAATGTTTTGCATCATGCATATGCAGAGAAAGATCCATGTGAACTTGATTGGGAAGATATTGATAGAGTGCTAAAACCTATGAAATTTCTAAACGCCTCTACCCACAGAACGTACACATGGAAGTACTTCCAAAACCTGTGCTACAAAAACATGTCCCTGTCGATATGCTCTTCTCAAATGTTCAACATTCTACAAACGTGCCACAAGTGATTGCCGAAACAAATAATTAAAGTGAACTATGAAAATGTGTCTAAAACAAGTGATAAACATTTTTTTTTCCTACTCAGAACATAAACATTGTTTGGTGTATACATAAAAGGGCTAAAAACCATTATTATGTGTTTCATTTCTATATATGTCTCTTCTTCCTCTATTATAGATGCCATTTTAGAAAATGGCTCAAGGGTTGCTCTGAGGAGTTATTTTCTGTTTCTATAAGACTACTTGACCCCCAAAACCTATGTTTTGACACCAAAATGAAGTAAATAGGGCTCATGGGTCCTGAAATATTACATTATCACTGCAACACATCCGCCATTTTTAAAAATGTCGTCCAGAAAAATTCTGCACGGATCAGCAATGTCTATTCAAGCTAAATTACTTCTCTAATGATCCAAAACACAAATCAAAAAATGAAAATCTCTGGCCAAACATTTTTTTACGGAGGTATATCGGGGGATTATTAGGATGAAAATTTCTCTGGAAAGCATGTGTTAGACTGCTTGTGAAGTCACAGTAGGTCTCTTCAGGTTTTTTTATTTTCAATTAATTGAGCACGGCGATCACACCTCTTCAGCTTTTTTTGCTTGAGACCCCACCGCTGGCCCTGAGTTCATAAAGGGACACTCAAAGTGCATCCATGCTTTTGAGAGTGACTAATGCATTCTTACTGGGCTGACAAGGAATAGCAATGATTGGAGCATTCAATTATAGTGGAAGAAACAGGTCCTTTATGGCTGTCACATCTCCTGCTAACAGGTTTGCTTGCCCCCCTTCTACCAGATCATTTGCTTCATACATATGGGATATGGGTGGAAAGTGCATGTTTACTCTGCAGGGTTGGTGAGTGTGTGGTATGCATTTTATTCTATGGGGACAGGAATTTGTTTTGTCACTCCTATGTGTAGGTGGCTGACTAAATGGAGGCTAGAGGTGAGCCTGCTCAAGTTCTGTGTTGATTGAAGGAAGGCTTCAGGACATTGTACAGCCTCCGATGTGATGTGACCTACTCTTGAGTGTTACTAGTAGGGTATAAGTGGCCTCTCGTTGAAGTACAAAGGGAAAGCCTGCATCTTTCTGGTACAGGTCACAGATGAAGCCAGTCATGCTCATGCCTTCCCCTTGTACACAACAAGCTAAATGTGCAACACACACGCTCCTCGATATCTTGATTTTTCAGCAGCTCAGCATCAATGAGTAGTTTGTGGACACCTCATAGAAATTACTGATCTTCCAGCGTTTGGCCCCGGGTCCACTGCTGGTGCCCCTCTGTGCCCAGCCGACTGGTAATCGGGAGACTGCTGCAACCGACATGGAAACACCAGCTCGGTGCCAAACGTGATGCCCCGGCTCCCTCTGACTTACATATCCCTGCAGATCGTTCCACTCAGCCGCCCCCCCCTTTCTTGACCTCCAGTCTGTGTGCTGGGTCAAGTAACACAAAAGGGACGTCCCGTAACCCATTGACACCCTGCAGGTAACTGGGGATCTCTGCTGCTGCCTTGGAGATGCCCTTGGTGCCGGAGGAGACTGCAACATTGTCCCCTTGCTGAGTGTGTTCTATATCAAACAGCTCCCCTCCACCTCCGGGACCCTTGATATAGAACTCGCCACTGTTTGGGCATACTTCCATCCTGCAAATAACTTGTCATCACTGTTAGGCTATTATATTATATCAGGCCTATGCTCTTTTGATCTCCCTATGTAGCGTGAGCCTGCTCTGGGGGCTGATGGCAGAGACAGGGCAAGCGGCAGGGGCGCTTCGATGCTTTTTGGACTGCGAACTGTCCAACCTGTCTATCATAATGCTATGCTATATAATATCATCATGCTATTTCTATAATCTTTGCGCTCACTTCCTGCCAATACTTTGTGCTCACTTCCCGCCAATATTGGCAGATTATATCTACACTGTTAGATTAAATTGCACATCTCTCGTACACACCATTGTAACATTTTCTTTTTGTGTTTAGATGCATGTATCTGTTTCGTATTGTATATGTAATTCATGTACTCTGAAGTCCTTATGTAACGTAACTGGTTCTATTGTAAAGCCCTCTGACACCTTCGGGTAAAGTACACGCTATATAAAAATGCATAAATAAATTGTCTTCACCATTGGTTTTAATTAAATTTTGCCCTGTCGAGGACTGCAGAGACTGGTGGCAGGCTAACTTGCACTGTTGAGGACTTCAGGAAACCTTTTTTCGCCTTGTAGTCAACTTCATGCTCACCTTCCTCGGGTGATGAGGAGGCTTGTGGTGGAGTGCAAATGGGCAGTCAAATGAGTATCTGTATTAAAGTCACTGCCAGGAGGAAAGATTATACAGGGGTTTACCAAGGGGGCCATCCATGATTTGAACTCATGTGGAAACCCCTTTGGGTCCTCCATGAATGCTTCTCAAGCCTTTGTAACAGCAACAGTGGGAGCAGGTGGTGACCCATGCGGCTTACAGCACCCCCAAGGGCAACCTGCCTAGAGGGGAAGATAGTAGTAGAACCAGATTACGCTGGTTTTTCAGGTTATATGTTATATAGTAATTGTTTTGATAATGGAATATTTTTGCTTTTTAATCACTCACATTACAAGTATTTAAACAGTGGACATTAATGCAGTATTTGTAACAAATTGAAAATTATACTGTCGCTAATCACATTGTCAAACCTTTTGCTCATGCTCTTAAGCTTTCTGCAATTTAATAAACTGGTTTACTTTGTCCGGCTTTTAGTATTCAAAGCGTTTGGCCAAAAGGATGTCTTTGACAAAAGCCAAAATAATAATTCCATCTGATTGGCTTCAAACCTTAAGGCTAAGGCCAAAGAAGAGAAATGCTGCTTGGATTTGGCAGAACTTTGGTCAGAATATTTGTAGGGAACCTTTGTCCCAAATAATTGATATCCATGAACACTATGCTTCTATTCATAGGATAAAAAGGAGGCCCTTGGAATGCAAAAAGATTCTCAAGATGACATATTGCACAGCTTCCAGTAATCTTTTAGATTATTCTGATTACATAAATGTCATAAAAATAAAGTGGGATGCTTGCAG
The DNA here is from genome assembly GCA_963921515.1 of Calotriton arnoldi. Taxonomy (NCBI): domain Eukaryota; kingdom Metazoa; phylum Chordata; class Amphibia; order Caudata; family Salamandridae; genus Calotriton; species Calotriton arnoldi. The sequence goes on from CAWUFW010012936.1 coordinate 217,451, forward strand.
TGGTGCAATAGTCTGATGACCTTGTGAAATCTGAAACAGACTAATGTAATGCTCCCTTATTTGTCTCATAGGCTAGTACAAATATTTAAGCTTAAAGTATGTTTTATTGTTTCAGATTATAACAACTATTATTATCTCAGCAGTTATTGTTTCAGGCACTGTTTGACTAGTTTTACTTCCACATCTCAGTGCATCACTGTTATTGATGCTGTCTGGTAAGAAAGTAATACATGTTGTATTGTCTAAGTTCATTGGCTTCACCTGTGTGGCAAAATTACAGCAAATAACTCCATATCGTTGCATCACCTTTCAAACTTTTCATCACTTTTGCTACCGCAGAACAAGACAAAAGCTTTTGTCAACCCATTTTTAAAGCTCTACCCGCCAAACACCCAAATCGCATAAGCACAAGCCGGGTCCTCCAACAAACAAAGATCCCACAAATTCTCTGTTAAGTCTGTTTGAGCAGGACAGTGACAACCAAAAACAACAGGACCTCAAATGCCCCATAGTAGACACATATAACAGAGATTCACTGCCTAAAATGTAATAGAAAAAAGGTACACTCTCCAACACCACATCAGCAATGAAATCTGAGGTCCATTCTGACTCCTATATAGATTTAAAACATTGTCAATAATAAATTAGCACACCTAAACTGCTTCCTGATAAACACAGATTCAATGAGCAAAAACAAGTACAACATTGTAAGAAATTGTAATATTAGTTGAGGGGGGGCTGTCAGAGTTTTTGCCATTTGTCCACGCACCTTATTTAGACTCAATGCAGCAGAGGCTAGCAGGAGGGTCAAAGGCAGGTCCAGTTGCAAATGGCCAGCTCAGCAGTTGGACAAAATGCCTCTTGTAGGTTGTTGAGTGCCTATATCTTGAACAAGTCAGCCATTTGACCCTTGGAGTCCACATGTTTGTTCTTGGTAAAAGAGGGGGAGCAGGTCCAGTATTCTAGGCCCTTCTCAGGTTTTAGGCAGCAGGTCTAGTCCTCCACATGACCAGAAATTGTTCTCTGGAGGGTACTGTTGATGCCATCCACATTCTGGCACCAGCTTTTGGGTGTGGGAAACTCGTGACCACTCCCCAACCTATGGGGTAAAAGTTTTCAGGGGTGACCCTAACCACTTTTTCAGCATTTGCTGTGTGCCCTACTGCAAACAATCCCAGAGTGCCCCGCTCTTCCTAAAACTAAGATAGTAGAATATTTCTGCCCCTCTGCAGAGCTTCTGTGCCTACCCCAGAGGTGTGGTCAGGGAAAGGAGCAAGCCGTCCTCTGTGATCACTCTAAACCTCTTCTGGGGAAGCTCCTTTCTGACTGGGATTGGTACCTGACTGACTGGGGGGAAGAAAGGAGGGCCCTGCCCAGGTGTCATAACAATCTAAAAAACACACAATTCGTCTGTCTCAATTCCTATGACTTTTGTAATAAGTTGATGAGTGTAGTGAGGTGGCAGTTCAACTATTCAAGGACAGGAGGTTGGAGGTAGACATAGGTTTATTAGATACAGAAGGACCCATCCACTCTCATCAACTGCCTCTCAGTATCTGCTTCTCAAGTGCTGCTTCCCCACATTCCAAACAACTTCATTACATTCCACAGGGAATGCAAGGCTTGCTCACACAGGGATGGGTCAAACTTAAACAGAGAGGTATGGATACTACAGTGACTCATTACATGCCAAAGCAGACATTTTAGAATCATACCTAACACACAGGAAATCCAATGGCATTAACCTACTCCCAAAACCCAGCACCATGGAAAGCATAGCTCCACTTCTGTCATCGTTTATAGAACTGACAATGACTGTGAATTCCAGGAACTTGGGAAAGCTAGTTGACCCGTCGGCTGCACATCTGACACATGCCCTCCACAAATCTTCAAAAACATCCTTTCATCAACTTCTGCAGTTATCCCAGTCAGAAACCTAATAAACAACTCCTTATCAACAGGAGCCTTCCCAAATGGCCTAAAAAAGCACATATATCCAGCACTAAAAACAAATTACTTGAATCACCAAGACCCTATAGAACAACAGCAAATGGATAATTCCGTGCCAAACTCCTGAAAAGAGCAGCATTCACCCAGATATGAAACTTCATAGAGGAAAACACCGTACTCTCTAACTCCCACCTGGATTTTGGTATGGAATAAAACACTGTGGACAAAAGTAGCCTCATTACTATGTTTGGATCTTTTGGCAGCATTCATCGTCACTGGCTATCATGATACTTTAATATTTTGTTACTTACAAGTTGGGTGGAATAGGGTGTACCCCAGGATACCTAGGGTATATACGTCAATCATCAGGCAAGATTCCTTTAGAAAATCACCATTTTGGAGGCCCAGTCAAATTTTCTCATATAGAAGAGGACTATACCACCATCCTATGATGTCAGTGACATTCTGGACGTGCCTCCATTCCACAGCACCATACGGAGAATAGAGGGGCATATTAGCAAGACCCACGTTAAAATTATCGCCGTTTTAGCGGCAGGAAACTGCCGCTAAAACGGCGATAATGGGCTTGCTAATATGCGTTATAGAATTCCAATAGAAGCCCAGGTTAGATGTCCTGCACATCTAACCTGGGCTTCTATTGGAATTCTATAACGCATATTATCAAGCCCATTATCGCCGTTTTAGCGGCAGTTTCCTGCCGCTAAAACGGCGATAATTTTAACGTGGGTCTTGCTAATATGCCCCAGAATCTAATGTATTACATAAAGGCCTAAGGAAGGTAACCAGATTTTATCCTGCAGCACATCACAAATTCTACATGGTAAGTGTCCTGCAGTGCATAACATCTTCACTGGACTGAGTCAGAGTCAGTCATAGGTTGTTATCTCAGATAGACTCCTTGATAGGTATTTGAATCACTGTCTGAATAGCTGGAAGGACAGTTAAATCTGGTGTAGGTTTCCAGTCTGTAAGGGGGAAGAGGAATGATTGTGTCTAGTCTAGTATATACTGAACCTGGAGCAACATTTATAGGATTGTATCATCTGTGTATAGGGATATAATTTTGTCCCACCTGGAGTCCCATTTAAGTTGCCATATCAAAGCATCACTCCTAACACTAATCCAGCAGACCAGAAGTTCCAAGACTAGGTGAACAGCAGTGGCGTGGGAAACAGCATTGCCTGGCAACCCTTTATAATGAATTTGGGGTGGGAGTTTGCCATTTGTTCTAACTCTGACCTTATGTCTTGTGCATTGCAGTTTGACTTTCAAGATGAATATTGGACTATGCTCACCTTTTCCAGTATTACAAAAATAACTACATTCAACAGAGCTGAATGGCTTTTCTGCATCCAGCAACAACACTGCAGCTGAATCACCAAGTCTATGCACATAGTCTAACAGCAATGCAGTCATCTTAAACTCGGTCTTGTGGATTTTCAGGTATAAAGTCAAATTGGTCTGAATGGACCTCTATCACCTTTTACTGCCTTTTGCCAATGAACTAACTAAGATTTTAGTCCTTTTATTTGGTAGAAAAACAGACCCGTAAGAAGCACAAATTTTTGGGAGGGTAGGGCTCTCTGTGTATGGATCAGGACCATTGCGGTGGAGCAGAGGAGGTATCCCTCTTCCTTCAGTAACTCAATCCGATGATGGGAAATGTCTCACCAGCTTATCAAACAGTCCTTTGTAGAGTTCCACTAGGAGCTCATTATGTCCCAAGAATTTACCTTTTTGGAGGAGCGTGATCTCTTCATCTCCCCATATGTCCAGCTTAAGAGATGCCATAGCCCTTTGGGTCTAGTTTCAGAATAGAACTGTTTACATTAAGTCTTTCATGTCTTTCTCCTGGCCATTCATACTAGATCCGTACAGAGACTGGTAATGAAGCACAAAGATATTGGCTATTGCAAAATCACTATCAACCAAACCTTCATATTATGGCATTATTTATTATTCTGTGGTATTCAGTGTTGTACTGAATGACTAGGTAGTATGTTCTAAAAGTACTCAGTTTTATTTTTGACATTTCAGTATATGGGTACCAGCCTGTCATTATAAAGGTACAGCATTAAAGTAGTCATGTATTGTGTATGAAATGGCTAACATAGCACTTTATTGGAGTTACCACTATCTTCCTGCATTGCATGTTACAAAGAAAAAATACAAAAATGTTCTTGGGGAAATCTACACCTTTACATTTCCTCATACAAAAATGTCATTTACAATAGTTTTCCAGGAGTGTGCCTGGAACCCTATGATTGCTGCATGTTGGTAGGTTCAGAATTTTTTTGTAAATTACTTAAATTTACAAATCTATACACACAAGATCATAGATATGCAGGTGCAGATTTATGACTTTCTATGAAAATTGAGCCTTTAGTAATTATGATTTAATTCATGCAATTATTGTCCTTGAAGATTTAAAAATAATAATTATGTACACTGCAGTAAAATAAGTCTAACATGGCACACAAAAAAGTGGACATAAACAGGGATAGCTTATGCACATTTAAAAAGAGAGAATTAAAATGTAATAAAACTGCGTCTTGTTTGACAGAAAAATAAAACTATGAACATGATTAATTATTAAAGAAAACGTGACATAATGAAACAGCAAATTTAAAGAAATAACACCATATGAATTGGGATCAGTACTGAGGGAGTAAAAACAAAATGTTCAACAACTAACTACTAAAGAATCCAGATTTATCCAAGCAGCAAATATTCTAGTTCTATTTAAATTGAATATTGAACACCAAATGGGATCCAAGTGGTTTACTCCATAATAAGGTTTGTAGCAAAAGTTAAACTATTGGTACAACTAATAAATTTCTGGAAACAAAACCTGCTGATAGGCTTATCAAAGTCTGTAGTTGAATACAGCAGATATGGCTCAACAGCGACATGTATGGGGACAGCTCCACCTCAACAAGCTGATTCAGAGGTTGACATTATGGTAATCTGCATCTGGAAGCACTAAGACATTGTGGGGCATATTCAGAATAGAATGGCAGAGCGCAGTGTTACGCCACAATTGGTAACGCCGCACTGATATTCTGAAAACGCAGGGATGCGCTGTATTTACAATAATAAGGCGCACCCCAGTGTCCCTCCTAGCGCTGGCGCTAAATTTAGCTGCCTAGTGCCAATGCAGGCACCCTTGCACCATAGTGCAAGGGCACCTGCGTTGCAGGGAATGATTGTTCATGTGCAGGAAGGTGTCCCTTCCTGCACACGAACAATCAGTAATGGCGATTTGCTCCTTCTATGTGTGCTGCAGAATGCACCACACATAGAAACAGCAAAAACAAGGAGAAATTAATAATTTCTCCTTGTTGCACCAGTTTAAGAACAGGTTTTCCCTGGTTATTTTTGGTGCTGCCCCGTATTTATGCCAGCCTTGTAAATGGGGGGCAGCAACAAAAAGCAATGGGTGTTGCGGAGGAACGCCCACTACAGCACCCACTGCCCGCCCATTTCACACTAAGTGCTGCGTGAATAGGGGCGTTCTTTACAAGGGGGCGATAAGCCACATTAAGTGGCTTATTGCTGCCCTGTAAATAAGGCAAAGGGGTTATTATCACCAGAACGTCAAAAAAGTGAGGTTCTGGTGCAATAACCCCTTATAAATATGCCCCTGTGTGTTGCGGATGGCTATGGCCTGTCTGGCCTTGGCATGATTGCAATGGGTGACAGAGCTCAATGTATCTTCAATTACTTTTGGTTGAAATCACTGAAAAGGAGCTGGCAAAAGAAGTATCATCCCTGTCGGTAGAAATTAGATTTGATTGGGTAGCAACATTCAAAAACCGTTGAAATTATCTATAAAATCTCAGGTTATTTAGAACCTGAGTTAGGGGCCTTTTCCTGATCTCTTTATTTATTCCTTACTAACTAATACAAATTCTGTTTCAAAGCCACATTCCCAGTTCCCCCACTGGCCAAATTCTCTTTACTGCATTGCTTCTTTGCAGCAGGTTCTGGGCTATGGGTGTGGTACAGACAGATATCCATGTGCCATAATGGTCCATCTGAGGTGCAAGAGACAAGCAACTAAAACCAAAGGAAACATTATACATGTCCTAGTTTATCAAATTGAGTGACCTTGAACAACTGCTCACAGGCTTATCTCTCATTCACTCTGGAGTCAGCAGAGAAAAAAAATACTGACAAGTGAAAAACATAAGAGAAATGTCTTATCCCTATCAGAAACATTAAGCCTTTATCCCGACTCTCTCTCCACCTCAAACAACACCCACTCATCACCTCTAATGTTGTACTAATCGGCAGTGGGGGCTCGCAGAGGAGTGCTGCGGGGCGGTGTGGCGCGGCGGGGGAGGGGCTGGGTGAGGGGTAGTGGAGTCGGACATACGACGGGCAGGAGTAAAGTAAGTAAATAAATAAATAAAACTATTTACCTTGCGCTCGCTGCATCGCCAACTGCGATGCAGCGAGCGCAAGGTAAATAGTTTTATTTATTTATTTACCTACTTTACTCCTGCCCGTCGTATGTCGGACTCCACTACCCAACCACCCAGCCCCTCCCCCACCTCACCGCCCCGCAGCACTCCCTCTGTGAGCCGCCACTGCTAATCGGAGGTAACCCCAATCACACAAAAAGAGTGGCACCTCTGTCACAGGAACGGTGAACATAGGTAATCACAGCAATTTTCTGTCTTTTGTGAAGGACGTGATGCTTAGTAGGCCTGTTGAGTTTATACATGCGAAGTGTCAAGTGTCTCCTGAAGTGGCCCCCAGTTATGAGGAAAAACCCCAAAAAGGCAATCTTATGAATCGTGATGGAAAATGAAGATTAGAAATCAAGAGAGTAGCAAGGCAAAAAACTCCAGTGGAGGAACAGAAAGGAGAAAAAACTAAGACCAATTTCCAGAAGTAGAGTAAAATTGCAATTTGCAGCTGCAGGAGCAAAAAATAGGTACAAGTAAATGGAAGCAAGAGGAAAATGAACGCAACAAAAAATAAGGGATGATGTACATTGCAATGCATTCTTTGTTTAGGACTGACTCCTTATCTATAGTTCTAACTGGAACAGATATCATAGGAAAATGCTCTAATTCATCCTGGTTTGGGAACCTTGAATAACAGCCTGGGAAAGGCTGGTTTTAAAGTTTGTCCACACCCTTTTTAAAAAGTTATGGCATTTATTTGGCATACAAAGAAGTCCAGGTTTTACACCTATAATTTCATACTGAGTTCAAGAGTCCTGCAGCAGCCCTTAAAGCCTGGCATTATAGACAGCCAGCAGAAGACCCCTCTTGGTGACCATAAGCATGGAGGTCTGAAGTGCTTGGAGGCTCAGCAATGTGCCTTGGAGCACGCTGTTGGACAGCATGGGAATCGATTCTTCCCTTCATGAACGCAATGGTCTTCAGTAAATTCTTGACACTGTTCTCAGCATGGATGTAACAGTATGACCCCCTACCACCGCCTGCAGCTCCAGGCTTATCAGAGTCCTGCCGATAAAAATTGGTGAACTAATGAGGGAGCATCAACTGAAGAAGCATCTTCCCAGTAGTGTTTACTAGAAAAATAATCTTTGAAGACATTGTTGAAACTTCCAAGAATCACACATTTGAAGAATCTCATATTCTGGTTGCCTTTGCTCTATAAATTGCAGAGGTTCCAGTGGTAGTTGATGTTAAGGATAAGGGACATATGACTTAAGTTGGGATGCATGAAAAACAGAAAGACTCTTCCAAGTACGAGGCAGCTTCAACCGAAAGTCCACAGGATGTTTTGTTGAGTTATTATCAATGGCCCAATGATTGTATCAATATATAGACAGGAAAAATACAAGGCGAAAGCCACCTCTTTTTTTCTGGGAGCTGAATAAGCAGAACTTGAACTTGATTTATATACCTTTTCTTTCATTTTGAACTCAGAATGGCATAAATGTTCAGAAGCAAGCTGCATTTGCTTCTATAGCTGACTCAAATTATCAGTAGTGGACAGAATAAACAATCAGTGCATAAAGAATAAGCAAAATCTCTTGGATGGAATCCTTGCATGCAAAAGAAGGTTGGAAGCTTGGTGACATTATGAGTTTTATTATTATAAGAGAATTCCACAACTGGTGTAGAGAAAAAAGAATTTTCTTGAGTGAATTGCATCAGCACAACAGATGTTGCTCCAAACTTTGATTTGTTTGCTCTGTTTGCTCATTTGACTTGGGATGATAACCGGATAAATGTGCTTGTCTAACTCCCAATGTTTTACACACAAATCTCCAAAACCATGTGAAAGGTATTGAGAATCTCTGTCATTTTTTCAGCTGTTAGTAATTTGGATAAAGAAGAAAAATGGACCATTTGTGAAGAAATGCAGACTATAACTGTTTTCACACAATATTCTACTAAAGGTGGATGGTCTGTTATAAAATCTTTAGAAATCCTATGTCAAGATTCAGGAGCCATGAGCAAAGGCTGCAAATATCCAAAAGGCATACAATGTAACAATGCTTAATTTGTAAGGAATACAGGTGCCAGTGCTCAAGATATTGCTCAGAAGAGAACAACAGCTTGAAATACTCACTGCCGCAGCCAATGCCTCTATCTAAATGCCAGTACTGATGCTACCTGCTAAGCAGCACACTCATATAAATATGACAATCTGGACTATTCCAGGTCACCCAAGGTTATAAGACTGCCTGGGCATGCGGGTATTATTATTTTCATTTATATTGAGTTGCTAAGCATGCTGCAATGCAACAAACAAAATGACGTGTCGACTTGGAATGAGCTCCCGCTCAACATCAGACGTTCCCCCACTCTGCACATCTTCAGGAAGAGCCTCAAGACATGGCTGTTTGGCTGATTCGGAGCTGCACGTCTTTCACCCCAATACCACCCCCTCCCCCCAGTGCCTTGAGAGCCTCACGGGTGAGTAGCGCACTTCACAAATCCCTGATTGATTGATTGATTGATTGATATTTGATCTGCTTAAAATTAGAGAGACACAGCTATCATGTGGTGAAATGTTATAAAAATGTGTCAAGTGTTAAGAAAAAGATTTGGTGCAAATCTCGGGCGAACACCGGCACAAATTAAACACTGGAATGTAAGGATTCATTCTGGCCACAAATGCAATAGAAAAAGATTTTGTGGACATCGGAATGAACAGTAAGTGATCAAAATGATTGTAAAACTAAATCCAAAGTAGGGTACCCTCCTCTATGAAGAGAAATGGCTAAGTCATGACACATCTTCATAACATCTAGCTGTAATTACTTAGTTGGACAAAAAAGATTCTTTGCTGAAGTACATACTACTAATCGTGATGTATTAAAGGGGCTCCTAAATGTAGATCTTCTAATGCCTTCAGATCCACCTGTTCTTTAGTCCTCTTAACTTTGACTAAAAGTAAACTGAATTATTCTAGCCATTTGTTGAGAGGGAATTTTAGACTGATCATAAGTAGGTGAATTCTACAGATAACGATGGGATAACGATATCCACTATATTCTTTAACCCAGGAACTTTGATGATAGTAAAATCCTGATGATCAGTTTTTTAATTTCAAATGTTGCTCTAGTACCTATTAACAGATGTCTCATTTAGTAGCAGTCATTTTCAGGAATGTGAGTTCTCTTTCAAGTACTGAATATTTCCTTTAAGATTCAGACAAAACATGGGATAAATAAAAGAGAGTATGTTCTTGTCCATCATCTTAATGGTTTCACAAAACAGCTCCAACTTCCCCCTCTGGGGTGTCTGTTTCCACAATAAACTTATTTAAGATCTTACAATATTAGTGCTTGAGTAAACATCTGTTTACACATATAAAAGCCTTTTTCAACTTGATCTTACCTGCAAAAATCTTTTCTGTGTATTCTTCTTTTTCACAGTACAAGTAATTTCACCGGTTTTCGCAGCAAAATGATTGACTTATTTATGATAGTTTGTGTAATGAAGAAAAGCCTGAGTTTGCTTAACATGAGAAGGTGAGGCCCACCCTGAAATATCTGAGACTGTCTTAGGATTCATGGAAAGATCAGAAACATCCGTCTAAAACCACCGGGCCCTATTTACAAGAAACTAACGCAGCGTTGTTTTCCCAAGTCATTTTGCTGCGCCGCCCTACGTGAGTTTCGAAGCACAGGGATGCAACATATTTACAACAATATGTTGCATCTCTGTGCTTTTCCCTGCACTGGTGCACAAACTGCTGCCATGAGCCGGCGCAGGCACCATTGCACTGTGGTGCAAGGATGCCTGCGCCATGGGGAGATTGTTTTTGTGCAGGAAGGGGCACCTTCCTGCATACAAACAATCAATTGAGGTGATTTCCTCTTCCAATGCTTACTGTAGAATGTACCACGCACTGAAAGAGGAAAAAAACGAGGAGAAATGAAAACATTTATCCTCGTTGCGCATTGCTACGCCATCCCTGGGGTGGCGTAGCATTCTGACGCATTTCCAGGTTTACGATTGCTCGTAAATCTGGAAATGCATAAGTGGACATTGGTGTTGCGTGGGAACACCCACTGGAACACCCATGTCATGCCCCTAACACACAAAGTGTTGCGTGAAAAGGGGCGATAGTTACACGCACACATAAAGCCAAGCAGGGTGGCTTTACATGTGCTTGTAAATATCACACAGCAGGTTGTGTCACCGGTGCATCATGCAACGTGCCATCGACGGTGCAAGGGGCTTGTAAATAAGCCCCACAATACTCAATTTTTCCTCCACAAACGCACACTTCTTAGATTTGCAAAACAAATGATGTTGCTGAAGTCTTGATAACAGCAAATTCATATGTTCCTGTTATTTCTCATGGGGCTCTTAGAACAATAGAATGTCATCCAAGTAGAGCAGCACAAACTGTTTCAAGACATCTGAAAACATAGAATCCATAAAGAGCCGCAAATTGGCAAGGGTGTTTTACAATCCAAATGGCACTACATGATAATGAAAATGCTGTGTGTCTGGAAAGTCTTTTTCCACTGGTCTTCTTCTTTTATTCTCAGTAGATGATATGTGCCTCTTAAATCACGTTCAGTAAAGACTTGTGCTCCATGGACTCACTCCATATTGTCCTTTATAGGAGGCGAAAGATATCTGTCCTTGATATTAATCTGATTAAATCTCTATAATCAATACAAGGACTGAGATGTTGCTCTTTCATTTTTTTAAATGTGTTTTATTGATTTTTTAATGATATGACATCAGTGCTTTATTCAGTCAAAAACAATGCAATGCAGTCAAACATGTCATAAACGGAATGCCAGCATGTCTTGATAGTACAACAGAAAATGTGGTAATTTTAAATGATAACAACTGTAACCGTGGAATCTGCTTGCATTATGAATGAGTCGTATTGTGTCATTGGACTGGTGGTGAGTGGTTAGTCCCAAGCTTGGTGTTAGAAATGGGGTTTCTGGTTAGCTAGGGTATGCACCCAAGCCAGGCAGAACCCACCACTCTAGTCAGGGCAAGGGAGTTACACACTGAAGATAACCCCTGCTCACCCCCTTGGTAGCTTGGCAGAGCAGTCAGACTTACCCCAGAGGCAATGTGTAAAGCGATTGCGCAACACACACACACACTAGTGACTCACTAGGCACACCACAAAAGAAACTCCACACAAGGTCATATAAAAATATCCTTTGTATTATCCATAAAAACACATTAGATCACAATTACATATATTACTGTGCCACTAGGCACTTGTCATGAATTCACAGGGATTATATAAATCACTTGGCCAATCAGGCCACCGTCACAAACATCACAGTTAGGGCGACCAGTAACTACTGGTAGTGTTACACTATGCATAAACAGCAATAGTTGTGCACTATAGTACACACCTGCAGAGTGAACACATTAGAAACATCATGCCAATTGTAGGCATACCGCCTTTACTGCACACATAACGGAGTAATTAATTCTAGCTTACACAGGTTACCAAACCCCCCTCGTTATACACATCACGGCAACTTCCTGAAATAACGAACAGGATCCTAATAGTGTAGAGCCAAAGAAAAACTACATACATCATATCATGGCCTGATGTGCACCCGAGAGTATTGCAATGCACACAGTCACTGTGAATGTTCTGTACACCTGCCAAGGACAATCGTTACCCTGCCACTGCCGTTCCAGGACGTCATATCCTCCTGGACACCAAAAGGGCAGTGGTTTGAACCGGGAAGAAAGCACCTCCTTCCCACCGGTGGCGGGGAGACTTCACTCAGTCCCCACTGCCTGAGGAATGGCCGCGGTAGCCCCGCAGACATGCGGTGAAGCTGCTGACTTCACATGCGGCGTTAATATTATGGTGGGGACCAACAGTGGGCCCAAGCGAGCTCACCACATGGGAGACCTTCCACGGTGTCTACCCACTGCTGATCTGGCGGCTCCGCTGCCGGCAATGTCGTTCCTTCTCTGCCTCCAGCAGTACTGGGGGCAGCTGCCAGTGACCTTGTGGTGTAGCTGCTGATGACGATGCTGTCAGCGGGACTCGCTCCCCTCTCCACAGGGGCAGGCTCGTTACTCTCCCTCCTTGGAGGGAAAACAGCGCTGGCGGCCACGCCAAGGTCTGGTGCTTCGTTGTAGGCAACCCGGGCCAGGAACCCTCACTTCCAGTCTCGGGCCAGGCCCTTCCCTCGCTGACATAGTGGTCGCAAAGCTATGGGGGAGGGGGACTCCAGCCTGGGATATCCTCCTCCTTCGGTGGCTCCCTTGCTCTGGCCACGGCTCTCAGCGCCGCACTGCCTTGAGTCAAGCCCCTCCGGTCTCTGGTGCCTGCGCCGTAATCCTGTACAGCCCAGGGTCGAGTAAGCAGAGCCCCGGCTGTAACTCTGGTGGATGCAGTGCAGCATGAGCTGAAAACCAACCCAGCCCGTCACATGAAGACAGCACTCCTAACACGCACTTATCAGGGAGTGAGGCAACCAAAACCTCCCTCCTGGGAAAGTAAAAGTGCCCACCACATGTTTTGCTCTGAAGTGACAGAAGGTAAAGGGCACAGCGCTCACCACGCGCTATATTTTTCCAATTACCTAGGGCCAGTCACACAGCCCTAATAAATCCCTGGGTCAGAGAACAGGGCACAGGCAGGCCAGCACACAGGGTCCCTTAGCAGAGGGGCAGTCCCTTCAGCTGCCCAGAAGGCAGCAGGTTCAGTCCCACAAGTAGGTAGTCCCAGATGGCAGTTCCTCCTGGCACACAGCAGCCCTCTGGTCCCATACAATGTTTTTTTCTCACATGGGGTCACAGCCATTTTACTTATAGAGCCCATGTCTTTGTTCTGGGGGCACTTTAAAACATACTTACAAGTATACAACACCTCCCATTCACATTGTAAGCCCTGGTCCCAGACACACCACAGGGGGGCGGAGCCATCATTGTAGAAGGCAGGCACAGCCCTATTCAGGTGCAGGTGCTACTCCTCCCACCACTCCAAATGCAGACTAAATTCCGCCCAGGTCTATTCAGCCTAGCGCTAAGTCACCCAGGAAAGACAGGACACACTTCAATCCCCCCAGGGACTGGCTGGAGTGAATGCACATCCCCTCTCCCCTGTCAGTCAGAACCAGACGGTCAATACACATCCAGGCAGGGCACAAAGGCACATAAGCACACAGAAATGCCTACTTCTAAAAGTGGCATTTCTAAAATAATAATAATAAATCTGCTTTCACCAATAAGCAGGATTTATCACTACTAATCCAAACATACCAAACATGGTCACGCTACCCCTCTCAGATCAGAATTTACCACTGAAGCACAGATCAGGGAATCCGTAATGCATCCATATGAGAGGGCAGCCTCACAGCAGTGAGAAACCAAATAGGCTGTTTGTCACTACCAGAATATGCCACACAGTTAAGGCACATGTCCTACCTTTTACCTACACCACACCCTGCCCATAGGGCTAGCTAGGGCCTACCTTAGGTGTGACTGATATGAAGTAAAAGGGGAGTTGCAGACGTGGCAACCACCTTATATGCCTTGTCATTGCAGCAGTAAACTGCGCACGCAGGCCCTGCAGTGGCAGAGGCCTGAGACAGGTTTGAAAGGACTCTGGTGGGTGGCGTAAGCAGTGCTGCAAGCCCATCAGTAGCATTTAATTTACAGGCCCAGGGTATATGGGATACCACTGTACAAGGGACTTATAGGTAAATTAAATATGCCAAACAGGTGTAGACCAACCTTACCAAGTTTACAAGAGAGAGCACATGCAATTTAGCACTGATCAGCAGTGATAAAGTGCACAGAGTCATAAACCCACCGAAAACAGGTCATAAAAAATACAGGAGGAAGGCAAAGAAGTTCTGGGATGACCCTGCAAAAAGGGCCAAGTCCAACATTTGGGTAATGTGGTGAGGGCGTCTCGTGGGCATGGTGATTATCGTCGCAGGGAAGGGGGACACCAGTGCAAATAAGTTGGTGATGACTTTACAGGTTGGGGGACCTCGGGCCTGTCAGTAGCCATGGCTGGGCGTGTAACCCTCCAGTATGTTGGACCCAGTTTCACCAGTGCTCTCCTGCTCCCATGGTTAAGTAGCCTGCATACAGGCGTGCAATTGTGAACCCTGATTAGTAGTGACGGGGTGTATTTCAGGGTGGGTGCGTGTCATTTTTCACTTCAATGTTAATGAGATAGGTTTCCCAACATTCGCCACTGGTCCCTAGGTCCCTTTTTGTTTCCTCTCTGGATTATGAAGCTGACTGAGATCAACTGGCCTGTCTTTACCAGTGCTGTCGGGCTATTGTGCAGTGTTCGAATCCAACTCAGATAGCCTGGGCCGAACCTCATGTGTTCAAGAGTCAGAGTAGGAAGTAGGAATTCCCAACTCAAGGTATCAAACGTCTTTCAGTGTCTAGTGAGACTGCCGCCTGGCTATGGGCTTCGAGGGGGGATGCCTTGTATGAGGCATAGCAGGCGACAGATAATAAGGAAAGTATAACATCCATGTATGAATCCTGATTGGTCTTCATGCAGGAGAGTGTTGAGCATGGGGAGCAGTCGGTTCACTAGCACTCTGCGTAAAATTTTACAGTGTAAGTTCAGAAGTGATAGAGGGCGATAGGAACGGACGTCCAGTGGGTCTCTGCCAGTTTGGGTAAGACTACAATCAGGGCCTCCTGCAGTAAGTCCGAGAGATGCCCTGTTGTTTTGGCCTCATTAAACACCTCCTGTAGGTGTTGAGTGGTTTGAGTGGAGATGGTGGCATATCCATGTGCAGCCTTTTTTGTTCTGAGTGATTTGGGAGATAGCTGCATGTATTTCCTCCAACTGTAGAGGCTCGTCCATTTTGGCCCACTGCAGCAGGGTAAGTTTGATCAGTGGTAGGTCAGGTAAGAACCCTTGTGTTTGTCACAGCAGTGGGGAATTTGTCGCTCTATACAGTCCTTGATAGTCTCTTGGAATGTAGCATTGATGGCAGTCTGTGTTGTGACTAGCGTGCAGTTATCTAGTCTAATCGCTCCGATCGGGGTACATCACTGGTCTTCCTCTACCAGCCATGCCAGCAGTCTCCCCGACTGATCCCCCTCGGCATCCAGTGTGGCTAGAGGCCGCTAATAATCATGTTTCCCCGGGCACGTTTCTCCGTTGCTGCGCTGCTAGCGCGGCTACTGGAGTTGCTTGGCTGTCGCTGTTTGGTCGGCCACCCTTATCTCTAAGGGCTGCACCTCTCATTTGAGGGCCACCAGCTCCTTCTGCAGGTATTGGCTTAGCCCCCATGAGGCCACCAGGCACTGCCTTCAGTTGATGACTTTGTGTTCGTCCAATTTCAATTCCCAGGATGGGGTGGATCCTTTATTAAGGTCAAAGTGGTGAGAGAAGCTCCGTCAAGGTGCCCTTCTATTATTACAAATCACCCTCCTTATCCTCCCTATGGTTGTCCACAGCATATGGACCTCAGTGCAATCCAAATGGGCACCCCACTGGCGTATACTGATGTGGATGTGCCATACACTTGCCCCCTCCACATCGTGCGGACCTTTTGTAGCTCCGCTAATGTGAGATGTGTTTCTTGCAGCATGGTGATGTGCATGTGGCGGCATTTGAGGTAAGCATAAATGCGGTCAGTAGCGCTTGGTGGGAGTAGCCATGCCTCACACATTTCAAGTTAGGACATTATACTGTGGGGTGTGATTATCTGCAGTGTTCCCCATTGTGTGAGCTAGTGGCGGGTGGTGCGAGTGGGGGGTCGTGCCCTTGCTTACCCTGTGTGTTTATCATCTTGCATCAGATGAATCCACCCTCCGCCACGAGTGGTGCCCCGTGAGAAACCATTTGTGACCAGCAGACCCTACATTTGACTTCTTCGAAACAGAACTAGAACAATAACTTCAAGGAGCCTGAATGGCAGTGCCGCTCCAAGGTCATTAGACTCTTACGTCCCTGTCATACGTCCCCAACTTGGAAGTAATAACTGAAAAAACTAAAGAAACAAGCAAACATGTCCTTTTCGGAGCTCATGCTGGAGGTGGTTTTGCTGCCAGGCATTGTCTCCTCAGGCTCGGCCTGTCTCGGAGGCCCCAGCATCCGACCTGCTAACGTGAACACAAGCCATTGCAATAAAGCAGGTTCGGACTGTACCCGCTTTGCATGAAAGTACAGTTCCTAGTAGTGGTAGGGCATTCGCAGTAAGTCATCAGCTGACCTCGGTGTAACTTTCAGAGCATGAGCACTGTTTGTGATCAAGGTACCAGATTCTCCTATGTCCGAGCCAGAGTCCGATGCGTGTTCAGATAACAGTAGGGTGAAAGGGTTCTTGCTGTGTGGGGATGCCGTCTCCACCACTCGTGCCTGTTCCTCTGTCGCCTGGTCTTGGGTGGGTCATGTTTGAGCAGACCTGTGTTTCCTGTGTTTAGGACAGGGGACCACCACTCTCCTTCTGCTTGGCTTTCCACGTGGTGTGAGCCAAGCCTGTCGTGTGGAGCCAGGTCCAAACATCTTTGGGGTTTGAGAAGATGTGGGAGGTTTCACCATCTATTTCCTTGAGCCTTGCTAGGAATTGTAGTGAATATCGGAACTCTAGCTCCCAGAGACGGTGTTTTTATTTGTGTAGGGGCCCCTAAGACGCTGCACATCAGCTTTGAAGTCAGGATATGCCCCAATTTCTGTGTTCTCGTATCTCCTGGGGCCCTTCATACGGAAACGTTGCAGGATTATCTCTCGGTCCTGATAGTTGAGGAATCGAGCAATGAGTGGCCTTGGTGGTGCTCCAGGTGGTGGGGGCCTGCCATGGATGTGGTGTGCCTATAACATGGAAAACAGCTTTGAGACCTTGTTCTCTAGTACGGTAGCCATCAGCCAGTTTTCGAGAAAGAGCACGGTGCTGGGGTCCGATCGTTACGGAAAACCCGAAGCTGATGTTGTTGTGCCGTGAGCGCTCCTCAGTGTCCTCCGCTCTGGTATGTAAGGAGGCTACCTCCTCTTTCATGGCATTCAGGCTTGTTTGTAGTTCACAGAATGTGGGGTCCATGGAGGTCAGAGCAGATTCTGCGTCGTCCATGCGGTCCACTAGTTTTCAGTGGTCCTCCCTCAATAAAGTCACATCTAAAGATACAGCATCTATTTACACCCCCACTGATGTTTTAGTGTCCAGTATGGTGTGGAGGACCTTCTCGAATTGTGCCGAGCGCTTGTCAAGAGAGGATTCAAGGTGTTGCAGGGCACCCATGGTGTGATCAGTGGAGGTCGAAGGTGGCACAGGGGCGCTGGAGTCTGAGGCCAGATTTCTGGTAGTTCTAGGTTTCCCCATCATGATGGTGTTAGGCTGAGGGGTGACAGCTATGTCCTGTCGGATGTGTGCAGGTCTGGGTCTTTCTTCCCCTCCAGCATCCCGCAGAGGTCCAGTGTATGCAAGAAGATGAGCATCTCAGTCATGGACCCCTCAGGGATTATGAGGTGCTCTCCAGTTAGTCTGCCATGGCAGGTGCATGTCCACGACACCCGTTCACCACCCTGGACCAATGTGCATTTGTTCGTGCTCAGGCCGGGGACCCCTCAAGAAGCAGGTGAGGGGAGAGGAGAGGGACCGGTCTGAAGGCGGATTGTGGTGAACCGAGGAGATGTCACACTTCGTTATTGCGCAGTAGTCATGTCGTCAGGGTGCCTCTGCCTCTTACCACTCAAGAACCAGTGTTCCCACTGTAATGGGTTGCCGCCGGTGCAGAGCAGGGAACCAGGTCCAGTCAATTATCGGCGTGGAATTTCAACGATCCGTGCCAGCGTGGGTCCCACTCTAAGGAGCTCCAGGTTAGATTAGGCCCTGCAAGGCCCAGATGAGCACAGAAAGGGCCTGCCCCTTGAGAAGAGACTGCCATAGGGCGGGGACCTGCTTGCGTGCCTCATGCTGTGCAGGTTCAGGTGTTGGCCCCCTAGAGGTCTTCTGGTGCTTCCTCACACCCTGCTTGTGTGGCTCAGTAAGGAGAGCGCTCCACAGCATTGTGCGCCGGTCCTTAAGCTTCGGGCATTTTGAGGCCCCATTCAGTCTTGGGTGCCAGGAGGCAGAGCAGTGGACACCCCGAGCGTGCCCCCTGAAGGGCTGCTGCAGGCCTCTTGGGTTCCTTAAAGCCGCCATGGGGCTGCAGTGGCTGGTATGCACGCGGGGGAGGTGGGCAGTCGCACTCTCCCCCGCAGGTACCTTCAAGCCCATCTGAGGCTGCTGATCCCAACCTTTGGAATGGTGGCGGGCCCCGCGGTTGGCAGTAGGGCCCCGGGCTCCTTCAGGTGGCTCTACCAGTGAGTCACGTGTCGTCTTCCGGTCTTGGTGACAGTGCAGTCTTGATGCTCCCTCGCTGAGGGGCTGCTGCATGCCTCTTATGCCGGCCTCCTCTCTGACTCCTCCGCATGGGCTCCTGGCCGTCTCGTAACTCTTCCGGCCTGCGCCCACACCTGGGGAAGTCAGCACGGGTAGAATGCCACAACTGCAGGTCAGATATCACAGATTTGGCAGGATGTAACGCGGGCCTGGCACGGAGCTCACTTAAAGAGCTTCCTATGCGGCCACCATCTTGACAACGCCCCCAGATCTTGTTCTTTCTAGAGTAGAAAAAAATATATAGGTGCTCCAGCTGATGATGAAGATGTCACAAATAAACCTTTCTGCAAATCCTCCTGCAAATAAGCATTTTGTATATATATTTCTTTCTCAGTTAAGGAATATATTTGACAAAAAGGAACAATAGCATCAGTTGGAATGGCACAGGTACATTCCCAAGAAAGAGGAACTAAACAAATTTTAAGCATAGTAAAAACTGAAGAAAAAAACACAAATCTTGCTTTGTCACCAAAAACGTCTTAAAGCATAACAATCATCTTGGTAAAACTGTGATGACAAGGACATTGTTTGAGTAGACCAGCTGTCATATGGATTATGCCTCTTCAATCAAGGATAATTAGGAGATGCAATAATGTCAAACAATAACACATCTGGATGATGTAGCATGGGACTTGCAATGGAAAAGAAGTCTCTCATATCTGAGCTATCAGCAGTTCAGAACACTTCAGGAGTCATCTTAATTCTCTTAGGAATGTTATTTAAGAGGACCAGTCATAATCAATGAACATTCAACATGTGCCACTGTCAAACGATGCAGAGGTTTTAACGGATGTTCCTTCTCCTGTTCTCATTACAAGCGGTAGAAGGAACAAAAGATTATCAAAGATTATCAGCATTAATCATAGAAGATTCAATATAAGGGAAGCAACATGCTCCTGTCTTCTTTTCATGAGCTCATGATGACACAGGCCAGTATCATATATCCATCTTCACTGCAATATAGAGACAGCAATATCTTACACTGGCGCTTGTTTTCATTTTCTTTCAAAGGAATCCTCACAGCTCCTACTTGCGTCGGCTTTTCTTGAGATAACGGGTTCACTGAAATATTAGATCAACCAAAGAAACTCTAGAAAATAAGGATAGCTTCCACAGGATTTTCTTCTTTCCTTTCTTCTCTCTTACAGTCAGCAACACTAAACCAACGAGTTCAGAAAATGAAGTAGGGTGTTGTGAATTATTCAATTTGTCCATAATTTCTTCTTTCAACCCATGATGAAAAAGAGTTGTTGGAGTTCTTTCATCCTAGGTAGTTTCAGCTGCCAAATGATAAAACTGAATCAAACAAGTTAATGCATCCATTCAATCTTGGAAATACCACTCAGTGCTTCTTCAGCAGAGTACTCCAAGTCATGATGTTCAAACATCTTAAATGCTAATAAGAAGGTATCATAAGACAAGAAACAAGGATCCATGCTTACTAAAGTTGTGCTAGTCAATGCTCATTGAGTAAGGCAACTAATCAGTTATCCCACTTTGACTTGGTCTTTACAAAAGTGTGCAGGGAGGAAAGCGAAATGCACAATAAGAGAATTAAAAATTCTCTAAATTTCACTTGATGCCTAGAAAACCACAAACACTTGAACAGACAACTGGGATGTCACTAGACTATGATACTAAGGTCTGGTTTAGGGCCAAATTCTCAAGGCATAATTATTGTAAATCTTGTGCTAGGTCCCAAGAACATTCCTTTGCATTACCAAATCTATTGAGTTGTTGGTGTCACAATCTGTCAAGCATAGGTTGCTGATAAGATTTGTTGAGTTCCCGTCTTGATTCCCCGAAGAAAGGGAGACGAGCCAGTAGCCCCAGTACTGCCCTGAAAAGAACAGTATAGATGAAAGGTGTCAGGTGTCTCTTTAAGAGTGTCTCAGTTAGAAGGAAAATCCCACAAAGATGAAAATCCCCTTTACAATGTTATAGTTCTTGATTGAAGATATAGATTAATACTATGGAAACCATTAAAGCACCAAACTCCCTCTGACATGCAGAAGACAAAAAGAGTAATGAAATAAATCCAGGCATAGCATTCCAGAACAGGATCCAACTGCTAGACCCAAACATCTGGGACACAAATAGTACTAAGGGGACACAGAACATGACAACAAATAAGGGAATTAATGAGTTGTGATTAATTTTGTATGTATGTCAGGTGGCCTAAAAATAATAGGGGCACCAGCAGCAAGAAGACTGGTAAAAGGCAGAAACATCCAGCTTCGCGTCTGCTGAATTTCATAAAAGATTTGCTGAAGTAAGAGTTAAAAAGGCTTACTTTGAGTTACTGGCAATGGCCGAAGAGAAAGAACCAAAGTAGGAGGAGGGCGGATTTGCCCTACTAACAGCAAATGAGCCTCATTACAAGCAGAGTGGGAAGGAGTTCCCATTTCATCTTGACTGGCAAAAGACCTTCTACCAGCCCTCAGGAGAGGGATGAGCTAAAGAGCCTTTCTATATCTGACATTTGATAGGACAGGTGTTTGTAGTCAGCAAAATTAAAGCCTTGGGATTATAAATAAAAGTGCTTGCAAACATATCTTGCCTTTGTCTACACTAGAATCGATGGACTCTTCACCAATTTTTGTAGGAGGTCAGAACGGTTTAAAAAGGTTGTGAGTGGGAAAGTGAGAATGGAGTTGAAGAACAAGGATTTTGTGGAGGGTGTTGGAAGCTGCAGGCCAGTGATGGTCTGGAATTTTTTATCAGCTCTCAGGACCAAAGTAACTTTCTAGAGAAACGATGTAATGGTAACGGCTGTAAGGGTAGCTGGAAATGTTCTCTCTTTGAAGGATTGGTGTGATAGGTTGATCAAAAGTGACATCAAGATGTCTGCGTGCTATTTCATGATTTGGATCGGAAGTATAAAGCATAGTGAAGAGCTGTTATGAAGACTTCCGATGATGTCATTGTAGGGTATGCAATGTGGTTGGGAGAGACAAAGGGGTTAGGGGTTGGCTGTTTTCTCTTTGATAGTAGTTTGAGTGTCGTCAAGGGATGTTCTTGTTCAGTTGAATGTTGTAACCACTTTTAGAGATGTATAAATGAAGAAGGTGGATACATGATTTGTCAAGTGACATTCATGTCCCATTGTAAGTTTGTGAAGTCTTAATTGATTACCAGTGCATTTTATCACTGGCACTGAAAAGTCTCCTCCTCTTACTGCCCTTCCCTTCCATTAAGACTCTACATAAACACGATGGCCAACAAATCACATTCTTATGACAGCATATAGGTCATAGATCAAACACAATTTCATCAATAAACTATTGTTTCACAAAATTTTCCTACAAAGATGTTGGTATCCTTTCCTAAACTCCATGGAGCCTCTACTTCAGATTCAGATCTAGTTCAAATGGATGTAGTACCAGAATATTGTAGTTAGCATATCATCTAACATAAATATTGTACCCTAAATATTTTCGAAAATATTTCCCAATTGGAGTTAAGGGAAAATGAACACAAAATGGGACATGGAAGCAATATTCAGGACAAAATATTCATGTCAGTTCATATTTCTGAGAACAATATTCTGACATACAACTGTCTAAATGCGCTCTGGTCCAACTGGCAATGCCAGTTTGTATTTCTTTTCTTTCTCTGCCATATCTCCAGGACTTTATTCCAATCCGTTTTTCACTTTTCACTCTTTATGCAAGTTACTGCAGCAATGTATTTAAAGGAGCTATGCTAAAATATGACTTAAATATTTTCGGACAAAGGTTACCAAATTAGGAGCATGACGGTGACTGCAAAACTGTACACGAAGCCTTATGTTTAATTTACTGCATGACATTTCCATGTTGTGCCAACTTTTGTATGTATTTTTATCTCTTCAGTGAGGTTTCCATAACCTGAAAAATTTCAAACTCGCAAAATTGTTGTAAACTTTAATCCCTGGAAGGATTTAATGTTCCATTAGGGACATCCTCACTCCTTGCTTTAAGACTATTGTAAAAGTCTCTAGAAAGCAAGGGCTAGTGCCACCCCCTTTCAAGATTCCCACTACCACACCATTTCCAAAAATGCCTACTTTATATCCCTCTTTGGTTAGCAGTTATTGCCTTTACATAGGCTCTGTGCGCCATGAGCAGGCTCGTGGAGAAGATCACTGCCAGGCAGATCCAAGCACAACCAGAAGAGCATCGTTCCATGGACTGTTGCACTCAGGTTTCTTCCTTCAGTATGGGATGGACTCTGTCTTCTTCTATATCACTGAACATATCAGGCACATTATTTACAATGGGAAGATGTGTACGTACATGAGTGCCACGGTAAAGATGAGGTCCTTCAATCAGGCGCCGCCGGCACAGGAAAGAGCGTGAGGCTTTGGGGCGGGGCAGGGGCAAGGCGTTGGGGGGGAAGTCGACAGACGACAGGATAGGTAAAATTAAATAAAAAAATTAATAAAATCACTTACATTGCGCTTATTGTATCGCCGAGCTCTTCAGTCCCTCCTCCGTCGGCTCTGCGGGCTGCAGACTCCAGGAAGTTCCACTAAACAATTCTGGCGCTACTCTCACCAGCCCTTTAGGCCTGTGCTTGGACTCCACCCAGCTGTCTAAGACTGCTGAGTGGAGAGCTGCAAAGTGCGTGTGTCAATTTGGCCAGCTCAAGAGAGCCGGCAAAGTGCATGTGTCAATTTGGCCAGCTCAAGAGAGCCGGCAAAGTGCATGTGTCAATTTGGCCAGCTCAAGAGAGCCAGCAAAGTGCATGTGTCAATTTGGCCAGCTCAAGAGAGCCGGCCAAATTGACATGTGCACTTTGGAGGGTCCATCTTGCTCCTCCAGTCCTCCTCTGCTGCCGTCACAGGCCCCCACTAATCCCGGCTGCAGGCTGCTGCCCTGCTAGATGTGAAAAATATAATGGCAATGAAATCATTTTATTGCCATTTTATTTTTTACGTTTAGCGCCGAAGCGGGCGAAGGGGACGCCCCCTCACCCTCACGAAGAAACCACCACTGGCCACGGGACCATAAAAGTACAAATGTAAAGCCTAAAGCATAAAAGGCACATGCACAGCTTGGGGACAGGTTGCTAAAAACATATTAGAACATGTTAAAAATGACAGGGCTGAAGCAGGTACAAGTGCTGTTGCAATAAAACAGACAAAGACCTCACATTAGGGCTAAGTAATGTAATGAAGTAAAGGTCGCAAGTAAAAAGTAAACAGAGCAAACACAGGAGGATAAAAACCTTATTTTGGGACTTTACTCACCCATGTTCGGTCATAAACAAAGCATGATAAGAAGACGATTGAAAGACAGTGCACCAGAATTGTCATTGTAAAAAATCCTTCATTGATCGAAAAGTACGTAAAATTAGCAGCTAACAAGGCTAAATAGTTCATATGCCTGGACGCGTGAATCATCCTTTAGCCTAGTGTTACAGTAGGAATTCATATAAGAGGGTTATTAATAAACATTTATAAAATATAAACTTATACAAAGACCAATAACAGGTTTGACTAAAAATAAGATAATCGTATTTACATGATCAGTGAATTTCTTGTTTTTACTGCAAGTTTAAGAAAATAACTGACCCAAAGACATATTTTGGGTCAGATATTTTTTTTAACTTGCAGTAAAAACAAGAAATTCACTGATCATGTAGGAGGGGGAGTTCAGAAATTGCAGCTGAAACAAAGCTTCTCTACACCTGCGATTCCCCATGTTCCTTAATAAAGATTTAAGAGAGTTTCTGAGTGAAAAATGTAAAAAGCTACAAAAATACATAAAGTGCAACAGTGATTGTTCAGTTGTATTGTCGCATGGGCAAGGCATGGCTACACCTCCAGCAAACCAGGATCTCTGTTAAAACACAAGAGCCGCCAGAGAAGGGATCTCTCCCAGTGTGTCAGATGTAATGATAAGTAAATGGCAGGTTCTACTGATGCTAAAGACCTGTAATAAAACAGGACAGAGCTTTTTCAACTTTGTTTCCTCGCTATATTCAAAGAAATGGGTTTTGATCCTTAGTTTGTCCACTTTATTAATACTCCTCTTGTTTCGGACAAGCCCAAGGTGTGAAAGATTTTGGAGATGTAGTTCAACCATGGGATTGTGGACCCCATATCCAGTAAGTAAGTAACCCGGTATTTGTAAAGCATGAACTAATCACCCCTAAGAGTCTCAAGGTGCTAGTCCCGTCGGGAAGATTAAGCGAGCTATTGCCCAGAGTCACATGTTGCTGGGCTGAGCTGCCTGCCAGGGATCAAACCATGAGCCCCGTGCTCCGAAGTCAGCCGCCCTGGCCGCTGCACCACACCTCTCTGCAGGATGAGGCAATCGGAAATTATGTAGTGTGGAGACCCCATAACCCAGCCCCATGTACGGCTGCGGTAATGCACTGGTATTATACACCTTCAGAAGGAGGGAGATGGTACCTTTTTCCCATGGGGCTAGAGAGGTTCTACAGAATATTCAGTCCAGGAGTCGCTTGGTTGGAGGCCTTGTCCAAAGATCCGACGGTAGCTCCCTGCATTGGCACTTTAAAGGTACTTTTGAGATCTTGCTCTTTACCTAGACAGCTCCTTGATATGTGCTAGTATGGTCTATGCAGGACAGTGCCTAGAAATATGCTTTCATATAGCGCACTATTAGAGAGGATGTGGTCTCACGGCTAGACTGCCGACCTTGGAGCTGGGAAGCCAAGGTTCGAGCCTCAGGGTCGACTCCACATCCTGTGATTCTGGGCAAATCGCTTAATCTCCCCTGCCTACCAAAAAAATAATGAATGTGTCCTTGTGACGTAACTGGTGCTCCAATACCGTCGGGTCGAGTTCGCGCTATATAAATCTGCCCAAAAAAAAATCAACTCTGACCCAATTTATTCATGTCAAAGGCATCTATTAAAATGTGTCAATTTAACTTTATTACGAGAAATCCATCAGCTTTAGCATTGAGGCACATATCAAGCAGCGACAATAACCTTTATACAACTGCGGGCGTCAATGCCAGTCTCAAATCGGTTCAGCCGTCGATAACTGTAGTACAGCGCACCAGGGATCGTTGGGCAGATTGATCAGTAAGTCATTAGTAGCCATCACACAGTGGCTAATACTCCAAATATAATGCATGTGATTAGTACCTATGAGAACAACTCTAAAACATATGAGCTATGGAGATTTGAAATTTGATATTTTGAAAACCAAAGCCGGGACATTCCACAAACAGAAATGCAACCTTTAACACGCAGGTGCATCTGTTAACTAACTTGTTTTCTGCTAGTTGCTGCTAAATCTGCACTAGAAGATATGAAAACGTGCCTCCTTTTGTATTTATTCGACCCGCTTGGAAACCGGGGCATTTGCGAAATTTCCCCACATTTTCTGGACAGACAGATGGTGAAAAACCGGGAATGTCCCGGGACTTCTGAGGCGCCAGGTCACCCTAATATGGCCCACCAGTCCGTTGAGAGCTTCTCCCTCTGCACTGTTCATACAGGATAGAGGTGCATGCTTTTGGATTTCAGTTGAAAGGGCACCCTTAGAATCAGAGTTCACCTTCACTATGATCCTTATCGATTTGGGTTAATAGAATTAGTACCAATGTCACCTGAACCCGGTTCTCTGTCTCTCCAGAAGTTAATCATTGTTAATGGAGCTGAATGGGGGATGTGGAGCCCAGGACGCGAGAGTCATGCCAGAATTTCCGGATATTCATATAAAGTAAATGTGCATATAACTAGCCTAAATCTGTTGCATTTATATAAGTAGTTGTTATCATGGAAAATAGGCTATGAATTCGGTCATCCTGGGTCTAGGTTGGACAACTCTGATGCTGGCATATCAGCCCGTAGGCAAATATATTTATTTTTACAACTTTCTTACGCTATTGTTAAAAGAACACTAAACAAGAGAAAAGCTAACTTTTTGCATAGTTCTGTGACCACGCACTTTCTTATTAATGTAGCTTCATAATGTCTCGTAAACGAAAGAAAGTTGACTACAGTCATCCGTATCCATAAATAATACTCAATTGAAAATGTTAACCTTGATAGTAGCGTAACCATTGTGCCATATATGGAGCAATCCTGCCACTCCGTGGACAAGTACTATATAACACTTTCAAAAGTAGATGCTTTTCTACATGGTTCTCTCTCCAGACTCCTTAAAAGACACGCAGGTTGTAAATGGACAACAAGGAATGATTTAAACACGATTAGCTGAAATGCGATTCGCTGTATACATTCCTTTCCAAACTGTTTATATTTTCTGAAGATTGCGTTACCTTCCATTGACTTAATTCAATTGCAATAGAAATACATCTGTATTCATCTAAATTCCTCTTTTGCACGTAATTGGTATTTTTTCATGGGTGTTTTGCCTGCAACTGATATTATATGCTTACACACAGAATTATTAACCACTGCAGTTCGTTTAATTACTACCCTGACACAAACCGAGTGACATGTGGTATATTACCTTTTGTAATGCAGGCCGTGTTAGCGTTATACAAGCTCACAGGGCTTAGCCATATATATATAAGGCAAAGTAAAGCACCATGGATGGATTTACATGTCCTTGTAGATATGGAGTAAGGCAAAGTAGCACAAGTCGCTGCTCTGACGTACTCTCGGGCAAAGAGGTGTTCCATGGGTGTTGCTGTGGGTGTTCCTACGCAACACCCATGGACTTTGACGCTGCCCCAGATTTACAATATCTCATAAACCTGGGGCAGTGCCAAAACCTTGCGCCTCCCTAGAGCAGGTGTAACCAGGAGAATGGTTGCATTTCTCTTTGTTGTTTCCTCGTTCCACGTGTGCTGCATTCTGCAACACACATAGAAAGAGGAAAATGCAGCATACCAACAATTGGTGCACAGCTGCTAATTGTACGCCGGCGCTGTCTGAATGGACAGGAATGCACATTATCATGTAAATACAGTGCATTCCTGCCCTTTCAAATTGGTGTAGGGCAGCACAGCAAAAGGATTTGCTGCACTGCCCTAAGCCAATTTCTTGTAAATATGCCCCTAAATGTTTGTATACAAATCAATTGCTAGAACCACTTCAATGATGGGCTTTGAACTATACACAACGGGGCTCATTTACAAGCTAATTGTGCTGCTGAGTGCAGACCCATATCTACGAGGCCACACAAAGCCACTTTGCATGGATTTTCATGGACTTGTAGATATGGAGTAATGCAAAGCAGCGCAAGTAGCAGCGTTGCTTTACTCTGCATCAAAGAGGCATTCCATGGGCATTGCGGAGGGTGCTCCCATGCAAAACCCATGGATTTTGAGGCATTCTCAGATTTACAAGGACTTGTAAACCTGGGAATGTGTCAAAAGCCTAGGGGAGGCGCAACGAGGAGAAATAACTTTATTTCTCTTCATTTTTTCCTCTTTCTTAGTGTGTCGCATTCTGCAGCACACATAAAAGGAGATAAACACCTCCATTGATTGATTTTGTGCAGGAAGGTGTTCCTTCTTGCACAAAAATAATCATTCTTACAGTGCAGACACCAAGAGTGTCTGCGTTGGTGCAAGGCAGCCAAAACAGTGCCAGAGCAGTGGGAAAGGATAGGAATGTGCCATATATAATAAATACAATGCATTTTTGCCCTTTCCTTTTGATGCAGGGTAGTGCAGCAAAGTGACTTACTGTGCTGTTCTGCCTCAAAAACTTGTAAAGTAGGCCCAACGTCTTTACATGAAATAGAAAAAAATATACAGTCCATAGTAAACATTGGCCCAGATTTACTAGACTATCATGCAGTGCAGTGCAGCAGCCACAAATGGTGCACTGCAAGAGAAGGAGTGTAGGAGAGTAGGATCTGCTTCTTATGGTTACCCCCACTTTTTGCTGATGTCTCACTGTTTTTCGACTTTAGTCTGGCTGGGGCCCTGCTATCCAGGACCCCAGCCTAGCTGCTTCCTCTCTAAATTGATTCCATGTACCTTAAGTACACTTCAGATTGGATTCTGGGGTGCCCTTATAAGTCCCTGGTATATGGTATACTATGCACCCAGGGTACCCCAGAGGCCTACCAGGGGCTGAAGCATGTATTGTGCCACCCTTGGAAGGCCATCCAAAATGACACCACAGGACTGCTACTGCAGCCTGAGTGAGGTGGTGCATGCACCCCTTGCAGAGATATAGGATCACTATATCTCACCTATCACTGCACATAGAAACCTATCAGTCACCCCTATGGCAGGCCTTATCAATCCTGAAGGCAGGGTGCTTGGTTATATGTGAGAGGGTGCCCCTGCATGAGCAGAGCCCCTCTGCAGCCCTCGGAATCTCCTCTCCGGGGTTGGCTGTGGTGCAGCCTGACCATATACTCTTAAGTGCATTATATCCTCACGGTAAATGCTGACTTTGGGATGGCTGCACGGAAACATGTCGTGTTTGGTGTCAAACACCTTGGAATCATACCCCCACACCAGTAACTGGTGTGGGAGTATGATCCCACCCTTCTAGAGGGAAAGACATGACAGCACTGGTATACCGGGTACCAGCTAAACAGAGCCCTGGCATCACAAAATGGATGCTGCAGCCACAGACACGAGTCTGGCCTCCTGCTGCTGACCGAAACTCCGGCAGGGAGGCTTGGACAATAGGTTTCCTGTCTCAGGGAGGTGTTACCACCTCCCAGACAGGCCTTAGTGGATTGGGGCTGGGTGGGTGCACTCCAAGAGTGCTTTGAAGTCCTGCACTGGGGGCACATTTGGTGTCCTCGTGCATACCCCAGTTCAAACCGGTTGCAGGGGCTGCCAGCCCCTGCTCTGGCACGAAACTGGACAAAGGAAATGGGTGTAGCCACCCCTCTTTCCAAACCCTCAAATAGGTGGGTCCACAGAGTTAGTCCAACCCCTTTCTTAGGTATAAGGTAGGAACCCCTGGCAACAGGACTTTAGATATCCCTGGACGACACTCTGCAACTGAATCCTGGAACTTCGACGCTCTACTCAAGACTAGAGGACTGAAGAAATCTCCCATGGGGTCAAAGAGTGACTCCCCTGCTTGGCAGGCACCAACAAAGCATTTGCCGGTCTGCATCTCTGAAGCTCCCGCCGGACTCCGAAGTACTTGCAGCCCAGGAAGAGCATTTCCAGACTTCTCAGAGGCCTCCCCGACTCTCGACGTCTCTTGAAGTCCTGCTTTGGGTTACTTGTAGCCCAGGCCCGAGCACCATTTGCACCGAAGATTTTGAGCCTACACTCCACGAGTGTTCCGTGGGCCTGCTTCTTGCATTTCTGCTCGAGGCTCCTTCGCGATCCCTGGTCCGTCGACTGGTGGGTCCCTGTGAAGGCAACTCTGATTTTCTTTGGGTGTTTCTGGTTGCTCCAGACGTGCCCTAACTCCCCACCAAAAGGTGAGTCCCTCAGACCTTGCTGGTCTGCACCGAAGCATCTTTCTCCTTTCTGCGTGGGTTGCGGTTGCCAAGGCTTGTTCTATTCAATCCGGACACCAACGCAGCAGTACTCAACAGCCTTTGTGGGACAGCTCGAATCCAGCTCCTGGTCATTGTTGACGCCTCCTGGTCCTCGTGGCTGAAGAGTCAAGCTTCACCTCTTTCACCTGAAGCACCCGACATCGGTGGGCATTCGACTATCGTGCCCCTGGTCACTGGCAAGTGACCCAGACTCTGTCCCCTCTGCTTTCAGGTTCCTCTCATCTTCGATCCAGGCTTGGATCTCTTCGGACACTTCGCATCTTCCCGGCAGCAGCACTTCTCTGCAGACTGCCATTGAAAACGATGACGCGACCCGACACATTCGACACCTATGCACCCGGCTTCCCTGGATGAGGTAACTCGAGTACTCCGGTGCTCCCATGGGTGTTGACCCTAGAACTGCCTAAGTCCAAGAGGGTTTGGTCCTAGTCCATTTTTAAGTGTCCTTAAACTCTAAAACTCTAACCGCGACTTTCTCATAGACGATAACGTAGCTCGCGGCTGTGTTCACACACTGCACACAGCCCCCGTGGGTCCCCTGTGTCACTACCTTGGGTGGTTCCTTGGGGTCCCAGCGATTCTACAGGCTCTAGGCCTTGTGTCTACTTAAGTCGTGGTTCTTATACCACTTTCTTAATATATGGTTTGGTACGCCCCTAGGGCTAATCGTATATTGTGCTACTTTACTGTGCTATTTGACTTGTAACTTGTGTACTTTGACCTCTAGCCTCATAAAGAGACTATTGGGTAGTGTTTAGTAATAAATACATATATTTTATATATATACCTGGTGTGGTTCTCCTTTCATTTGGTCATTCATGAGATTATAACTGGTAAAACAACAGCTTAACACTCCTTCAAGACTTAGCCTGAAGGCTGCTCTCCATAGCTACCACTAGGATAGCTTTCAATAAAGGTTGTCTTTAAACCTATCATCAATAAAGGTCGTTTGGACTGGTGCAAGGTGCCCACTATAACTAGTGGACAGCATATGCAAGGCCAACTTCTCACAAGGAGAGCACCATATTTACAGAACTATGGCACTCACCTCCCCTTTCCCTAGCGCCAGCGCAGAAATACGCAACCGTACACCATGAACACACCTTTCCACCATAGTGTAAGGTTGTCACCATGAGTCTAGCATAGGTTTTATACTGAAGGATACTCTTCCAGTACAAACTTACTGGGCCTGATTCACAGAACTAACTTACGTCAAAAACGTAAAGTTAGTACTTTTTGGTATTCACAGAATACACTTACTCATTTTGGTATTCACAGAATGAACTTACTCATTTCGGTATTCACAGAAGTTAGTAGTCCTAACTTTAGGACTCCTAAATGCCTTCTGTGAATACCGAAAGTCTTAAAGTTAGGATTTTTCTCAGTTTAGGAGTAGTAAAGTTAGGACTCCTAACTTTAGGACTCCTAAATGCCTTCTGTGAATACCGAAAGTCTTAAAGTTAGGATTTTTCTCAGTTTAGGAGTCCTAAAGTTAGGACTACTAACTTCTGTGAATACCGAAATGAGTAAGTTCATTCTGTGAATACCAAAATGAGTAAGTGTATTCTGTGAATACCAAAAGTACTAACTTTACGTTTTTGACGTAAGTTAGTTCTGTGAATCAGGCCCACTGTGCTTAGACTAACTTTAAACCTTTTCCCACTTGGGTTGTGTGCTGTACAGTGCGGCACACATGCAAAGTCAGAAAAGAAAGGAGAAATGAAAGCATTTTTTCTTTGTAGTGCCTATTTCTAATGGGTGGAGGAAATATCGGAGGAGGCTGTTCTGGCACACAAGGGGTGGATGGGGACAGAAGAGCCAATAGCTATGATTCTCAACGTGGATGCTGGAGACTAATCACCCATTCCGTCTTGCCAGGGTAGCCCATGGGTACAATGAGGGGGACTTAGGTTAACATCATGGAATATAGCAGGCATCCATAATAAGCTGACAAATCCAGACTGGCATACTGAAATAAGAGAAGCCGATATTATCTTCTTACAGGAAACTTGGTCACAGGAGGGCTTTAGTGTGGACAGTTATTACTCCCTGTGTAGCAGTGTCATGCCATCAAGCTCAGGGTGGGCCAAGGGGGCCTAGCCACTCTAATTTCAGTCGTCCTTGTGGGTACTTCTCCAATAATTATTAGGCACTTCTCTCACTTCCAGCTTATTCTCACTCAGACCCTCCACTCTTTATATTTGATTTTGATAAATTTGTACAACAATATATTTGATGCAAGCGTAACAAAGGTATTAGGGGAAAGGGAGTCTGCCCTAAACTCCTTTATGGAAAGTCACAACAGGGAGACGCTCATAATCTGGGCAAGTGATTTCAACCTCAAGCTCTGTGGGGCCAATAATCATAGGTGTTGTGGAGCAAAAGACAAGGAAGGTGGTGGCTCCCCACACTTTCAGCACTCTCTAATTGGTGACTATATAAATAGACTTATGATAGCAAGGAATCTGGTTTTCGTCAAAGAATGTATGGCAAGTGATTCACCCCTTCCCACCTATACCATGTCCTTTAAGGCAAGTGAGATTGCCTTTTTATTAATTTCATCTGATATGGCCAATATAATACAAAGTACGGTGGTGGTTAAGGCCTCCTGCATCGCTAATCATAACCATCTGTCACTGACTCTAGACTTACACCTGGGGAACAAGGAAGTGAGTTGGGTAACCTTACCGGTGTCAAAATCACAGAATAAGGGGTTAAGAGTTAAGTGAGACTCTCTGGACAAGGTGGCTTTCTTGGCCAATTTGATCAAGCATAATTCGGAATGCTTTTCATTATTGACCTCGACAGAGGAATCCTCAACGTCGATTATTGATGCCTTTACTTCTGTATGTGTGGCAGTTGACAGTGGCCTGAGGCAGAATAAAGTGGCAAAACCATAACCCCCCTCTCAGCTGGATTAATCATGAGTGTACTGTGGCACACAAAAAATTAAAAGCAGTCCTCTCTAAAAAACCAGCATCAAAGAAGAGCTAGCAAAAGTTCGTAGGGCATACAAAGTTATCATGGAGGCCAGAAAATCTGAACTTAGGAGGGCTACCTGGGAAGAGCTGGACAAGGCGTCTAGGTTAAGGGACGGTGTCTCTTTCTGGATGGTGGTAAACCAACCTTTCTTTACCGGCTAAGATAAGCCGACTCTGGATCAGACTCTGGATCAGAAGCATGGATGGAGCATTTTGGTAATATATTTAATCCTAGAAATGAAAAGGCCATTAGCCCTCCAAGACGAAAGGATAGTCACAATATAGGAACATACAAGGCTTTGAGTGACATGATAGATACTATTGATGTAATCGCCACCATCAGGCGAAGCTCAGTGGGAAAGGCTCCAGGACCTGATGGGGTCCCCCTGGACCTCTTCAATGAAACACTCTGGGCTACCATTTTAACTAACATGTTTAAAGCATCAATTAAAGGAGAGCTAATGCCATCATGTTCCAAAGCTATGTCCCAATATTTAAAAAGGGGGATTGGAACTCCCCAGCCTGTTATCATCCCATATCCATTTTGGATAGCTCCCTTAAAATTTCAGGACGGGTTCTTGCTGCGAAACATGAAGCCTGGCTGGAAGAGAATCAGTCTCTGTTCAATGTCCAGTGCGGATTCCGTCCAGGGGTCAGCATTGTGGAGCAATGCCTTAATTTGCAACTGACCATAGGGAAATATGTCAAGGCAAGGCGAGGTTCCATCCACCTTGCTTTCATGGAGATCTTCTTTGCCTTTGACTTGGTCAATAGGAGAAAGTTGTGGAATTGTATGACCAGGATGGAGATTGATCCAGGTTTAATTGGGCTTCCACAAAGAATGCACTGGGACACCAACATCAGAGTTAGATTTGGTAAAGATGGGGAACTTACAGAAACTTTTAGGTCACACTTAGCGGTGAGAGAAGGGTGTGTCTTGGCCCCTCTCCTATTCCACATCTGTATCAATGGCATAGAATCCCACCTGACTAGGACAGGGAAGGATCTCCCTAGAATTAAGACAAGAGCCCTGGCCATGCTGCTGTATGCAGACAATGCTGTATTAATGGCAAAGACCACTAATGGTCTCCAGCTTCTTTTAGATGGATTTTGTAATTTTATAGGGAGGGGGGCTCAATTTTAAAACAAATTTACAAAAATCTTTCATAATGAGCTTAGGCCCTAAAAATGGGAAAATTAGGAATTTTCTTTTCTTGGGTGGGGGGGGCAGAAATCCATCGAGTGAAGTGCTTTAATTATCTGGGGCTTACTTTTGATCAAGACCTAACCTGACAGAGCCTACATCAAACCAGGGCCGCTCATACTCAAAGAGCTGTGGAGGCGGTGTTCTCATTTGCGGGAAGGATGGGCCACAAACCGATCAAAGAACTGACGGAGATTTATTGGAGTAACGATGTCTCTGTGGTGACTTATGGTGCAGGGGTCTGGGACTATAAATGTCCCGGGCCAATTCAGGAGGAAGAAAATAAGTTTGTTCCTAGGCTATTGGTCATTTCCCAATTTTGCCCTGCTTTCATGTGCCTATCAGAGCTGGGCTTAACACCTGTAGGTGACAAAATAAAGCTGGCACCACTACTCTTATGGCTGAGGATTTGGGGGAACCCTGATGCCCAACTCTCAAAGGACGAACTGGAGGATTGTCTTTTTCTGGACAATGCTCTCAATATACCCTGGACTAGATATATAAAAAAAAAAAAATCCTAGAGGGGAGCCTGCAGGATTACGCCGAAAATCCAGCAAGCATTGACCCCGGGGCTATCTTCAGGGTAAAGGTGGCATTTTAGTACAGGCAAGGCAGAGCCCACCAGGCGGCCTTTGATAATCTGCTTGTAAGATGCAATTACAATCCAAACAATTTGACAGTGGGGTGCGAGTCTTATCTCGCATGGTTTCCGAATGAGAACCTCAGGTTTTATTTAACAAGACTACTATTAAGTCTATTTCACCTGCTAGTTGCTTTTCCTAGGAATATAGTCTGGGGAGAAACATTGCCTAGATGCTCATACAATAACACTGCCACTCAAAGCACATTGCACTTTTTGGTATTTTGCACTCTGTATGCTCATGCTAGGAAGCAATGTCTGTGCCATAATTTTCGCTCCTTTAATACTAACTCCTATAAGGAGGCTTTTGAGTGATTGCAAAGGCTGGAGAATGAAAGAATTTACCTGGCAGTGGGAAATTTTGTCCGCCTTTTACTGGGGGTTAGAAACAAATATGGCTCAACAAAACTACTCCACCCTTTTCATATTTGTATGTTAGGATCTAAATCCGTTCTACTTTTTAAAACTTTTTAATCTTTAGTCTGAGACCCATCTGGCCTTTTTATATATGTTTTATGTATCTTATCATTGACATGTACCCTATAGAGTGCTTTCCTTGAAACTAACTGTATTTTATCCCCAGTCCACTGATGTGTCTTGAACCTTGTAACGATGCTTTATTTCTGAATTGGTTTTATCATCTGTTCATTTATGGCTGTGATTGGCTGATTAAAGATTTTCTAACTGACTGAGACTGGGTGCAGTTTTTTGCCACAAAACCCTGTCTACTTTTTTAAGTAAATAGGGTTTTGCATCACAAACCTTGGGTGGTTGCATGGGAACGCCCATGCACCACCCATGGAACGCCCCTTTGGCGCTAAGTAATGCATAGCAGCGCGATTTACTGCTTTGTGTTACTTTCAATTGATTTTCCAGGGCTGAACAGATTTTGCACTGGAAAGTAAATATGTAAAAAATAAAATGGACTCAAACATGGTTTAAATTTCAGGAAATATAACCTATAGAGTTTTTCTTGGTAGCCTAAAGAGGCAGAACATCCCTAAATTTAAAAATAAATTTTTAATATATGAAGTAGCAGGTGTCAACATAGTCAGTCAATTCAGGAACGGTAAATACAAAATAATTTTAATTTAGAAGACCACTGCAGCGGATTGTTAATAAGACCCATTAGAACCATTAGAGAGCAGCTTGAAGCTCATTGACAGTCCTATCGCAAATCCTTATAAGCAAGTAGACAGAACAAGCAGGTGGTTCCTGTTGCTTCATAATAGTGCTGTGTTGTTGATTCAAGAAAACTGTTACTAACTGCTGTAGCTGCGTGTATGATTTCAGAGTTCCAAAGCATGGATTGATTGGTGCATGAATGAAGCAAGCTTTGCTTTAAATTTAGGGCGGGCCTGCGGTACTCCAACATGACCATCAGAGGCACTCTAAGGTCTCGCAAAAAAAGAATTATAGATAGATAGATAGATAGATAGATAGATAGATAGAAAGATATAGATATAGATATAACCTAGTGGCAGTCGCGACTAGGTAGTTATAGTTAGGATCTAGTTTCCATAGAAAAGGCGTTTTTTATTTTGATATTAACTTTGGCACCATTTGATGCCAATCACTTCAGCTGCTATCTGGAAAGTTTCAGGGTAATTTGTCAAGCGAGTGCTGAAATACGGGGGGTCCCAAAACATGTTTTCCCCATGCAATTTCCCATAGGGATTTTAGGCACGGCTACGGCTCGAACCGCTGAACGGAATTACACCAAATTTGGCAGGAATTTAGATCTTGGTTTAGAAAGTGCACTTTTTGTAATTTGGTTTAAATCTGGTTTGTAGTTTTGGAGTTATTAAAGAAAAAATATTTATGTATATCTAGAGACGCTGCTCCACTGCTGTGCATCTGCGGATCCACGCATCAA
Source organism: Calotriton arnoldi (assembly GCA_963921515.1). Lineage (NCBI taxonomy): Eukaryota > Metazoa > Chordata > Amphibia > Caudata > Salamandridae > Calotriton > Calotriton arnoldi. Next base: position 254,355 of record CAWUFW010012936.1, read on the forward strand.
CAGCAATGCCATGATTGGCTGGCCGCAACTTGGGAGGAAAGTTGCAGCTGCCATTTTGTGCTTCTGGACTCGGCTCCAAGAGGGCAGAAATAAAATGTAAAAAAGATAGAAGGGGTCAGGGCAGAGGTACCTATTCCCCATGGGACTGATGGAGGGGTGTGTGAGGGGCCCCTCATGGGCAAGACATTTTCCAAAAACATATTTTTTGGGCATGCGAGGAACCGCAGATCCACAGTGGCACTCAGTGAGGCCCCCATGTGAATCCGTGATGGAGCCACAGATCGACGGATCCAAGCCCCAATCAAAAAAACACATACACCCACTCACAGACTCACTCACACACTCTCTCATGTACCCAGACAACCACTCACACATCCATACACCCACTCACACACCCATATAGTCACTGATACATTCACTCACAGACCCAGAGAACCACTCACACACCCACTCACAGACCTGTACAGGCACTCACATACTCACTCACACAGCCACATACACACCCATACAGCCATTTAGACACCCACTCACAGACCCACACAGCCACTTACACACCCACTCACACACCCATACTGCAAAATCACTGACACACCCACTCACACACCCATACAGTTACTCACACATCACTCAGAGACCCACACAGTCATTACACAGCCACTCATACACCCATCCATCATGCACTCACATGCCCAGTCACACACCCACACAACCAGTCACACACCTGCACACACCCATACAGATACTCACACACCCAGTCACACATTCATACAGCCACTCATAGAGTCATTGGTTCATCCACTCAGATTCAAAGAACCACTGACACACCCACTCACAGACCCACACAGGTGCTCACACACCCACACAACCACTCACACACTCACTCACACACCCATACCGCCACTCACACACTTACTCACACATCCACTGTATTAAATATGTTGTTGTTTTTTATTGAATGTCTGCTTTGGTGGGTTACACAGGCACTCAGAGTTGTCTGCAGCAACTACAGGGTGAAGCACATTGGGGATTACCTGCTCTTCAGACACCCATTGACACCTGACAGATATCACACTGGCTCCAGTGTCTGTCAGAGCTTCCACTCTCTGCCCATTAATGGTCACCCACTGCCTGTACTTTTTAGCGTTCTCAGGCAGTAAGGTCCTCTGGACCATCTCACTATCTCCTAGCGAGATAGGGTTAATCGCAGCTGGCTCCCCCATCACTAGGAACCAACTCCTCCCCCAGCACTACACTAACTAACCCCTGCAACGGTGCACCATTGGGTGCTGGTGTGGCCTTGGGACACCTGGGATCCCCTCACATGTGACCCTCCTGACCCCATGCGAAACACCTGTGGGACCCCTATTGCCTGGCTTACCTCTAGGGGCCCATGGCTTCTGAACACTTAAGCGCTGGGAATCTTTACCCTGGGAACTATTTTGGGGGCCCTTTAGAGAACTCCTTTTTGGCTACCCTTATCCCCCCACTCTTCTGCTGGGGGCCCTGCCCATCATTGTCTGGGTTTCCCACACACTCCGTTTGGACCCTGGTACTCGTCCAGCAGTCCGCCTCCTGAGCAAGCTTCCTGGGGTTAGTCAGCTTACTATCCATCAGATGCTGGCACAGCTCTGGAAGACAAAGACTATACAAGTGCTCCCATGCAATTAAATCATACACCCCTTGTAGTCAGTTGCCATGCTGCCCTTTATCCAATCATCCAGTGCTCTGCAAAATAAATTCACACATTCCACCTAAATGTTGGACTCAAGCTTCTTGAAAGACCTAAATTTCACCCTCTACTGCTCAGGTGTGAGCCCATACCTGAGGCATAAAGCCTCCTTCATATTGGGTTAAGTGAGAGTGCCTGCCTCCTCCAAAGGTGTCAGGGTGTTCCTCCCATTGGCCTCAAAGTGTTTCTACAGGCCCGCCCCCAATGTTTCTCTGGAACCTCATTCATGCAAAGTGCTGCCTCATAAGATGCAAACAAAGCATAGATATCCTCCCCCTTCTGGAAATTCTGTACTAGATCTTTAGGAATGTAGACCTTTCCCCCAGATTGCACTGGCTGTACACTGCCACCATTTGAACTGAACTCTGCCTGCTTGGCCTTGATGTCCAGCTCCCTCATTCTCAACTCATGTGCCAAGATCAATTTCTTCTCTTCCAAGGCATGAACCCTCTAAGTCTCCATTTCCATTTGCTTCATCTGGAGCCTCATAACCTCCAACTTATGGATCCTGGCCCTCTGTTACTCCTCCATGTACTCTAGAGACAGGTTTCTTGAAGACACACTGCTGCCAGGCCCAGAGGTGACTCTCTCTACAGGTAGATCCTGAGCTTCAAAGCTCCCTTGCTGATCTGGCACATCCATATCCATATTTCCATCTTCAGTCTCCCCAGCCTCTCTGGCCTCCCACCAGGCACTCAAGGCCTTCTGCAACTCCTCCTTCCTAGTGGAGCTCCTCGTGGGACATCAAAGCTTTTGCAAAATTGCTTTAGTTGATCTACTTTGTATGTATTTCAATATCAAACTCCAATTCTGCTGACTCACTTGCTGGTTTACCACTTAGAGACATGGTGCATGGATACTTCAAGGGTTTATTTATTTATTTTATTTTTATTTTACAGAGTTTTATATAGCTCGAACTTGACCCGAATCGGGTATCAGAGCGCTTTACATAGCACCAGTTGCATTACATGAGGACACATTCATTTTTGTTAGGCACGGGGAGATTAAGTGACTTGCCCAGAATCACAGGATGTTTAGCGTCATTGCCGAGACTCGAACCCAGTTCCCCAGATTCAAGGTCGACCACCCTAGCCGTTAGGCCAACTCCTCTCACGAGGGTTAACAAAAATAGAACCAAAAAACCACAGTATGTGGTTGCATAGTGGTCTGCACTCAACTAATGATGTACACCAATTACTGTGGGTCAAGCAAAAATACAAGTTCAATCCCACCGCTGCCACCAATGTTAATAATGGGGGTCTCTATTTGGCAGAGGTATGCACCTTTGTCCAAGTAGGGACCCTTCCTTCTAGTCAGGGTAAGGGGATTACACACTTTAGATAACCCCTGCTCACCCTCTTGGTAGCTTGGCACAAGCACACAGGCTTTTCCCAAAGGCAATGTGTAAAGTTTTTGTACCCAAACACACAGTAACACAATGAAAACACCACAAATGGACACCACAACAGTTTAGAATTATCTAAACCAAACAGGACCAAAACGACAAAAATCCAACGTACAAGTATCAAGATATCACTTTTAAAACGATTATTTCAAAAATAGAACTGTAGAAACAAAATAGCTCCAGTTGGAGCTATTAGGACGTCGTGACAGGCCCAAATCCAAAGTACGGCGCCGACCACGAGGTGCTCGGACCTGGCACACGGACCCCCAAACAACAGTACCTTGGAAACAAAGTCAACAGACGATGTATGGCATCATGGAGGTGAGGTTTCAGTGCAGAGGTGAAGCCAGTTCCTTTCTGCCACGGGGGAGGTGATGCATCGAGTCCATGAGGAGGCGAGGCATCAAATCGAGGACAGGGGAAGTAAGGAGTCGGCTGTGGTGATGAAGCGTTGGTTCCGGGGAGGAGATGCGAAGTCGAAGAGTTTGTGAAGTCACACTCATTGGTTATTGGCTCCGCGATAACGTGATGCTAGAGCTGGCTTCAGTGCAGGCACTGGCGCAGGGAAGGCCGATAACTGCAGGCGTTGAAGGGTGTCGGAGCTGCAGTGCCAGCAGTGCATCATGCACTTCACGAGCAGTGCCCCAGGCCTCGGTGCAGGTTGCGGTGTCACTGGCGGCATTGCTGACGGCATCGGAGTTGTTCTTCTTGCTTTGCAGCACCAACCACACAATTCTCAGGGCACATAAACTGGAATTGGCACCCTTTTTTAATACAAGAGTCCACAGCAGAGTCCAGGTGCTGGTCAGTGGGTGCAGGTGAAGTCTTTGTGGCCCTGAAACTTCAGAACAGGAGGCAAGCACACACAAGCCCATGGAGATTCTTCTTCAAGCAGGTTCAAAGCAAAGTTCCAGTCTTTATCCTCTCCTTGGCAGAAACAGCAACTGCAGGCCAACCCAGCAAAGCACACACAGCAAAGGGGCAGTACTCCTCCGTGCAGCTCTCCAGCTCTTCTCCTTGGCAGAGGTCCCTCTTGAGTCCAGAAGTGATCTGATTCTCTGGGGTTTAAGGTCCAATACTTATACCCCATTTTCTCTTTGTTGTCTTTGTGGCAAGGGTCTCTGAACCCAGTCCAAACCAGTTCTGTCCTCCTGGTCCAGCATGACCACAGGGGGTGAAGACAGCATTGTGCAAAGAAGCCACAGCCTATTCAGGTGCAAGCGAAACTCCTCCCACTACTTTAAATGCAGATCAGGTCTATTCAGCCCAGCTATGAGTCACCCAGGCAAGGCAGGGCACACCTCATCCCCCTGGTGACTGTCTAAAGTGAATGCACACCCCCAGCCCTGTCACTCCAAAACCAGAGAGTGAATACACAAACAGGCAGAGGCACACAGAATGGTTAAACAAGAAAATGCCCACTTTCTAAAAGTATCCAAAAAGGCACGTGACTTGCGCACCAGTCTGTCGCACTGCTGGATAAAGAAATTTTTCTTACTGTAAACTCATACTTGCTACGTTATACAATGTTTTTCAATAGTATACCGATGATTGTGCTGATTATTTCACAGTTTATCAAAACGTTTTGTGAACACTCCGGAGACAGCGTCGTTCCACCAAGATGCTTTATTAAACAGATTCAAATGCCCACTGCATGCCCATCCAGGCCTTCAACAGCGACCCGTGCAGAGAAATAATTCATCAAATAGGCTCATGATAATATACCCAATGCATTTCGAGCCCTATGGCTCTTCATCAGGGGTCTCTGAAACAAAATGAAAGAGACAGCTCAACCAACTACATAAAATGCAATCCCTGTAAATTAACAAAGTCTATACCATTCTATTACTGTGACCAGACGCTCCAACCTCATCAACCCTCTCCCCCTGTCTTCTATCCTATCGCCACCCAGCTTTAAAAAACTCTCAAAACATAGAAACTCCAATGAAAACTAAGACACAAAACGCAAAATCCCTTCCCTTAACGTAAACCTCCCACCCCGTGTCAAGATGCAATATTACTCCTCTACGTGCATGTTGCTAAACTAAGATGAAAATCTCTAGTGTTGCACCCGTTCTCCTACAACCTCCCCAAACCTAACCCATTACGTGCAAAATTCAAAAACTCATCAAAAAATCTTCTACTACACCCGTTCTACTAATTCCTTAAACCTCTATCACAAATTCAATCCCCAAGATTCACTATTGGTAAAACCCTACTTCCTATTAATGCCAAAAACCCAATATTTCTTAGATTCTAAACCTTATCGATTACCTTATGGAGCCACGAACTGCAGTATAGTTTCCTCGTTCGCTTAACTTCATGGTTACAAAAGTGTGTGTTCCAGCTGCCCTTACGACCGTTGCTAATAAAGGTTGACCCACATACACTTAATCAGTCAATTAACTTCGAAGTTCAGCTCTAACCCCGTGACCTATCCCTCCTCAGACTGCGAATCTTGAAAGAATGTTGAATAAACTCAAAATACCACAATGCAGTGTTTAGTGTAAAAAACAACCATAACACATTTTCATTCATAAAATCAACAACCCTCCCCGACATCCAAAATAATATATATGACACTATCTACAGTGTAAAAATGAAATGCCAAGATCGTGATAATAATATATGCGCTACATTTATAAAAACGGCAAAAAGTACATGTAGTTGAAAAAACTGTCCCGCAGATTAGCTATTTTTGTCAGATGAGTTCCACCGTAATTTCATGAAATCAACCCAAGATGTTCCGTGTTTTACACTGTCTCCGGTGCGATAAAGGTTCACTGTCTTTTCTTGAAAGTTCAACCAAGTAATCTATGGGGTGCACTTTCTAAAAGTGGCATTTTTAAACATACAATTTAAAAAACATCTTTACTAAAAGATGTGTTATTAAATTCTGAGTTCAGAGAGCCTAAACTCCATTTCTCAGTCTTGTCCCAAAGGAAATATACCCTTGTAAGATGCTACAGTGCAGCTCCTATGTTAGCCTATGGGACAGACAGCCTTTCAATAGTGAAAATACATAGTATTTCACTATCAGCACATGTCACACACACCAGTACATGTCCTACCTTTCACATACACTGCAACCCTGTCCATGTGGGTACCTTGGGCCTACCTGAGGGGTGCCTTACATGTAAGAAAAGGGAAGGTTAGGGCCTGGCAAGTGGGTGCACTTGCCAGGTCAACATGGCAGTTCACAACTGTGTGCTCAGACACTGCAGTGGCAGGTCTGAGACACACTTACAGGGCTACTCCTGTGAGTGTCACAACCAGTGATGCAAGTCCACTAGTAGCATTTGATTTACAGGCCCTGGCACGCTTAGTGCACTTGACTACAGACTTACCAGGAAGTCAAATATGCCAATCATGGATAACCAATCATAATTACAATTTACACAGGGAGCACTTGCACTTTGACACTGATTAGCAGTGGCAAAGTGCCCAAAGCACCTAAGCAAGCAAAAAGTATATCCATACGCAGTCAAAAATGCAGGAGGTAGAGGCAAAAATCAGGGGAAACCACGCCAAGGATGCCAAGTCTAAAAGATGCTAAGTGCAGCACTGGAGGAGGCACTTTCTAGGAGGAGAGATAAAACGTGCCCTAGGCTCCCTTAGTTTTAAGGTGGCCAAAAAAACAAGCTGGTGGTCACAGAGAGTTGCAGGAAATATTTCTAGTGGGGATCGGTGAATGGGGTCTCTCTGATTTCTCTGCAGGATACCTGTGCTAGCAAAATCCTGATGGTGAATAGACTGGCCTCCCCAGACCATTACCTGAAAGGAAACATTTTAGAACTGTTTATGGGATAGAAATTCAATGCCCTAAGGTCATGGCATCCTTAGGGTGGGAGAGTGTGGTTGCCAAAATGAAAGTAGATGCATACCCTGGCTTACCTATAGGGTGCATCCTGGGTATTGAGATACCACAGGTAGGAGGGGAAACCAGAGGGTCTCTGAGGGAACTGGCCCTAGGGTTCAAGTAGGCGCATATCTATGGCATAGGAAGTGAATGCCAATCACAGTGGGAAGACCAGTAGGGCAGGGGCTACATGTTCTGACAGGGGAGGATCACAAGAATGGCACTAGTGAAGTCACTTCTATCTTGAATGAGCTGCCTACACTATTGGAAATCGTTTGTAAGAAACAAGGGACACCCTACTCACAAGGAACCAGGGTACATACTATATAAACAGAGACAATGGCTCCTGTGGACAAAGGTAAACACTAGACAATAGCAATCATAAGCTCAATGGCAATAAAAAGGGGGTAGGTGGATGTCGAAGAGAGATATAACACTATAAACTGCAGGATGTTTATGAAATCAAATTTTATATATACAGTTTCAATATATAATCACGGTTAAGTGCATAGTGTCCCCAGTGAACATGAAACCTACATATTATGTGAAATTTTGTGACATACAAAAATGGTTTCTATATATACAAAGTTGACCAAAACATAAATAACAAATGGACACAGCCTTCTGGTGCACTACCTGAGGCTGATATATGGTTCACTTTGAAATTGTCGATGACGTTTCGACCCTGCCAACAATGAGGGGTCTCTTCAGGACCTAGCAATGCAGGAACATTTGAAAGAACGATAATTTGCATCAGAGTGGGCCTAGAAAAGCAAATATAGGATGCAGATTGAGCGTAGACTAGTAATGGTACCTGAATAAGGATTCTGCTGTCAGAGTAAATAGTGTGTAACCCACGGGCGTGAGAATAAAAAAAGAAAAGAGTACTCACAGGGAACCCAGCCAGGAACTAGTGAGAAGGGGAGTGAGAAGATGGAAAAAATGAAAAAATGAGTCCTCATTTGAATTTGTACTGTTGGATAAACAGTAGTGTAACAGGAAAATGGACTTACCCCGGTGAGGGGAAGGACCTGACAGTAGTGCGCGTTCCGAAATTGGATTGCTGCGTCAATAGGAGCATGTCATGGTGAACCCATGGGGAACATTGTTTCACTGGAATGAGGAAAACACGAATCAGTGCTGGTTTGTCGAATACTAAAACTAAAAAAGTAAATGTCAACTGCTCTTACCCGCAGGGTTCTCTGTGTAAATTAGCAGGGTGACGTTAAGCCGCGGGCGTCAGCTTGGTTACGCAATAATGGTTCCAACCACGACAATTCGTGTGGATAAGATGCACTCTATAGATAAAAACATAAGGGAGGGGAGAGCAAGTGTCATTGCTCGTATATCTTGGGTACATTGCTTGGCAAAAGGGCAATGACTGCCGTAAGTGCTTACCCGAATCCGGGATAACTGGACGATAAGAGGAGCAGGCTGCATGTGTCGGCTTCAGTAAGAATCAGGAGACTGCGTGAGTCCGTCTCTGCTTGATATATAACTAGGAGACGGCCGTAGCATGAATCCGTAAGAAGCACGGGAGTGTTCCCCGCCGGAAACAAGAACCGTGCCAGACATCACTGGCGATGGATCTATCGCACCGCGTGATGTTCTGCGCTCTGTATTTGGCCTGAGCCGCTCACGGTGGAGGGAGTGAGGGAGGCCCATTGGAGACGTACCTTTGCAGATGCTGATGGCAAATTGCAGAGGCAATATTGTTTAGAGAGACACAGAAGATGAGTGTAATAAGAAAAGTGAAAAACAAATTTTATTAAAAATAAAATTAGGATGTCTACTATGTCCATCGCAACTGTTACACAACCTGAAATTCGTGGTCTAATCACACACTATGGAGCCCATGGGCCTACACACCTACTCCATCAAATACCCCCCTAGCCTCTCAAAAAAGGCGGCCAAAGGCTTCAAACATAGGCTACTCAAATCACACCCAGAAACCCCTATCTCTGACCCCTACTTCTCAAATGACACAGGACACATAACGAATGACATCATCTTCTACACCAAAAGGAGAGCACAATGGCGGAAAGCCTTCCTCACCCTATTCTCAATCGCATCCACTAAGAAAACTGCACATGGTCTTACACTATCTATTATTCCCTCCCCGTTCTACAAAGCGACTGCCACTATTTCCATTTATCATAATGGGATCATCCTCATGCAGACATCAGACCATAACCTTAATATACTGGACCACATCTTCCCGATCATTAAAGCAAAGGTTGCAAGACCCTCTCCCACCTCCCCAACAAACCGCTCTCCTAACCCTCTGACTGACTCCCTACCTGACTCCCCATCTAGCCAATCTTCCTCAGTAACCCATAGCTCAAATACACCCACCCCAGGCCTAACCGACACACCACTAAACGACATACATATCCATCATCCCTACTCCCCCCCAGCATCACCACTATCCCTACAATTTCTACTCCAACCACCTCGCCTCACACTCGCAGCACCTTGCACCCAGCTTTCCAACACGTCCCCTCGCCCCCCACTTCCACTCCCCATCTCCACAACCACGTCTTCGTCACCTCTTCATGTGGTTCATCCCTCCCCACCTCCCCCATTAACCCCATTCCAGATGCTACTCCAATCTCCCCTTACACAGCTACTCCCGATAAGTCTACAGTCCCACACTCTCCCCCTCCTTGCACTACGACTCTCACTGTCCCCCCTCCTACAGCCCACACCAACACCCCCTCATATCCCCTCTCTACTCCCCCCTTTGCAGTGACTCCCACTCTGCATCAATGCCGCATAACGAATCAAACACCCCTAAAGCACACATCAATACCCCTTCTCGTCCCCTCTCCGCCCCTCCCGTCCCCACGGACTACCTCACTGAAAAACCACCACTCCTCGAACCAGCTCACATCAGGCCCCGGGACACCACACAAGCCACAACCCCTCCTCAATTAACCACAGGCCAGGCTATTAATATGATAACGTCTACACATGACCCCAGATTAGATGAGATACTACTATCCTTACAACAAATAAAAGAGGACATCCAAACTCTTCATGCCCTGATCCGGCAACAACCCAAGCCACAAGCGAAACCCATTCAGCGGTCATGTACTAGCCCCTCGCCTCAGTTACCCCCCAGATGGAAAACAGTACCTTACCCCATTGCCTCAACCCATCCAGTCAGGGAAAAGCAAACCCTATCACCGAATGATCTTACGTCACTACTTCATTCCTACGGACCCCCTTCCCTACCTACTAGACCTGCGCGTACGGAGAATACGCAGAAACTGTCCTTAATCCAACCCATCCATTCCATTGCCTCCAGAATTACAAGACACATTCCGAGAGGTATTGTTGAAAACAACCTCAAAAGAGTACCTATCTCCCACGACCAGAACACCACCCCGACCAAGGCCCAGATAAAATGTATCCTACTAAACTGTAGATCGACAGCACGTCATGCCGCCGATATAGCTGACCTCATCATAACCAATGAACCCGACCTTATAATCTTAACGGAAACCTGGCTAAACAAATCATCCACGCCCATCTTTGACATACTAGTTCCCCCAAACTATCACATCACTAGACTTGATAGAGCCGATAGGCTTGGTGGTGGTATTGCCTGCATCCATAGGAACAACTTCTCTGTAAACCGCTCCAACACCACGGTGTACTCCTCCTGTGAATACCTTTGCCTACACATCACTAGCAATAACAAGCCAATATGCTCACTACACTCTTTCTACCATCCTCCTGGTAACAACCTTACCTTCATCGAACACATGATGGATATCCTAGCCACAAATGTCGGACAACAGAATACACAGAACTTCCTGGGGATTTCAACCTCCATTGGAATGATCCCGACGACCCAGAGGTCAATAGCCTCAAAACGTTCCTGTCCGACCTTAACTTGTCCCAAATCTGTGACAGCCCTACACACGAAAAGGGCTCAATCCTTGATCTAGTAATTTCCAAAGCAGATTCTACCCAGCTGGAATCGATTCTCCCTTGCGATTGGTCCGACCATTACATAATCACTTTCCATATCAGGGAAGAAGTTAAACTTCTCTCTGTACAACCATCGAGAACAAAAATCTGGAAGAGGAACCTAGAAAACATCAATCCTGCCGATCTCGCATCCGCTAGTCACATCCTCACACCCCCACCCGATGGATCAAAGGATGTACAGGATATAACCACTCACTACTTCAACTCTATGAACAAGGTACTCGACACCCTAGCTCCCCTGCAACTAAAAAGAGTCACCACCAAAATCTCAAACCCCTGGTATGATGGTAGACTAAATGAGGACAGAAGATCACTGAGAACAATTGAAAGACAATGGAGAGCCGCCCCATCCGCTACCCACCTCAAAATACTAAGAAGCACCAGAAATGCCTATTACAGAAGGATTAGACTCGCAAAAGCTAATTTCATATGCAAACAGTTAGACCAAGCTAAAAATCGCCCCAAAAAACTGTTCGAAATAATCAAAGCTCAATCTAAGGGTGTCACCCACTCCCCCCAAGCCAATCCGGATACGCTTCCCAATTGCGAAGATCTTGCCTCCTTTTTCACAACAAAAACTGAAAACTTAAAGACAGACCTACTTAATGATCTATTATCCCTGACCGACCCACACTCAATCCCCGCACCGACCACACCAGAGACCCCGCTTAACTGCTCTGCAAAGCTCGACCTCAAGAACAACGCCTCCTGGACCGCCTTCAACTTCTACAGCGAAGAAACTATCCTAAACACACTCACTACTTTGAATCCCTCCAACCATTTCACAGACCCTCTCCCAGCATCCCACCTAAAGACCTTCATTCCACTGCTAGTGCCCCTATGGACTAAGATTATTAATACCTCTCTTCTGCAAGGAACCATCCCTGACATCCTCAAAACTGGTCAGGTTTCCCCCATCCTAAAGAAAGTAACAGCAGATCCCTCAGACTTGAATAACTATCGCCCAATATCTAACATCTCAACCCTGGCCAAACTGCTCGAAAAATGTGTCCACATGCATCTTAGTAACCACATAGACCATTTCAACCTACTCGACCAATTCCAATCAGGCTTTCGTTCAGGGCACAGTACCAAATCAGCCATGACTCACATAATGGATGACACATTACAAATACTGGATCAAAACAAAGCCTGCTTGCTAATCTTACTGGACTTATCCTCAGCCTTCGATACAATCAAACACGACGACCTAATGGACCTCTTGAAGCAAAGAATGGGACTATCTGGAACGGTGTTAAACTGGTTCACCTCCTTCCTTCAAAACAGAACACAAAGATTCAAGATTAACCAATCCTTATCTAACCCCACCCCAGTCACTTTGGGAGTACCCCAGGGATCCTCCCTCTCCCCAACACCCTTCAATTTGTTTATGGAACCACTCACTGAGCTTCTCAACTCCGCAAACATCCATTATCACATGTACGCCGACGACACACAGCTCTACATTAAGGTCCACTCTCTTGAAGACATCAAGTCCCTTAACTCAACGCTCCAAAAGACACAGACCTGGCTGGCTAGGAACCATTTAAAACTAAACACACTAAAGACAGAATTCCTCCTAATCGCTCCCCCCAACCAAACATCCATCATCCAAGAGTGGATGAAGCACCTAACTGCACTCGACGGTCAACCTCTCATCATCGATTCCGCTAAATCCCTAGGAGTAACCCTGGATAATAAACTAAATATGCAGAAGCACATCAGCGCTGCAACTAAAGGAGCACATTTTCAGATAAACACCCTGAGAAAATTGAAACTCTTCATACCCGCAAATGACTTTAAACAGGCAGTCCAAACTCTAGTAATTCCCAGAGTTGACTATGGGAGTGTCGCTCTTTGTGGCCTTCCTAAATCAACGACCGCTCCGCTAAGAGCCGCAATCAATACAGCCGCTAGACTCGTCACTGGCAACAAAAGAAACTGCCACATTTCCCCTGACCTGCAGGCCCTCAACTGGTTACCTTTTGAGGCCAGAATCCATTTACAAATCGCTTGTATGACACATAAGGCATTGCATCACAAAACCCCGAGGTACCTAGCGGAGAAACTAGTACTATCGGGTGGTAACAGATCTACCAGGAGCTCTGATAATCTTCTACTTAAACCACAACGTTTCTCCAAGAAGAAAACATATAATCGTACCTTCTCAGGAATGGCTCCCAGGATTTGGAACTCCTTACCCCCAGAAACAAGACTTAATCCGTCCACTGCTTTTTTCAAAAAGGAAGTGAAATCGATATTCATGTCTAAATTTCCTTGAACATTTTCTTATACACTCCTGTAGATATATGGTAACCGCTAATAGTTAACAATACTTTATTCGCATAATTCTGTGTTTTCTATATGTATATGTCATCTACCTATATCTGTATTCGCATAATTCTGTGTTTTCTATATGTATATGCCATCCACCTATATCTGCCTTGTAAAGCGCTCTGATACCCTCAAGGGTCTTGTTCGCACTATACAAAACTGTCAAAATAAATAAACTAATTGATGTGTGTTACGACTGATCATGATTCATTATTAGATAGGTTCAGGACTAAATCAATTCCTATTTGAATCGCACTTGTAATGGAATAAAAAGGAAGATCTTAGCAAGTGAGTTCTGTGGGTATGCTGGACAATTACATAGCAGGTGTAGTGCACATAAGATAACATGGAGTAATATCATAAAGTGTATGGACAACGGGTGAGTCAATCAGATACATATATAACATGCGCTCCTTGTAGATCCCAGAGCAAAACCATACACAAATGATGCACACATTTATAAATTGCCCAATTGTTACTACAAGGCAGTGGCTAATTATTCACGGAATCACCCAGCACGTAACAGTTAGTATAATAGAGTAGCCACAAAACCACGCCATTCCTCTGCTGTATTTAGTCCTTGAGCGATAGAGTTGGTCCTCTCTATCCATTGGCATTCAAGTCTTTGTAACATCTGTGTAGTGTCACCTCCTCTTTCTGGTATGGTTGCTTTATCAATGACCTGCCATTTTATTTCATCCGCTGTATGGTTCTTTTCAATAAAATGAGAGACCAGGGGGGGCAGTCAGCATTGAACATCTTATCCTGCTTCGATGTTGTCCGATGCGTGCTTTGATAGTTTGTGATTTTTGGCCAATATTTGGCAGATGACACGGGCACCATATACAATACACAACATTTCTTGTGTTACAGTTGGAAAAGAAGTTGAGTTTTTGTTTGACATTCGCATGTTCAAATGTATCTGTGTCAAAAGTAAAGGTGCATGCAACACAATTCCCACATTTAAAGTGGCCTTTTATCTCAGGTAACCCCCAAACTGATTTGAGTATTCTGGTCCTTGGCCTAGTATTGTCATATGTAGAGGAGTGCACTAGATGGTCTTTTACATTCTTACCCCGCTTGTATGCAAACATAGGAGTTTCTATAGAGGGATCTATGTTCTTAATGAGATTCCAGTTTTTTGTTATCAAGCTTCAAATCTTGTTTGTGTGTACACCAAAGGTAGTGACACATACAAGTTTCTCAAGTGGTGGCTTTTCTTTTGTGGTAAGTAATTCTTCCCTTGGGCAGAACCAAACACGTTTTATTGAATGTCTTACTATTCTGTTTGGATAGCCTCTGGCTATTAGTTTCATTTTTAGAATCTGTGCTTCTCTCATGTAATCATCTTTATGTGAACAATTTCTACAGAGACGTAAAAATTGGCCGAATGGCAAATCGTCTCTAAGCGCACGAGGATGATGGCTTTTGTATGTGAGTAGAGTGTTTCTCTCTGTAGGCTTTCGATGCAAACTTGTAGTACAATGTACTAGCCTCATGTTTGATGGCTAAGTCTAGGAAAGCTATTTCTGACTTATGTATTGTAGAGGTAAAGGTGAGATGTTTTTGAATATTGTTTAAGTATGTGACAAAGTTGTGAAACTCATTCGCCGGGCATGACCAAACTAGAAAGATGTCGTCAATATACCTTTTCCAACATATAATGTTGGAACGGTATACGTTTAGTGCAGAAAGGGCAAAAGTCTGTTCGGCAGAGTCCATGTAGATATTCGCCAGATTGGGTGCAAAAACGGCCCCCATGGATGTCCCAGAGCATTGCTGGTAGTAACATCCCTCAGATACAAAATAGTTGTTTTGTAAAGCAATCCTGAGTAGAGAGATTATGAAACTGGTAGGGATCCGCACAGGTTTAGTACGTGTTTCTAAACGTTTCTCTATATTGAGGATGCTCTCTTCTTGTGGTATGTTGGTGTATAGTGAGGATATGTCAAGCGTGGCAAGCCAATCAGTTTCAATGTTGAAAGGCATGTTGTCTATAACATTGATCATAAACATGCTATCCCTCACATAGGTATCTTGTATGGGGACAAAGTCTCTTAAGAAGAAGTCAATATATCTTCCAATTGGTTCTAGAGCAGATCCATATCCTGATAGGATTGGACGTCCTGGTGGATTGGTGATATTTTTATGAATTTTGGGCAGTGTATACAGAACAGGGGTGCGAGGATTTTCAGTGTTTAAATATTCGAATTCTTTTTTGGTTATGTAACCTTGTTCCTTCCCTTCTGTGGTCTCTCTCAGGATTTCACTTTTTATCGTCCAGTTATCCCGGATTTGGGTAAGCGCCTACGGCAGTCATTGCCCTCTTGCCAAGCAATGTACCCAAGATATACGAGCAATGACACTTGCTCTGCCCTCCCTTATGTTTTTATCTATAGAGTGCATCTTATCCACACAAATTGTCGTGGTTGGATCCATTATTGCGTAACCAAGCTGATGCCCGCGGCTTAACATTACCCTGCTAATTTACACCGAGAACCCTGCGGGTAAGAGCAGTTGACATTTACTTTTTTAGATTTTGTATTCGACAAACCAGCACTGATTTGTGGTTTCCTCCTTTTCCTCATTCCAGTGAAACAATGTTCCCCATGGGTTCACCATGACATGCTCCTATTGACGCAGCAATCCAATTTCGGAACGCGCACTACTGTCAGGTCCTTCCCCTAACAGGGGTAAGTCCATTTTCCTGTTACACTACTGTTTATCCAACAGTACAAATTCAAATGAGGACTCATTTTTTCATTTTTTCCATCTTCTCACTCCCCTTCTCACTAGTTCCCGGCTGGGTTCCCTGTGAGTACTCTTTTCTTTTTTTATTATCACGCCCGTGGGTTACACACTATTCACTCTGACAGCAGAATCCTTATTCAGGTACCATTGCTAGTCTAGGCTCAATCTGCATCCTATTTTTGCTTTTCTAGGCCCACACTGATACAAATCATCGTTCTTTCAGATGTCCCTGCATTGCTAGGTCCTGAAGAGACCCTTCATTGTTGGCAGGGTCGAAACGTTGTTGACAATTTCAAAGTGAACCATATATCAGCCTCAGTTACTGCACCAGAAGGCTGTGTTCATTTGTTATATAATGTTTTGGTCAACTTTGTATATATAGAAACCATTTTTGTATGTCACAAAATTTCACAAAATATGTAGGTTTCATGTTCACTGGGGACACTATGCACTTAACCGTGATTATATATTGAAACTGTATATATAAACATTTGATTTCATAAACATCCTGCAGTTTATAGTGTAATATCTCTCTTCGACATCCACCTACCCCCTTTTTATTGCCATTGAGCTTATGATTGCTATTGTCTAGTATTTACCTTTGTCCACAGGAGCCATTGTTTCTGTTTATATACACTGTTGGAAAGACAAAAAGAGACCTGGACAAGGCAGGCCTACGTATGGCACAACCAGAGTATGACACCCTTGATGTGATCTGTGTGTTCACACTGGAAGTCTTGGACTGCCAAGCAAGTGTTCAGCCTCAGGGTATAGGCCATGATTTGAAAGTCCTGTCTCATGGGGCTGCCCTCGAGCTAGTTGTGGTCAGGGCGGAAAGATGTATCCCTCCATACTGACTAATGTGAGGAGATGCTCGCATGGCCTTCCCTGGAACCTTTAAAGGACCCTTGTCTCTGCACAGTCATGTCAGATGAAAAAGGAACATAGGGTCTGTGTCTGACCATAGCCTGTAAAACCTGGCACTGAACATGCTGTTTACATTGAATTTTGAAAAGGTCTTGCCCAGGACTGTAAAGTTTTATCTACTTAGGTCACTTTTCTTTATTATTTTCTAAATCATATATCTTGCCGAATTGGTCACCAAAGACCTTAACATCCATTTAAATCTGAAAAAACAATACAATACAAAGTCAAATTGTTACCATGCACAGAGCTACTGGGCCGAACTGTGGGTGTTGTGGTCTTTTGCTCCTGATGTCCCATTCAGCACTTGACTCTCCGTGATAGCGCTGGGCGAGCAGTTCAAGGCTTCTGAGGGGAGAGGTAGACACAGCAGTGAACACAGGTCCACAACCCAAGATACGTTCAGTAGCAGATTGTCCAGTCCTATACTTGCTTTTATGAAAAGGCATTATTTATATACCAACACAAAGAATAATATGGCATTCACAAACAACATATACAGGCCCATGAAGTCAGGGTTCCAGTGTTTTAACAGGCGGGATCCTCAGGCCCACTCCCCTCTAACTAGTTGTAGTGGTTATTCCCCCTTCTCTATAGGCAGCATTCATATGAAGCCCCACTAGTAGTCCAAGTCTCAGCAGTCCCGTGTTTCAGCGCCAAAGCACTATATGGAAGGCAAGTTCCCACAGGACTGTCCAGCCTGTAAATTAAGGTGTGTTAGAGCCCAATCTACATTGAACGAGGCTCTGGTACAGCTTGCAGTTGTTTAAAACATGCTACTTTTACTTCTGATACCTCTCGAGCGTACAAAAAAAAAGAAAAAGCTTAATTTTCGGGCAGGCCACTCCACAACTGATCCATTGTTTCCAATGGGAGGCAATATTCACTATTCATTTTTGCAATGGGAGGCAATATTCACTATTCATGTTTGCAATGGGAGGCAATATTCACTATTCATTTTTGCAATGGGAGGCAATATTCACTATTCATGTTTGCAATGGGAGGCAATATTCACTATTCATGTTTGTAATGGGAGGCAATATTCACTATACATGTTTGCAATGGGAGGCAATATTCACTATTCATGTTTGTAATGGGAGGCAATATTCACTATACATGTTTTTAGTGGGAGACAATATTTACTATCCATGTTTGAATATTGTTTGCAATGGGAGGGAAAGTGGAGGAAGTCTTAGAAAATGGTAACCAACATTCTGTTTTATGCATGAGAATTACTTCAACGTACATACAAATTCATGCACACGAAAATGTTACATTTAGAAAACAGGCACTGTACATTGAGATTTCTATCTAAATCAGGGCATTTGAGCACGTGTGATGAACTGCTACAGCAGCAAATGAGATGTTAACAGCTACAGCAATCTTTGATGCACAAGCTAGTTTGGGGATTCTGCAAGTTGGAACAAAGCTGGACATGTTTTACTCTTACTGCATTCTATCACAGTCAGTGAGGTATACTGAAGTTCATTAGTAGTGGCAGAAAGTAGGACCACATTTTGTTAACTGTTCGAGTACTGTAAGCATGCTTCTTTAATCACCCCTTGACAGCGTGCAGATCTTTTCACCGTGTCAGGAATGGATGCAATTCATCCACTTCTCTCAACACTTCAGCTTTTAATTGCTCAATTATGCGTCACTTTAAAAATCTTAAAGATGTTAATGTAACCAACAGACTAGTTGAGTCGTTTCACTTACTCTGTCCCCAGGGATTTGTCTGTTTTTGAACACTGGCTTGAGGGAACATATTCAGACTCTGTAACATCAACATCATTTGTCACTAGCTTTCTTCTCTCCTGCATGTGACCTCTCTGACTCCTGCTCAGCCTTCCATGTTTATTTAACAGTTTCAGAGGGTTATTTATACCTGTTTATGTAATAGTTTCAGATGGTCATAGTCATACCTTGCCCCTTTGGCTATTGTTTCTTCCAATTCAGGTTCCATAACAGTTTATCAGCATGGGGGTTCCAGACTGCTTAAAGCATATTTCTTACCTTTCTGACAAAAACAAGTTTCTCTCCTAAATGAGCGATCGCCACTGGATATTGTAAGTGTAATTGCACATTGTGAAAACTGTAGTCTTATGTGTGTACTTTTATACTTGTCATAAACTGTACCGGCCTCGTGTATCTCATTTACACGGTTTCTCTGTGCTAATAACGTGTTCCATCTCTAAAGGTGCCTTTATCTATTACATTAATTTCTTCTGGCACTCTGGCCCGCCCTCCGTTAAAGACCCAAACCAAAAAAGTGCCAAACGGACAAAGTTCCAACCCTCCTTGCTTCCCAAGAACTCCTTATTCCTACAGAATGCATTTAGCAAAATTACGTGCAAAGGGGCATTCGAACTACTACAATTTAATCGCCACAGATTGGCAAAAAAAAATACTAAAAACATAGAGCGATGGAAGCAAGTGAAATCAGTCGCCCGAGTCATGTGTAACCTGATCCTTATCCTAAAAGCTTCCCCATGGGGCCCAGATTCAAATGCAAAGCTCCTAGCCTCAGGCATAAGCTTTTTTGGACTAAATTCCCACACCAGCTACAGAATCTGGCCCTGTATCACACGCCAAACAGAATAATCCAACCTGGAAGAGTACACACATTACACCGCCCCAGTTGTAAACTGTAAAGACATGGGGTGGTGCTTGTGAATGCTAAGTCCAAGGCTAAAAAATTGTTGTAATTCCACATGTAGAACAGTGCTTAGCCAAAAGTTCTCCCTAACGCTTTTGCCACTAAACTATTAGGACAAGCATATACCGAAAAGCAATTGCCACAAACATTCACAATAATTCCCAACACCACTGGAACATTTGTGGGGCTATATCCACTGCTGGAGCCAATTACACCAATTAAGCAAATCAGTGTGTGTACGCAGATGGAGTGGAGAGAGGCAAGACAAAACCTAAGCCATACCTAAATCATTTGCACCACGTCAGAAACTTACATGTAACTAGCAACAATTGCAGAAAGCACAATAACTGGCCCATGTTTTAAGCAAAATCACTCATCAAACAATAATTGAGAAGAAAATAAGAAACTTTCTTTCCCAGCATATTTAAATACTAATCAGCGGTGCCTACATTTTAATGCATATTTATATCTGACTTTCAATCATGTTAAATCTGACATTTTACTTTCAAAACCGGCTTTGATTTTTTTCTTTAAAAAAATGACCTAGCAAGTGCTGCAACATGTCTGGTTGCAAACTTATATTGATGTTTTGCTGCATATATAAGTGGAGAAAACGTCCTCTTCAGGCTTACATCTGGAAATGATCTTTTGTGCAGCTTGTGCCATTTGTGTGCGTGCACATTGCAGGTGACTTATCAAAGGGTGCAATGTGCCAGTTCATTTGCCATGGCACATGCCAATTCAATTTAATTCAAACATTTGTATTGTTTTAGTTAGCTAAAACATAACAATTTTGCAATAAAACAGTTTTTTATTAAAAAAAACAAAAAAAGCACCACTGCTGTCCAAATGTGGAGATAAAATTGTACAATGATAAAAGGAAGCCATGTTTACAATCTTGTTACAGGTGACTAAAAACCAACGTCCTATGCAATGAGCATGGTGAGGTAAGTGAAGACCCATTAAAGTGTGAAGTGTAGATATTGGTCCCCCGAGGGGCTTTGAGTGGGGTTTAAGAGTAAGTCGGGCTAGGCTATTCAGAATACATACTGGAACGAGAATGGAAGGAGGTTAGCAGGAGTCCCACTCTCCCTCCGAATGTATTCTACAAAGCCAAGGAGACCCGTGGCACGCCATGGCATATTTCCTGTTTCAGGGTCTCACCGTGTAATAGTCCATAATCAGTTTTGGAGAAAAGGTGACAGACTGAGAATCTACTGGACAGAGGAGGAGTAGGTAACCGAGCTCCTTGACATATTTACCGCACCTCGATAGGGTTCTTGAGTCAGTGTGGGAGAAGCACAGCGATGAGGCCTCCAGGCAAGAGTGAACTGCCTTCATTAGGTATATTGGTTTCAAGAGAGACCTCCTGGGGGCATTGAGCCATTTCAATTGGTACAATGCCGTGACCAGTTTACTTCACCCTAGATCCGGAAACATTAATACAAATGCAAATATATATATATAGACCTTCTCTAATCACAGCTTTGTTTGTCCCTTGGAATATTGGGGCAGCCCTAAACATCAACTATGATGCATATCAGACTTGTCTATGGATTTTGCCCAAAGATTCTTATATGGCTTGTTTACACCATACAAAGACTCACCACATAGTCTTAAACATCTGTTAACCAAAATATTCTTATAATGGCCTTTGCGTCTCTGAGTTCTGAGTCTTCAGTTTGTTCAGTAGGTTACACATAATAAATCTCATATTTTTGTACAAAAATTGTTGCTCCATCAAAGAAGACTGACTTACCACAAAATATAACAATGGATTCACCTATCCACAGTATTCAGTATCGCTGTTTGCGAGAAATCCTGGAGCAACTGGCTCTATGGCTGATTGTCAGTAGGCTTACAGGGGCTGGTGCACAGGTACTGTTTCATCTCTTGTTATTGCAACATGAAACGTCGAGAACCAGTGGTGTGCAGTATGCATTGGCTGCCATTCAAGATACCCACTGAGACATCCTGTGATTCTGGGCATTTAGTAACTATCAGCCATGCTGAACAGCAGATGTGCTGCTAGACAACATGGCTAAAAGACGTTCACATCGACAAGGCCAATAGCTCGAGCATTGCTGAGATCTATTGGCTTTGCCAATGCTTGTTCGGTGTTGATGGGGTCTTACAGAATAAATGTGGAAGTGATAGTGAGAAACAGTTGAGGAGCTTTGAAGTGAAGCAAGGATGTGGTGTAACGGCCGCCAGAGCTGCCAACAGGGGTACTGGGGAACCAGGTTTGAATCTTGGGGTTTGCTGAACAGTTTGTGATTCTGGGCAAATCGCTTAGCTTCTCCCTGCGTACGACAACATATGTGCCATTGTGTAATGTAACTGGTGAGCACTTAAAGCGCTCCAATACCATCGGCTTGTGTTTGCGCTACGGCAAGATGGAGGATGGAGCGAGTACTCCAATACCAATGGATCGTGCAAAAAAAGAAACAAGTGCTGTTCATGTTTAAACAACTTTTTAAGAAATACATTAATTTATGTAAATACGCATGCATTTTACTTGTATGTGTACAAGGGAGACTATGGCAAGATGGAGGACGGAACGAGCGCTCCAATACCATCAGATCGTACAAAAAAAATAAAAGCAGCAGCAACAAGGTAGGTAGTGGGAGGACGGGTCAAGCAGGGAAGCAGGAGGAGAGATAGGCAAGCAACGACGGGACAGGGTGGGAGGAGCAACAATGAAGCAGTGTTAGACCTGGCCTTTTTTGCAGGTTTATTCCCAATCTTTTTGCCTTTTGCCTTCTATTTTTCTGATCTTGTTTTTGTTGGTGTTAGACTTGGCTTTTTCAGCGGGTTTACCCCCGGACTTTTTGCTTTTTGGCCTCCTGTTTTTGACCCTATTCCTGTTGGTTTTAGAACCTTGGGCACTTTACCACTGCTATTCAGTGCTAAAGTGCATATGCTCTCTGTGTAAATTGTTATTATGGATTGGTGTTTCCATAATTGACTTATTTGATGTACTACTTAGTCTCTAGTACAGTGCACTGTGTGTGCCAGGGCATGTAAATCAAATGCTGCTAGTGGGCCTGCAGCAGTGATTGTGTCACCCACACAAGTGATCCAGCGAGTTACTAGCAACAAGCATTCATACACCGAATACTCACCTGGGCCCATTCATTCATACTACGCTAGCAATTTCCGCTGGTGGGTCAGTTGTACTCTTTATCAATATCCCTGCTACCAATTACTTTCTGATTGAAGAGTAATGACTTACCAATGGTCCCTTTGATAATTGGGAAGTTTAAAATGAGTGACATTCAATACAATCCATAATCCTGAATTAATCACTGAGTCAGGAAGTTTTAAAATGTTTATGTAAAGTTTAGCAGAGTAAATTACAAAACCACATAATACTTAATCGTATATCAAGGATGAAGCATACTAATAATCAATTATCGATCAATGACGGTCCCTCAGAAAGAAGAAGATAGAGACAGCAGCACAGCTAAAGGTTGCATTTATATTTACCTAAAGGTGCGAGAACCAAACCCCTTGGCCAAGGAGTTGGAAAGATAGGTCCCAAGAAGGATGAAGACCAAAAACCTCCGGACCAGGTTCAGGACAGGACAGGTGACCTCTCTATCAACGACGCCTGCGTCGTTCCCCTCTCTGATACTTCGCTTCTCCTTGCTTCTCTCGAGTCGTCTTCTAGGAATCCGCCGCCCCCACCTCAGGACCTCTCTGGACAATGAATCAGCCTAGTTCTGCTCTGCATCAGAGTCTGGATCAATGAATGTAGCATCGCTTCCTCAACTAATTAACTAATCTATACCTATTATACCCTTCTACACCCAGGTACCTCCCATTAATGTTTCAATATTATGGGCCCACTACTTCTGATTGGACGGGGACAGGGGTTGATCCTCACACCATGTCAATTTAGTTCAATTTCTTTAAGCCTATTGTTTGAAAAGACCGCCCCTCACAATTAATACATTTGCTTTATTTCCCACCCGTCTCACGACAAAGTTTAATACATTGTTTATATAAATTGTTGCATTCTGCAGGAACATCGCGGATGCAGTGGAGTTGGCCACCAGGTCACGGCCTTGGATGACGTCCAAGTTGACTTCATCACTGTGCCTTGTATACCGGGCGCATGCGTACTTCACATTGGCTCCAAGCTGCCTCTCCGTTAACCCATGCCCCATTTTACGAACTAATAGAAGTCAAAGAAGAAAACATTAAAATCACAAATAAATGTTTTCACTGTATACCCCCTATTTCTACTCTATTCCCATTTAATTATAAATCTATCCCGCTTTAGTAGCATTTAGAATACCACAGTTTTAGTTGCAGCATATGCGCAAGCTTTAGCACGTGAAAACATTAAGCAGCCATTTTAATACACACTGCGCAGAAGCAAAGTTTTCCCTCCAAGCAAAGTAAGACGTCATACCACGTGATATGGTTGATACATGCGCACTGAATTTCCCGCTCTTTAGCGGCCATTTTGGTTTAGACAAGCGTTACTTATTAGTTTTAAACACATAGGCAAGCTTCACTCGTATAGTGTTCATGTGTGCATTTGTTAGTAGAGACATTACAAAGTTTAATAAATTAATACTGTGAGAGGATTGCTTACGAGCAAGTCTCATTGTGAGTTCTTGCTCCATCACAAGCAGCCCTTCAAAGGGTTCTCAGACCTGCCACTGCAGTGTCTGTGTGCAGTTGTGACTGCCATGTTGACTCGGCAAGTGCACCCACTTGCCAGGCCCTAACCTTCCATTTTCCTACATGTAAGGCACCCCTAAGGTAGGCCCATGGTACCACTGTGGGCAGGGTGAAGTGTTTGTGAAAGGTAGGACATGTACTGATGTGTGTGACATGTCCTGATAGTGAAATACAGTGTATTTCGTTTTTCACTATTGAAAGGCTATCTATCCCATAGAATAGAATGGGAGGTACTTTGTAACATCTTACAAGTATAGCTTCCCATTGGGACGAGATAGAGAAATGGAGCTTAGTATGCCTGAATTCAGGATTTAAAAATGCATCTTTTAGTAAAGATGATTTTTACATTCTGTGTTTGAAAATACCACTTTTAGAAAGTGGGTATTTCCTTGCTTAGCCATCCAATGTGCCTCTGCTGGTTTGTGTATTGACTGTCTAGCTTTGGAGTGACAGGGGCAGGGGATGTGCATTCACTGCAGACACCCACTGGGGGGGTCGAGGAGTGTCCTGCCTTTCCTGGATGAGTCAGGGCTGGGCTGAATAGACCTGGGGTGCATTCAGAGTAGTGGGAGGAGTTTCACTAGCACCTGAATGAGCCTGGTCTGCATTTAGAGTGGTGGGAGGAGATTTCCCTTGTACCTGAATAGGCCCTGTCTCCCTTACACAATGCTGTCTCCACCTCCTGCCGGGAAGCTGGGCCATAGAGGACAGAACTGGTTTGGACTGAGCTGAGAGACATTTGCCACAAGAAAACAAAGGAAAATGTGGTATAAATATTGGGGCTTAGACCCCAGAACTTTAGATTACTCCTGAACTAAGGAACCTGCCAAGAAGAAGAGCTGGAAAAGCTGTCAGGAGGAACTGCCACTTTGCTGCGTGCTATGCTGTGTTGGCGTGGTGCTTGTTGCTTCTGTCTTGGGCAGGGAAGGGCCTGAATTGTACTTTCATCATCCTTCTGTTAGAGTTTTCTCCAAGGGCTTGAAGTAGAGCTTGCCTCCTGTTGGAAGTCACAGGGAGATAAAAGTTCTCAGATAACTCTTTTGGGACAAAGAAGACTGCCAAAAAGAAGAGCTGTAGAAGCTGTGAGGAGGATCTACCACTTTGCTGTGTGCTTTGCTGTGTTGGCCTGCAGTGGCTGCTTCTTTCCTGGGCAATGAAAGGACTGGACTGGACTGGACTGAACTTTCTGCAACTTCTTTGACTGAGTTTCTCCAAGGGCTTGAGGTAGAGCTTGCCCCCTGTTCAAGAAGTCTCAGGAACAGCAAAGACTTCAAGTTCATCTGCTACCATCACTGGGAACTGTGTGTTTTGTGCTGCAACAGAAGAAAAAGCAACCTGACACCATCAACGTAGCTGCTGCCGGCTCCGTGTCCTCAATGCACTGCACAGGGCACTCCGCACCGCAACCCTGGTCTCACCCATGATGCCGTTCGATGCCGTCACCGAGCCGCTGCTTACACCGCAACCTGTGGGCACTCACTTCATGCCGCCTCACTTCACGATGCCGCCCTGGTATCCCTGACGATGACGCTCCACGCCAACATCGCCGCTGCTGCTTGCACCGTGGTTCGAGGGCACCGCTCGTAAGTTACACGATGCACTGTCCTCATCCCATACTGCAGCCTTGGCCTACTGATGCCTGTACCATCGACTCCAGTTCATCAGCCGACGACGACACTGCTTGCACCGTGACTGGCCAGCCCCGCTACGAGCACCACATCAATTCGCACCACAGCCCTGGTCTCACCGACGCCGCTGGAAGACTATCACTGAGCCGCTGCCTGCACCGCGACCTGAGGGCACCGCACGCCGCACCGCTGCACTTTGCACTGCGACCTCAGGCCAGCCGAATCCGGCGCTCCCAACTTCAACTGTGAGGAGTTCGATCTGCAACGTGTGTGACTTCAAGGGCCCAATGACTCCTACACCAACCTCCGGAACCGACGCCTGCCAACGCTAGCACTTCAGAGCTCACCGAGAGGTCACCGACGCCCTGCATTTCTAAAGGTACTGTTTTGTGGCTCTTCTGACACCATAGCTGGGCCGCGATGCCTCGGTCAACCAGAACTGTTTGGAATTGTTGTCCACGACGCGTGATAGCCTTAGACGCAGCTATCGACTTCAAGGAACTGTATTTTAAGTCTATTTTTGAATTATTGAGATTCCTGAGAACTGTATTGTGGATTTTTATAATTTTTGGTCTTGCTTGCACAGGTAAAATATCAGTTATTTTTTTCTAAATCTGGTGTGGTGTCCTTTTGTAGCGTTTTCACTGTATTACTGTTGGTTATGTGCATATGCTTTACACACTGCCTCTGAGATAAGCCTGACTGCTCGTGCCAAGCTACCAAGGGGGTGAGCAGGGGTTATTCCAGTAGCGTATCCCCCTTATCCTGACTAGAAGGAAGGGTCCATATTTGGACAAAGGTGCAAACCACTGCCAACTAGAGACCCCCATTTCTAACAGTTGGCTATAGGATTCTGGGCACTTTACTTCTGCTGATCAGTGCTAAAGTGCATATGCTCTCTGTTTAAATTGTGAACATGATTTGTTATGCATGATTGGCATATTTGATCACTGGTAAGTCCCAAGTAAAGTGCACGGTGTGTGCCAGGACCTGTAAATCAAATGCTACTAGTGGGCTTGCAGCACTGGTTGTGCCACCCACATGAGTAGCCCTGTATATGTATCTCAGACCTGCCACTGTAGTGTCTGTGTGCGCAGTTTTAAACTGCCTTTGTTGACCTGGCAAGGGCACCCACTTGCCAGGCCCACACCTTCCATATCCTTACATGTAAGGCACCCCTAAGGTAGGCCAAAGGTACCCTCATGGGCAGGGTGCAGTGTATGTGAGAGGTAGGACATGTACTGGTGTGTGGGACATGTCCTGACAGTGAAATACTGTGTATTTCGTTTTTCACTGTTGAAAGTCTGTCTGTCCCATAGGCTATCATTGGTGCTGCACTGTAACTTTCAATTGAGACAAGTTAGAAAAATGGAGTTTAGGAGTTTTGGAAAAGGTGGTTTTTAAATTGAGTGTTTGAAAATGCCACTTTTAGAAAGTGGGCATGTTCTTATTTGACCATTCTGTGTGCCTCTGCTTGTTTGTGTATTCAGCATCTGGTTTTGGAGTGACAGGAGCTGGGGATGTGCATTCACTCTAGACAGTCACAAGGGAGGTTGAGATGTGTCCCGCCTTGCCTGGGTGACTCATCGCTGGGCTGAATAGAACTGGTCTGCATTTAGATTGGTGGAAGGAGTTTCGCTGGCATCTCATTAGGCTGAGTCTCCTTTGCACAATGCTGTCTCCACACCCTGTGGTCATGCTGGACCAGGGAGGACAGAACTGGTTTGGACTGAGCTCAGAGACTCTGCCACAAAGAAAACAATAAGAAAATGGGGTATAAGTATGAGACCTTAAAGCCCAGGACTTTAGATCACTTCAAGAAACAAGAGGACCCTGCCAAAAGAAAGAGCGGAAGAACTGTGCGAGAAGCGCTGCCTTTTCTGAGTGAGGGGTGGGTTGACCTGCAGTTGCAGCTTCTGTCAGTCGTGGAGGAAAAGGACTGACTCTTTTTGCCCTGCTGTGGTATCCAGCTTGTGGAGAATCTCCAAGGGCATTTGTGTGCTGGCCTCCTATTTTGAAAGACTCAGGGAAATCAAAGTCTTCCTCCCTTGTGCTATTCATTTACTGGAAGTTCCTGGTGATTATTGGAACTTCCTTGTGCTTTTACCTTACTGGACGTTCCTGGTGCTTATTGGAACTTCCTTGTGTTTCACGCTCTCTTTGGGAACTTCCTAGTGCTGTTCCCATGTGCTGTGCTGGACTAGGAGCTCCAGGGGTTTTTGCCACTGGAAAGGCTCTCTTGCGCTCCTTTAATTACACCGCCACGGGCCTGAGTTCTGAGCTGAGCCCCCACCCACTGCCGCACCAGCCGTGGGAGCAGGAGAAACTAAGTTTGGCCACTCGTCAGCGTTGTCTGGCAACCAGCCGCCAAGCCGAAGAAGTGACCGGAAGGAGAATGACTGCACATCGCAGCCCGGCCTCTTCCGCGAAGGCCGACTACGGTGAGACGCTCCCTGAGGGAAAGGGTGCTGGAACCTTGCAGCAGCGCCGGGTCAGCCTGCTGCAGCCCTGCTTGCCGTAAGGAAGGCTGCTTGAGACCAAAAGAGGTCTCCAACATCAATGGCCTCAGGCGCTGAGGGCCGAAAAGCACCAGAAAGCAGGAGCTGCACCACATGTTTGCAGGCAGCCCCTTTTGGTGAATTCTGCGTGCAGGGGTCCCATCGAAGTCTCCCCACCAATGGCGGCATGGCCTGTCTGACCCCACCCCCCCCCATAGCCCATACCTCGGGAGCAGTGATTGGTTGGCGGCTGCACTGCACAGTGGCAGGCAGCTGCCGGGAAGTGATTCTACCTGTGGGGGACACAGCGAGGTCTCCTCGCCGAGTTGGGCATTGCACCCCCCCTCTGCCATGGGGACGCATACCTGGGGGGCCGCATTTCTCACCACCTGGCCAGTCCAAAGGGCCTTGTGCAAAACGCAAACAAGCGCTTTCTAAGCCCCACCAAAATTGCCATATAGAATGTAATAGGAGTGCAGGTCTGATGCACCCTATGTGCTCCTAGTGTTATGTGGTAATTCAGGCATCTTATAAAGTTCTGCCTGTTTTTATGCCCTGATGTGTTTAGCAATGTCGTTTTTGTCCTGCATGGTCAGGCTAACCAGTACTGTTATTCTCACAAACTGAATTTGAGGCCCTAATGTTTTGAGGTATGTTGTTTTACCCCTGGCAATGATAGAAAAACCAGTCCCCTTTTCAGGAAATGCATGATACATATGTGATGGTGGAATATGCACAGTTATGTGGTTTTCACGTTTTTATGAAATGTGCAACATATGAGTATTTACTTTAGTGCACTACATGTGATGTTATGACAATTGCCTAGTTGGCAAATTGAATTATGATCTATGTATTGTTATTACAATTGCCTAGTGGAAAAGTGATTTATGTGATTGTGGTCTAATGTGTTTTATGTGTTATACAAAGGATATTTTTATATAACCTTGTGGGGAGTCTCTTTTTGTGGTGTGCCTAGTGTGTCACTGGTGTGTGTGTGTGCGTGTAGTGCAAACGCTTTACACATTGCCTCTGGGATAGGCCTGACTGCTCTTTCAAGCTCCCAAGGGGGTGAGCAGAGGTTATCTTAATTGTGTAACTCCCTTACCCTGCCTAGAGTGGTGCGTTGTGCCTGGCTTAGGAGCATACCCTAGCCAACCAGAAATCCTGTTTGTAACAAGGGGTAAAAAAAATATCTTAATTGAAGCAGGATCAGTGACAAAAATGAATGTGTCATTGTGGAATATAAGTGGTGAGCACTTAAAGAGCACTAAAACTATTGGCTTGTGTTTGCGATATGGCAAGACGGAGGATGCAGCAAGCACTCCAATACCATCGGATTGTGCAAAAAAAAATAGACAAGTGCTGTTTGTGTTTTACCTACTTTTTAAGAAATGCATTTGTTTATGTACAATCGCATGCATTTTAGTGGTATGTGTGTATGTGTACAAGGGAGGTGGCCTGAAAACACAAGTAATCCTATGGAGTGCTTGAAAACAAAGATAAATAGCTGTGCAAACCGAGAGCAGTATAAGGATACATGTACTTGGTCCATGTGCTGTGGGAGGCCCAGGAGAAATGTGGCTATGTAATTTAAGCAGAAGACACAGGTACTTTATAAGCTCTGACATGCGCTGTGATAACGCATACCTGATTCTCTGATTTTCCAGCTTTAAATAAACAGCATTGCTGAATGGCCACATATGGTGTAAACATGCACACACACCTAGTACCTGTACGCGTGGAAAGTAAATAGAGACTACAAGTGTGCCAAGTAATAGCAGCTGTGCACACATGCTCCAATCAGCACGCCAGCTGTGCAGCACATTAAAAGGCAGAACACCACCACTCACTAGACAAAACAGACTACAATGGGGATTTAAAGCAGTGGTGGGGTCGGGGAGGGAGTTATTTGTGGATAGCGCAAGCACCTGGAGGTATGAGGGAGCAAGCAGAGATGGCAGGGAGGAGGTGCGGGAAACAGAAAGCAGCAATGAAGGAAAAAGCAGTGATGGGCAGGGGTGGACTTTGGACAGGGCATGAGAGTTGGAGGAGACAGAGCTGGTAAAAACACAAGCACTGTGTAGAGTGCTTGTTAGACTTGGCATCTTTTGGCGTGTTTCCCCTGTCTTTTTGCTTTCTGACCTCCCAGTTTTGACTCTGTTTTTGCTGGTTTAGCGTCTCTGCGCACTTTCTCACTGCTGTGCAGTGTTAAAGTGCAAGTGCTCCTGTTCTAAATTGTTATTATGGATTGGTATTTCCATGATTGGCATATTTGATTTACTGGTAAGCCCCTAGTAAAGTGCACTGAGTGTGCCAGGGCCTGTAAATCAAATGCTACTAGTGGACCTGCAGCACTGCTTGTGCCACCCACATGAGTAGTGCTGAAAAGGTAACTCTGCCTGCCATTGCAGAGCCTGTGTGCAGTCTAGGTACTGCCATGTTGACTTGGCAAGTGCACCCACTTGCCAGGCCCTAACCTTCCCTTTTCTTACATGTGAGTCACCCCTAAGGTAGGCCCAAAGTACCCCTGTGGGCAGGGTGCAGTGTATGTGAAAGGTGGGACATGCCCTTATGTGTGTGGCATGGCCTGCTAGTGAAATACTGCCAATTTCATTTTTAACTATTGCAAGGGTACCTGTTCCTATTGGATAGAATGGGGAGTTTTTTTATAACCTCTTATAAACATAATTACCCTTGGGAACAAGGTAGGAAAATAAAGTTTAGTATGCCTGAACTCAGAATGTCAAAATGCATCTTTTAGTGAGGGTGATTTTTACATTCTGTGTTTGAAAATACCACTTTTAGAAAGTGGGTATTTTCTTGCTTAGACATCAAGTGTGCCTCTGCTAGGATGTGTATTGACTGTCTGGCTTTGGAGTGACAGGGGCTGGGGATGTACAGTGGCTCCAAAGAGTCTGGGTGAGTCAGGGCTGGGCTGAATAGACCTGGGCTGCATTTAGAGTAGTGGGAGATTTCCTTTCACCTGAATGGGCCTGGTCTGCCTTCCACAATGCTGTCTCCATCTCCTGCCAGGAAGCTGGGCCAGAGAGGACAGAACTGGTTTGGACTAAACACAGACACGCTCTGCCTGAGAGAACAAAGGGATTGTGAGTATAAATATTGGGGCCCAGACCCCAGAACTTTAGAACTAGCTGGAATCAAGGAACCTGCCAAGAAGAAGAGCTGGAAGAGCTGCCAGGAGGAGTACTGCCCCCTTTGTTGTGTTGTTGCTTTGGTGGGTTGGCCTGCAGTTGCTGCTTCTGCTTGGGCAGTGAAAGGACTGGACTGAACTTTCTTTACTTGTGCTGAGTGTCTCCAAGGGCTTGAAATAGAGCTTGCCTCCTGTTCTGAAGTCGCAGGGACTGCAAAGACTTCACCAAGCTCTGGGTACCGCTTCAGGAACCGCTGTTTCAGTTGCCACAGAGAAGGGAAACGCAACCGACTCAGTCACCGACTCTGTCGCTGGCTCTGTGTCCTGACGGCACCGCAGAAGGCATCATCCGCATCTTGCACCACAACCCTGATCTCACCGATGACGACGACCGACGCCACCGCCACCGAGCCACTGCTTGCACCCTGACCTGTGGGCACTGCACCGCCTCGCT
Organism: Calotriton arnoldi; assembly: GCA_963921515.1. Classification (NCBI taxonomy): domain Eukaryota; kingdom Metazoa; phylum Chordata; class Amphibia; order Caudata; family Salamandridae; genus Calotriton; species Calotriton arnoldi. The sequence continues at coordinate 286,438 of CAWUFW010012936.1, forward strand.
TCACTTCGCCATCCTGGTCTCACCGATGCCATCGCTGCTGCTGACTTCCACACCTGTGACCACATTGTGGCTGGGGGCACCGCTCGGAAGTCTCATGACACACCGCCTCGTCCCACACAGCAGTCTGGGCTGACCAATGCCAGCTCCCTCTAACCGGCTCTGTCGCTTGAACCACAACCTGCCAGCACCGCATCGAGCACCGCCTTGCCCTGCACCGTAAGCCTTGGTCTCACCAACGCCGTCTGGACGATCGTCACAGAGCCGCTGCCTGCACCGCATCGAGAGGGCACCTCACCCTGCACTGCTTCCATTTTGCAACGCAACCGCAACGGTTGCCACGATCGGCTCGCACCAACGTGCCAGCCGCAACGAGAAAGGTACTGTTACCGATTCTGTCCACGCTGGCCTGTACCGACATGGTCGGCTGGAACTGTTAGACTTTGTTGTTTTCAGCATCGAGGTAGCCCCGGACGGAGCTACCGACTCGTACAAACTGTGTTTTTGAGGTATTTCTGCAATTTTAAGGATATCGTGCAAAGCATATATTTTTAAAGTACTGTATGTTGGATTTCTATCGTTTTTGTCTCGTTTTGGATATATAAAAATATTGGATATTTTTCTAAACTGGTGTGGTGTCCTTTTGTAGTGTTTTTACTGTATTACTGTTTGTTGTGTGCAAATGCTTTACACACTGCTTCTGAGATAAGCCTGACTGCTCGTGCCAATCTACCAAGGGGGTGAGCAGGGGTTATTTTAGGAGTGTAACTCTCTTACCCTGACTAGGAAGAAGGGTCCCTACTTGGACAAAGGTGCAAACCCTTGCCAACTAGAAACACCCATTTCTAACAGTGCTGAAAAAGAAAAAAGTAGGTCCTAAAATGGTCATAAAAATGGGAGCAGTGAATGTTTATAAGAACTTGGTCCATGCTCTGAGGAAATGGCTAAACACAAGAAGAGGCATGACCATGCGTGCCAGGGACAAACGGTGACAAAAAATATGCAACAGATGATGAAGCGAGCAAATGGGAAGCCAGTGGGCGGGCTGAAGCCTACAGATTAAACACAACATGTCTCTTCAAGACAGCGCATACGTTGTCTAGCCGAGACCTAAAAATGTTCATGTAAGGAATAAATAAATTCTCGCATGTGTGCAGCCAGGTACAAACATGAAAACTATGAACAATTTTTACATGCTGAGGGACAAACACAATTTTTATATCAGAGTACAGACCATAAAGTCCCAGAATACAAATGAGAGGCATGTGCTCTTTGGTAGGAAATAAAACTACCTTGCCCCTTATGCCATGGGAAATAGAAGTACTGCAAGGGCGTTTCCTGACACCACAGTGCCTACTTTATAGCTGTATTAGACATTCTGTGACAATAAATTGTATATATATCATATTCATCTCTGGCAGAAATATTTAACTCAAAGTATATCATTTTTATGCATTGTAGACCTAAGGCCTTATTACAAGAAATGATGCTTCAAAATGTCTTGCGCCTGCGTCAAAACCTTTACGATGTCATGGATGTGCCGTATTTACAATATGGGGTTCCAAGGCACAAGGACCCACTAATGTGTCAGAAATACTGAGGGATTAATGGGAAGCACCCCAAGGCATCAGGCCCAAAAGTGGCACATTGCTGTAGTTGTCATAAGACTGACGCAACGTCAGAAGCGATGTGTTGGTTTTGACTGACGCTAGTAGCCTCATGTGTGGAGACCAATGTAATAGAGTGGGAAAAGGTGAAAAACTCATCTTGCACTCCATTACATTGGCCCTGGATGTCACACATACAAGTGGGCATAGTGTACTTATGTGTACCACTATGCCTACGTATGTGTGACATATTATGTGAAAGTGCACTGTGAGTGCATACAAGTCTGTGATGGTGTGTGATGTGATATTTGCTGTGTTACCTACCTTGTGTGTGCACTTCCATGTTGAGGGGGTGTGACTTGATGGCAGATTACACAGTTTCAAGTCACTTCAGCTGGTCAGATACTTATGCCACAGCCAATGTGTCATTCCTACGCCTTGGTTTTAGAGATGGAGGAATTTTGATGCGTCTCAAGCTCAACGGCCCGCTTCCCGCTGATGCATCACTATTGCAAAATGTCATAAATAACACTGTCAGTTTTACGGGGGATTTTAGGTGGGAATGCCTACATAGCATCAGGCGCGCAACGCCCATTAGGCTCACAGGGCCTCAGCCCCCCCCCCCGTCTTGTGTGGCAGCCCGGGCTGAGACAGCTTCCCGGGCACACACACAGCCGCACCCGAGTACTTCACAGGTCTTTAAAAGACCATTTGCTTGTAAATTAGGCTCTGTTGTTTTTCACCCCTTTTTAGAGCCCCTGCATCCCCACTCAGCCTATTGCTGGAAGAGTCAGCCCCCCCCGAAATTTTTTCTTAGCCCCCCCCCCTCGAAATTTGGCTCTAGTTGCGCCTCTGCCAAGCATATATTAAAACTAATGCAACACAGCCAATTCTGACAAAGGGAAAAACTGACACAGGCCGACGAAAAGTGACGCATCTGCCTAGATGCATCAGCTTGTAAATATGGAGCAAAGAAAGACCGCCACTGCATCATAAAAAATGATGCAGCAACGGCGCAAGCTCCTTGTAAATATGCCCGCTGGTTTGGAGCTCAACATCACATTGATTTTAGACCTAGGCGAATTGTATTGTTGAATTTTTAAAAAAATGGTCTGGTCTGAAAGACTGTGGAAGTTTTTACAATAAGTATACTGTAATTTTGATTAACTCTTTGATATTGAAAAAAATAGATTTGCGATATTGTAGTCACACTGAGGAGTGGTTATTTCAGGTCTGTGGGCCCAAAACAGAAGCTGCAATATATTTGGTAAACAAAGAGAACTTACATGTATAGTCAGTTATAAAATGGTCAGCGGCTGATGGATATTCAACCATGAACAAAATATGCAAAAAATGTTTATCAGCTTGCACCATGAACTCCTGTTTGTTGACAAGCTAATTGCAATTTTTATTATAGTCTTGCCACCTTGGTGTTGTGTAATCGTTGGTTGTTTTTCTATGTGCTGGAATCATTGGTGACTTCAACCTACACTGGAACAACACAAATGATCCCTTACTGTGCACTTTCAAGGCCTTCCTCTCTGGTATAAACTTCACCCAATCATGCAATGAACCTACCTACATCTAGGGATCCACCCTAGACGTAATCATTGCAAAAAACAGCGTTATTCAATTGGACGCCATCTCACCCTGTGACTAGTTGGATCATTACCTAATTTCATTCCGCAATTCAGAAAGGGGTTCGCTCAGGCAAGGTCAACCTCGTAAGGCCAAACAATGGTCAAGAGACTTGAGGAACATCAATTTGAATGAGCTAACTAACGTCACTAATAAACTACTTCTCCCGCCCCCTAACCTGACAAATCTCGAGGTCCTCACCAAACACTACATCCATTCTATGACTAATATTTTCGACTCAATTGCTCCAAAGCAACTCACAAGAATTCCCAGCAAAATATCCAAACCCTGGTTCAATTGCTCCCTTAATGAGGAAAGACGCAAGCTAAGGATGGAAGAGAAATCCTGGAGAAACTCTTACATTACAAACCTCAAGCAACTGCGGATGACAAGAAGTACGTACAACAAACAAATCCGTAGTGCCAATACCGCTCACTTTAGATCACAGCTCGACCACGCAAAAAACAGGCCAAAAAAACTGTTCAAAATCATCAAACAGCAAGCCAACCACTCAAATGACCAACAATCTGCACTCAATGACTTAACCCCAAATAGCGAGGAGTTCTCTGCACACTTCCTGGAAAAGGCAAGAAAGATCGAATTAGAATTACTATGCATCACAACAAATAAACACTGTGTGTCCCAGTCCACTACCTCTCCGTTAACCCTGTCGATTTCCCCTCTTTCTGACTCATTGTATTACTCTCCAAAAAACCAGGCACTGTGGAATACCTTTAGACTCCCAGACGACATTGAGCTATACAATACTATTACTTCATTAAAACTAACCCTGGGTACTGAACTCCGCTCCGCTGGCGGAGTTTGCGGAATTTTGCATACTCCGCGTAGAACGCGAAGTTCCTGCAAAACGTCCGACTCCACAGCGGAGCGGAGTTCAGCCCCGGACCCTCCCGCCTCCCACCCCCCCGCAATAAATATTTTCTAAATGTAATCTACAATTAATGTAAAATAAAACCGCACTTACCTTATCGCGGCGTCCATGGCTGCCCTCCTCCTCCTCGCCGTAATCTCCTATGTTAGACATACGTCATGGTAGGACTGCAAATGCGCGCGCATGCGCACAGTCCTACCATGGATTACGGCGAGGAGGAGGGCAGCCCGGGATGCCGCAATAAGGTAAGTGCGGTTTTATTTTACATTAATTGTAGATTGGATTTAGAAAATATTTATTGCGGGGGGTGGGAGGCGCAGAGCGGAGCTCCACTGAGTTTTTGGCCAACTCCGTGGTGCTCCACGTAGAGCAACTCCGCCTGCTACGCCCAGGCTTAATTAAAACCGTCAAATTATTTCAATGATCCTCTACCGGCCAATCTCTTAAAATAACTTATATCCTCCGTGCTACCACTCTGGTCGAAAATCTCCAAGGAATCTCTCCAGCAAGGATTGATTCCTTACTTCCTCAAAATTGGTCAAGTTACCCCCATCCCAAAAAAACCAAATGCGGGCCTAACTGATCCTAACAACTTCAGACCAATTTCCAACATAATGACTTTAGCCAAACTACTTGAGAAGTGAGTGCACACAACTATGTAATCACATCGAACGATTTTGATTCCTCGACCTTCACCAATCAGGCTTCAGATCGAGACATAGAACTGAAACTGCTCTAATTCACATCGTTGGCAATGACTTGAGACTACTGGACCAGAATGAATGGTGCCTTCTTATACTTCTCGATCTTTCCTCGGCGTTTGACATAGTCAAACATGACCACTTGATTGCTCTGCTGGAAAAAAGGATGGGGTTAGCAGGCCCAGTCCTAAATTGGTTTTCCTCATTTCTACATAATAGAACTCAAAGAATCAAAATCCACCATTCCCTTTCTAACAGTACCCAAGTCTCAATTGTAGTAACTCAAGGTTCAGCACTATCACCCACACTCTTCAACCTGTTCATGGAACCTCTCTCCAAAATTCTGAACTATTCAAACATACATTACCACATGTACGCAGACTATACTCAATTGTACTTGAAAATCTCTACTCCGGATGACATCAAAACTCTTAACTCTGCCCTTGTGAAAACGCAACATTGGTTAGCCCACAATCATCTTATGCTAAATACTCTGAAAACCAAATACCTCCTGATCTTCCCTCGCAATCACTCTACCCCCACTCATGACTGGCTCAGGCAACTAGCGGCCCTCAATTGAACTCCTCATATTATGGACTCAACTAGATCATTAGGCAGAATTTTGGATAAACACCTAAATATGCAAGACCACATCAGCGCAACAACCAGAGGATCTAATCACCAACTCAACACCTTAAAGAAAATCAAACTTTTACTTCCTCCCATCAACATGAAGCTGGCAGTCCAATCCCCTTGTTATCTCTCGCTTAGATTACGGAATTGTGACCATAGCTAGACTTCCCAAAGCTAAACTGGCCCCTTTAAGGGTTACTCTGAATTCTGCTGCCAGACTCATTACTGGTTCAAGAAAACGTGAACATATCACACCAGACATAATTCAACTCAAGTGGTTCCCCTTAGAAGCAAGGATTCGTTTCACGATTGCCTGCTTACACACTAAGCGCTTCACTATAACACTCCGGTTTACCTGGCAAACAAACTTGAACTATCCGACCTGAATCAACCCATAAGAAGCTCTAAGAATCTACTGCTGAAACCACAAAAATTCAATAAGAAGAGAACCTATAACCGAGCCTTCTCTGGTTTGGCGCCAAGAATTTTGAATGATCTTCCTCCCGAAATCAGATCAAACCCTTCGATTGCCACATTAAAAAAAGAAGTCAAAGGTTTGCTCCTGAATAGCCACTTGCAAAGATAGACCTGAAACCATCCGAACTAACTACTACCTTAGGTCTTCAGCATTCTTTGGACTATCAGTGATGCAATTGTATTGCTTTATACCTCCTATTTCCTGGAGTGTTCTCTCTGGCGTTATTTTTTAACTATCAGCTTATTTGTTAAATTTGCTACCTTTCCTCTTCATATTGTTTTGTTTTTGTATACAGCGCTCTTATACCCGGATGGGTCATGTTCGCGTTTATAAACCTTTCAAATAAATAAATAAATAATCATATTTTAAAAGACACTTGACTGACACTGCCATTTATAGTTCTGTATCAATTATAAAAATGATATAAATTCCATTACACCATGCTTCTTACTGTGCTGGGAGTGATAAATATACTACGTTTTTAAAAAACACGAAAATAGCACAATCAGAACTCAATAAAATGTGTTGCAACAACATTTCTGCTATGCACACGGTGAGTTGGAGACAGTTGAGCCAGTCATCAGGTCTACTATACTGCAAAAACGATTTTCAAGAGATTTTCATGGAAATCCTTGCTGCACGGTTAAGAGATGATCTGATCCTACTAGTAGAAGAACCCACTTCAGAATTCCATCAAAGGAACCTAGGGTTGCTCCCTCTATCCTTTGGTATTCACTATTCTAAAAGACCGATTACCCAGACAACACAAACAAATAAGACTCTATATGAACAATAGGACACTGTTGCCTTTTTTCCAGCTCCCTACCATTAAAATCTGTGTAATGTGCTCTCAGTTATAGAAATTAGTTTTGGGGTTCAAAATTAACAGGCTAAGAGTTGACTCTCTCCAATTCTGCTGAACTCTTACCAAAATTTCAGGGGACGTAATATAGATTTCAGGAATTGTTGAAGAAATGTATAGCCTTACCTATGGCAAATTGCTCAGTGTGGAACCAGAATATCATCTGCAATTAATAATGTAATATTGTTTACAAAATTATTGTTCTATTGGAGTGAATGATAGAAAATCTGCTCTGAATACCATGCTATTTTCGAAACCATATTTAGAACTTGGGATGTCAGATGATATATCTGCATATTATGATTTACAATGAATCACTCAAGGTTTTGAAAGTTGGTGGAATACATCCCTAACTATTGTGGGACAAAGTAATATAGTGAAGGTGGCCTGGAATTAATAAAACCATCTACAAATTATTAGATCTGATCGGCGAATACAGTAGTATTTGGTTTATCAACGCTATCTCAATCCAGAAAAAACAAAGATATTTTTAAATTTGTGAAGAGCACGCACTGGAATTTAATAACTTGTTCTGGGTTTTTATGGTTTATACTTATTTAGAGAAAATTAGCAGTTGCTTGCGGAATGGCGACCAGGTAACAGAAATCACGTTGAAATTCTGCCACAAGGAACTTATTTCACTTATGGGCTTTATTGGCTTGGACTTTAGTCGTTTAGCAATCGGGATCACAAGAACCCCCATGGCATAAATTGGGTAAACAAAATTACTTACTTACTTAAAATCTTTATTCGGCACAGAGCCATAAAAGTACATTAAAAAAAACATATAATTTTAGTTAAAATTGAGAGGTGCAAAACATAAATATGTGAATTAGTAAGATCTTTGCAACAATACGGTTTAGCATCAAGTTTACATACAAAATATAAGCAGAATCAAGCACCAATAAAAACAGAATAACTAGACTGCAGTTTTTTAGACCTTAGTCTCCACATACATAACAGAAATCGTGAGACCGCAAACACTATAGATTGCCTTGTATTACTTCTCAGTATCTTTATCGCTGTGCTATAGCCTCGTAAACCCACAAGCCGACAAACTGGGAGAATCCATTTTTTCTGATATTCTGTATAAGCTGGGAAGAAAAGCAAAACATGTTCAGTGGTCTCATTGATTCCAGCACAGAAAGGGCAAGTCCCTTCCAGATCCCTTGCTGCACACTGCCAATTGGAAGTAAAGGAATGTAGTGGGAGAGTCCCATAACAGAATGTCAACTACAATGACTTAGCTAAAAGGGGTTCAACCTCATCAAGGAAGGGTTCCAATTTAAAATCTACTTTAAAATCAAGGAATTCAGAAGCTAGGGAGCCTGTTCCCACCTGCCCAAAATATGTGGATAGCTTATACTGCCAATACAAACTCTTTAAGGCAGCCTTGGTTACCACACTGAAAACTGTAGGGGTAGTCCAAAGACTCTTGCAGCCTAGCTGTATAAAGGATGGCTTGATATACCTGACCCATGGTATTTTTAAAGCACCAGGGGACCTAAGGACATCCTCTAGACCCTGTTGATAGGGAAGAAGCTTGGGGGTTACTCAAATTCTGTGCCAATACAAAAGTGGCCTACGCCCTATTTTTGCACTGAGCGCTTTCTGACCCAGGTCTAAACGCAGGGAAATGGAGGGAGTGTTAACAGGTAGGTTGGTCAATGAACGCATAAAACTGTTTTGTACTTTCTCCAATGAGCTGCAATCTTTATTGCCCCAAAGTTCTACACCTTACAATGCAGCCTGACAGCTTGCATGCATATTATAACTTTGAAGAGCTGGGGAAATTGGGACCCCCTTAGGGACCTTGAGATTCCACCAGAGTACTGTTCAAGCTTCAGCCTGCATTTTAGAATATGTGGAGCCCAATCAAAATGTTCAGTAAGTGTGACCCCTAGATAATGAAACATTGGAACTCGCTCCAAACGTACTCCATGAAGCTGGGAAGAAAAGCAAAACATGTTCAGTGGTCTCATTGATTCCAGCACAGAAAGGGCAAGTCCCTTCCAGATCCCTTGCTGCACACTGCCAATTGGAAGTAATGGAATGTAGTGGGAGAGTCCCATAACAGAATGTCAACTACAATGACTTAGCTAAAAGGGGTTCAACCTCATCAAGGAAGGGTTCCAATTTAAATCTACTTTAAAATCAAGGAATCAGAAGCTAGGGAGCCTGTTCCCAACTGCCCAAAATATGTGGATAGCTTTTACTGCCAATACAAACTCTTTAAGGCAGCCTTGGTTACCACACTGAAAACTGTAGGGGTAGTCCAAAGACTCTTGCAGCCTAGCTGTATAAAGGATGGCTTGATATACCTGACCCATGGAGTACACCACTGGTCTAGCTTTTCAGGACTGTGTGTTATTTAATTAGGGATATCTCTTCCTAGCCGAATGCAATGCAGACCAGAATCAGAACTTCAAGTTGTTTCTGTGTCTGTCTTCCTTTCCCTTTCCTAAGTCTTGCACTTACAGAGTCTTTGCTATATTCTTTCTTGATCCTTTGCCTGTCCCAGACCCCTTGTCAGTTTCTTAGAGCCCAATGTTTCTCTTTTTTATAGGAAATTGGAGTAACTGCATTTTCACAAAATTGTCAAGTGTCAAATCAGTGAGGGTGCCTTGTATTCTCTAGGAAACTGGGCACATTAAGCATAACGGAACACAAAGTTTAGAAAACGGAATAATGTAACCTATTTCCATGGTAAATCTCCTGAAAAAAACTTGTAGATATTTTTAAACCTATTTGTATATTTAGTGTTAGAAATTGGGTTTCTGGTTGTCGGAGGCATGCACACTGTCCAAGCAGGAACCACAATTCTAGTCAGGGTAAGTCACAAACACGCCTTAAATTAGCCTGTGCTCACCCTCTGGTAGCTTAGCACAGAGCAGTCAGGCTCAACTTAAGAGGCAATGTTTAAAGTATTTGTGCAACACTTCAAACAGTAAAACAGTGAAAACACAACACGAAAAGGTTCCACACCAGGATAGAACAATAGCTCTTAATCTAATCAATACAACAAGACCAAAACGACAAAAGTCCAATAATTAAAACCGGAGTTATGAATTTTTAAAGAATAAACTGAAATGTAGTGCTTAAAAGAATAAATTGCCAACCAGGGCTATCTGGTCGCGCTAGACCGGGTCAAATCCAAAAGTTCAGGCCGACCGTGATGGAGTGTGGTTCAGACACAGGGACCAAGTTTAGCCAGATAAAAAGTACCTTGGTTGCGTCATCTTTGGAGGCGAGATGTGGGGTGCAGACAAAACAATGTGTCGATGAATGTCCACACAGGGAAGACGGTGCATCGGTTTCGAGTCTCAAAAAGGCAACGCTGCTTCTGCAGTGGGGATCGTGCGCCATGCAGCAGCGAAGTGTCTGTGTCAATCCTCGTACCGGTGGTGATGCGTCTGCAGTGGAGGAGATGCACCAATTCTTAGCCTTGCGTCAACGGTGATGAGTTGATTCTGCTGGAGCAGCATTTAGGCCCACTTCCAGAGGCCCAGGACTGGGTTGGCACCCAGGGCCAGACTGGGAACCAAAACCGGCCCTGGCAAAGTGCTCAGCTGGCCCCCCCGGGGTTGGGGGTGCGGCCGAGCACTTTGCCAGGGCCGGTTTCGGACGATTTTGTTACAGGGGCCGATATTGCAGATATGCTGCAAAAAAGGCCCTGTAACAAAAACAGCCCCCCAGGGGCCCAAAACCGGCCCCCACCCTGGCGGCCCACCGGGGAAACACCCGGTGCCCGCTACGGCCAGTCCGGCCCTGTTGGCACCACTTGGCAGGGTCGGCTCACTGATGGCAAAGTCTAGGTGCTGAGGTAGGTGAGTTGGAAGTCTTTTATATCCCTGAGACTTCAATCAGGGTGCAAGCCAGCAAGCCCTTGGAGTCACTCTCAGTTCAAGTGATGTAGATCCAGTCCTTCTCAGGCAGGCCATAGGGCAGCAGGTCAGCACAGCAAGAAAGCAGTTCTTCCAGAAGAGCACTCCAGCAGAGTGGCAGTCCTTCAGCAGCACAGCAGTAATTCTTCCTGGTAGAGTCTTCACAGGTCCAGAAGTGTATTGAAGTGATGGTGTCTGAGGTCCATTTCTTATACCCAGTGGTGCCTTTGAAGTGGGGGAGACTTCAAAGAATAGCCTTTGAAGTACACAGGGGTCCTCCCATCCTGCCATGGCTCCAGACTCACTAAAGGTGGGGTTACGCAGCCCTTTGTGTGTGGACCGGACACAGCCTACTCAGGTGTAAGTGTGAAGCTGTGCCAAGCTACTCCCTCCCATCCTCCCATCCTCCCAGCAGGGCCCACATAGTCACACCCAAGCTCTTATTGTGTGTGGCTGTCTAGGGGGAATACACAAAGCGCAGCTGTCACCCCACCCCAAACAAGTGATCAGAGACAGGCAGCAGGCCCCAACTCGCTACAGAAAGAAAATATCAACTTTCTAAAAGTGTCATTTCAGAATTTCATTTTAAACTCCAACTTCACCATGAGTTGTAATTTTAAATTCTGATTCAAGATACACCAAATTTGGGGGTCTTATCTCTTCCTAATTGGAAATTACACTTCTAAATTGTAACAAGGTTATCCCAATGATATCCTATGGGAGACACAGGCATTGCAATTGTGAAAAATGAATTTAAGAGTTTTTCACTACTAGGACATGTGAAACTTAAAAGTACATGTTCTAATACACTACACCCTGCCGTTGGGCTGCCCAGGGCCTACATTAGGGGTGACTTATTTGTATTAAAAAGGAAGGTTTGGGCCGGGCAAGAGGTTTCACATGGCAGTTTAAATTGCACACACAAGCTCTGCAATGGCAGACCTGAGACTTGTTTAAAGGCCTACTTGGTAACATTGTTTGATCTTTATTTCGGTTATAAAACCATAAAAGATACACACATATTCATCCTTGACAGTGGAACCCACGGTACAGTTACACAAGTAAAAATAGATATTTAATACACCAGGTTCTAATAGTCAAGTATCTCGTAATGTAATTTGTAAACACAGGAGAGATCACTAGGATACATCATTTGCTATGTGTGTACTCAATTAAAACCAAGTAAAATAGATGAAACAGGAATAAAGTGCGAGTGCATTAATGTCTAACGATCTCCACAGTTTACTCTCTGAGGCTTTCAATTGAAACCCTATTACCGCTGTGAATTTATAAAAAAAACTTTTTTTAATAAAAACTTGAGAAGATTAAAAACAGGATCCTGGGAATTAAAACACCCTCAGGTCATAGGATTTTTCCTACAGCTAGTCCCTAGCACAAGGAAGAGTAGACAGGAGCCTTCGCCTAATGGCCCAGAACTGGCCAAGAAATTTTGCAACAGCACATACAAAGGGTGGTCTCATATCTGATCTTAACATCCGTAGGGCGTCAAGGTGGCTATGAGTCCCCAACTGTCTGCAAAGTGGGACCAACTAATTCCTTCTTGGTCTGTCGTAAGCTGGACATGCAAAAAAAATATGGCCCACAGTTTCATTTGGGTCTGGGCAGGAAGGGCATCGCTTGGGCTGGCTGGTGTTGTTTAGCCAAAGGTTGATAAAAGTATTAATAGGTAAACAGCCAAACCTAAACTGCGTATACAATTTCCTGTCCCCAGGCACTTTGATAATATCAAAATATTTCTCAAGATGTTTAGAGGATTTTATGTCTAAGAAAACATCGGTTAAACAACCATGACGAATCCTCGAGTAGGTGGTCTGCTCTACCCATAGCCAATATTGACGCTTTAACAGGTCCTTTGAATACAGTGGTGGGGAGCTAGCAGACTCATTTGGGAGGCCAATTGCTGCCCGAACAGTATTGACATATTTTATCCACCCAATTTTTTGTTCCTGTCTAGGGCAGACACTTCGTTAAAAGCGGCAACATAGGGGGCCAGGTCGGGGGTAGTGACCAACCTATACCAAAAAGCAAGGGGCGCAGACTCGCTTGGTCGTGTATAGACCTGACTCCCAGGTCCAGTTTCAACGGAAGGAGGGGGTGCTTTGGGGCAAGGCTACAAGACTCCTAAGAAACTTGTTTTCAACTGTTGTTAATTTCCTTGCATCCGCTACACCCCACAATTCTGCCCCATAGAGCACACTACTCACAACCTTTGAGCTATAGAGTTTAAGGGCTGAGGCTACGGGCTTCGTGTATGATAAACAAATCTCGCGCCGCAATGCCCCAGATAGCTGAGAGAATTTTAGGGACGCCTTGTTCAACTGATTATTCCAGGTCATGCTATCAGACAACACTATGCCCAAGTATTCAAAGGAGCTAACCCTCTCCAATGGGACATTATCTAGGACCAGGTTCCGTTTAAAAGATTTACGAGGGTTCATTATCATCAACTTGGTTTTGGAGGTGTTGATAACCAAGCCCCTCGCATCACAGAAGGCCTTAAATTGGTCCAGGAGCTTCTGAAGACCCATAGGAGTTTTAGATACCAAAAGGGTATCGTCAGCGAACAGCAAAGTAGCTATTTTCTGGTTCGCCAACGAAGGAGCGTCAGCCGGAGTTGAACATAAAAGGTCAACAATTTGGTTGACATAAAGGGAAAAAAGGGTAGGGGCCAAAACGCACCCTTGGCGTACCCCACGCCGGATCTTAATTGGGTCAGTGAGTTGCCCCTGGTTGCCCCACCTCACACGTGCAAAGTTATCATCATGCAACCTGACCAAAGGTTCTAAAATTTCGAGGGGCATTCCCATAGTCATGAGGGTTTGCCAAAGTAGGTCTCTGGGGACAAGGTCGAAGGCGGTTTTGAGATCTATAAAGGCAAGATACAAACTGCCTTTGCCCAACACAACCACCTTCCAATATAGCAAGAGAAGGCGAAAGGCCTGGTCAATAGTGCTGGTCTTCCGTCGAAAGCCTGCCTGTAAGGGAGAGAGGATGTTCTTCTCATCCATCCAGGTTTGGATTTTAGTTAAAAGCGAGCGACAGAACACCTTTTGGGCGCAGTCTATCAAGCTAATTGGGCGGTAGTTGGAGGGCTTAGACCTGTCCCCTTTTTTGAAAATTGGGATCACTTCGGCCCCCTTCCACGAATCCGGAATCTTACCTCCTCCGGCAATATCATTAGCCAAGTTCATGAAATATGTTGCCCAGTTCACCCTGTCAGCACGGAAGAGATCGCCTGGGATGCCATCTGGGCCAGAGGCTTTAGCGGGTATAATGTCATCTAAGGAACTCATAATCTCTTTCCTGGTAAATACAATTGTACTTCGTTGGGCAACCAAGCTGGAGGGCATCCGGAAACTATCAGTGGTGTTACCTATAGAATATAACTCGTTAAAATGATTATACCATTCTATTGATGAAATGTTGTTGGCCAGGGGAGGGTCGCGTTCGAAATTTGTCTTGGCCACTAACAACCAGAATTGTCGAGGGTCAGGATGGCCAATAGCCTCCTCTAGCTCTTCCCATCTCCCTTCATCCCATTGTTTTTTGGCTTTACCCTGTGCCTGTTTGTAGGCCCTTCTGCAATCACGGATGCTTGCTTGGTCCCTGTTTTTAATAGCTGTGGTCAGTCTCGCTCTCGCAAGCCTACAGTCTATGTTGTACCAAGGATTTACTCCATGGCGACTACCCCGCGAGGACCTAGTCTTTGTGGGGGGGATGTAAAAGAAGGTAGCCAATTGCTCGAAGAAAGCTCCGTGGAGGGCACTACAGATGTTCGAGGAGTGTGGATCGCTACTTGCTGATTCTAATGTCGCTAAGTGCTCGACTAGAGCTTCGTTGATCTTTTGCATTTTAAATTCGTCTGCCAAGACCATGGGCCATTTTAGCCGACGCTTGTCATTTGTGGCACTCAACTCCCTAGTGCATAGTGGGGCAGTGGAATCCTGCTGAATACTCCCCCATAGATGACTAATAGATAAGTGTAGGGAATTATGATCACTATCACAGGCCTGGTGTATGAACATGTCCTGGACTTGGGGCCACAGGGTCAGATCCACTAATATATAGTCGATCCGACTTGACCCATTTGTTCCTATGAAGGTCATTCCACCACTTCTGTCGGAGTTGGTTCGACCATTGGTGGCCCTTAGCCTGTATTCCAGGGAGATTGCATTGGAGGGCAGCGTGTGACCATTTTTTGATAGGGGTTAATTCCAACGAAGGTACCCTCCAAACTTTATCCTCTTCGGACACGTCAAAGGACTCGACCCAATCAAGGGGTTCGAATGTAACATTAAAATCGCCACCAATTATCAGCGGATAACTGACGTTCCTGTCTCCCAGTAGGTTATCCAAAGCAAGTAGAGTCGGTGAACTACCACCTCTGGTACTCCTAGCATATACGTTATACATATCAACGGTTAGTCCATTCCCATTAACTAGCCTAATCCCCAAAATGTCCGGATTATTGGTAACCAGCTCTTTTGTTTCACAGTTCAGGGAAAGATTTACCAAGATAAGTAGCCCCCCAGACGCCCGACCCGCTTTGGCAGATACTGCTGGTTTGAAAAAGGACTTAAACCCAGGGATATATACGGGAATCTGGGACCAGGTTTCCTGAAATAAGCATATCTCCTGTTGAGAAACCAGATCCAACCAATGCGGGCAGTTACGCTTTCGATTAATACCTGCCAGGTTCCATGAAAGGATGTTCGTCATGTCCCCATTAACTGATTCTACCCAGGCCTGGGGAGAGGGTGACACTTGCAAAATGGGCACAACTCGGCTGTCGTCCTTCTGACTAGATCGTTAACCTGAGAACAAGTGTTCACTGCCAATGATAAGTTGGAATGGTCAGGCTCTACTGGGAAACAACTCCTCCGCTCTTGTTCACCGGACAACCCTCAGGGTGTAAATGGAGAGGGACTGTGGGGATCATCGGGGCCGTACTATGGCTATTCAATGGTGGACTGGGAGACGATAGAATGAGTCAATCAATCTGTGAGAGTGATGAAGTCGGGGAAGCCAGGGGTGCTTTGTTCTCGCTTGCATTTGGGCCGGGGGGGACAGTCAGCCTCAACCTAATCTTTGTTGATGCATTGGAATGAGATTTTACTTCTAAGGCAATTAGATCGTGCACTAGTTGGTTTGAAGTTAATGTTAGTTCAATTGCATCCAATGGGCTATAAGCCACAATGCACCTCTTGGTGCAGATGATGTCCTCCCTTATTATGGATCTACACCCCCTGACATGTCTCAGCCAATGTATTGCTTTATTTTTTAGGACATCCCCGCTCTCATGTCTAAGGCAGTTGGAATCGACTTTAGGAACATTAGTCAGAAAAATTGAAATTGGTGGGAGAATACCTTGCTTGTAGTTGACTACCTGTGTTGCCTGTGGTGCCTCAGGGCTTTATGGTATACAGATTCCCTGCTGGGGGTCTGGGAGGCTAATCTTGATGGTGTGCTAAGTGCTACCTTGTCCCGTGTTGCAACCGCATTTCCCTTGCCTTGCACTTCAGAAGGTCTGAATTGCCCAAGTGGGGCACTAATGGTTACCCCATTTTGGTTCTCATTTAAAACATTCTGTCTCTCAACAGGACCAGCCTGAGTGGGAAGAGCACTTAGTAAAACCGCTGGCATTGGATGTAGTTCATTGGCACTATCTATTCTTTGGTAAAGTTTGAGGACTAGTGAGGTTAGGGCCTCTATACTGTTGTTTAATAATGCAATTTCGGTCAGGAGGTCAGGGATCAAAGGTGTACTACCACTACTCACATCTCCTACTTCCTGCACAATATCTGGGCTTAGAGCAGTGGACAATATGGGTGCGTGAATGGAGACAACACAATGCGTATCTACATATGAATCCTCAGCAGGCACAGCAAGGGCAGCAAAACGATTGCGCAGTGGGAACTCTTCCAATCCGCTATTGACTATTAGGCAGGACGGGCCATCCTTGTCCAGCGCACTGGGTATAACCATATTAAGCTCAGCTGCAACTGCAGACGATTTAGTTTTCTTAGAAGCAAGTTTAAATAGATTTGGGATGTTACCATATCTAGCAGTGGCAGGGAGGGATTTGGTATGGGGGATTCCAGCTAGCGGGGGACTAGGGGCTGGAGAGGGTGATGACAGCAATTCCTCACAATCGGTGATGATATTCTCTATAATTTCCTCGCCAGTGCCCCCTTCACTCTCATCACCTTTTGCAGTTGCCAAGGTCCGTTTTTTTAGCCGCTTTTTCCTAGCACCTCCCTGCCCGGGTTCAATCTCTTTCCGCTTCCCCATTACTACAACTGTTGATCAGATGTAAATATTTTCTACAGGACAATTGAGTCTACAACGTAACACAGCACTATGTAGTAACCCCAGAGACTGTAGACACAAGGCACAAGGTCCAGAAATTGTCGATGTAAATGTAGCTATACGTTCTCAAAGTTCCTCTTTTGGTTTTTGCCGAAACTTGCAATGTTAAGCAGTATTAAGAAAGATGGTATGAACAGTACCTTCAGAAGATTGAATTAAGGGAGGGTCTCGACTGCTCCAAAGACACGATATCAGGGGGGTGGCCCAGCCCAGCCTCCTATGGGCGATGACGGGCAAGGACGGGCCCGCCCTTGGCCCGCGCCGCGGGGGGAGAGGTTGCGCTTTGTAGCGCGATGGAAGCGCCTCCCCCTCACCTGCGGAAGCGAGAAGGCTATGACCCTTGGTGCACCCTGGGACTCGTAGTCCCACCAGGGTGGATGGTGGCCCCAAGGCATCTCGGGGAAAAGTTCCGACGTATGGAGGTGATGACTCTGGGCTTAGGCTCCCGCCAGAGTGTTGAGCTGAGTGGCAGGAGCTAACAGCCAAGATGCCCCCTTCAGTTTCTGTGTGTCCCGCGCCACGGGGGGAGAGGCTGCGCTTTGTAGCGCGATGGAAGCGCCTCCCCCTCACCTGCGGTAGTGGAAGTGAGAAGGCTATGACCCTTGGTGCACCCTGGGACTCGTAGTCCCACCAGGGTGGATGGCGGCCCCAAGGCGTCTCGGGGAAAAGTTCCGACGTATGGAGGTGATGACTCTGGGCTTAGGCTCCCGCCAGAGTGTTGAGCTGAGTGGCAGGAGCTAACAGCCAAGATGCCCCCTTCAGTTTCTGTGCGTCCCGCGCCGCGGGGGGAGAGGCTGCACTTTGTAGCGCGATGGAAGCGCCTCCCCCTCACCTGCGGTAGCGGAAGCGAGAAGGCTATGACCCTTGGTGCACCCTGGGACTCGTAGTCCCACCAGGGTGGATGGCGGCCCGAGGCGTCTCGGGGAAAAGTTCTGACGTATGGAGGTGATGACTCTGGGCTTAGGCTCCCGCCACAGTGTTGAGCTGAGTGGCAGGAGCTAACAGCCAAGATGCCCCCTTCAGTTTCTGTGCGTCCCGCGCCGCGGGGAGAGAGGCTGCGCTTTGTAGTACGATGGAAGTGCCTCCCCCTCACCTGCGGTAGCGGAAGCGAGAAGGCTATGACCCTTGGTGCACCCTGGGACTCGTAGTCCCACCAGGGTGGACGGCGGCCCCACGGCATCTCGGGGAAAAGTTCTGACGTATGGAGGTGATGTCTCTGGGCTTAGGCTCCCGCCAGAGTGTGGAGCTGAGTGCAGGAGCTAACAGCCAAGATGCCCCCTTCAGTTTCTGTGCGTCCCCTACTTATTGGGTGGCACAATATGTGCTGCAGGCCCACTAGTAGTACTTAATTTACAGGCCCTGGGCACGGAAAAACAGAGGTTCTTATTCTTGGGAAGCAACCATCTATCTGGTCCTCTGCTTTTTGGTCAGATTCACTTGGGCCACTACCTGACTCCAAGGAGAAAGTTAAGAATCTCTGCATCTGGTTTGATGCAAGACTTTGGTTCGACAGTCAGATCCACCGTCTAGCAGGGAAATGTTTGGGATTCTGAAAACTCTGAACAAAATACTGATATTTCTGCCAGAAGCCGCTAGAAAGTCAGTAGTTCAGGCTCTGGTAACGTCCATACTGCACTATTGCAATGTGCTGTATCTGGGAGACTCACAATTTAGATTGCGGAGACTACAGAGGGTGCAGAATGTGGCAGCTCGTCTGCAGCTTAACTTCCCAAGGAGATCTCCTAAGGGTCCAGCTCTCGCTAAGTTGCACTGGCTGCCCTGCACAAGAGAGTGTCCTTTAAAGCTATGTGGTACTGTCACAGAATCCTTAATGGAAAAGGGCCTCGCTATTAGCACTCTCTTGTCAAACCCTAGCTACCCTGCAGAAGTTTCAGATCTGCAGGGTCCTCTTTAGCAGCTATTCCTACTGTGAAAAGAGCATGCATAGAAGAATGCTCTTTTAGTTTGTTGCCCTCCAAAAAGTGGAACACCCTGGCTCTGGCACTTAGACAGGAAAGCACTGAATTGGCCTTTCGAAAGGAACTAAAAACTTGGCTATTCAGGCAAACTTAAAGGCCCTTTCTGGAGCATGCTTCATAGGTGCTGTGCCCGAAAGCGAAATCTTAGCATTGGGACACTTCCAGGCACTTTATAAATAATTTTATTATTATTATTATTTGCGCTATTTCCTTCTAGGCACTATTTTTGATTTATTCTTTAAACATAAATAACTCAGGTTCTACTCATTGGATTTTTGTCATTTTGGTCTTGTTTTACCCAGATAAATATTCTTTATTTGTCTAAACCTGTGTGAAGTCCTTTTTGTGGCGTTTTTAATGTGTTACTGTGTGTGTGTGTGTTACAAAAATACTTTTGCTCCTATGCACATCGAAAAGCACAACATCTTTAAATAACAGCACGTAGGCAAACCAATAAATAATACTATCTTCATAGTTATCCCATTAATATGGTTAATGGTAATATTATATATCATCTGGGGCTCTATCATGATGAGACGAATGCCTGATTTTTCCTTCTGAGGCATCTAAAGTTCATACATATAACTCGGAATTTCTCCGAGTTAATGCATGAATTTTAGACAGGACGAATCGGTAACAGCGAGAGGCAATCTCTGTTTACCGTTTCCAACTTGTTCTCCATAAAGTTCATGCATTCAGTGTGCGAGTTATGGTTTTCTTACAGCTGACAACCCCGCGCTGCGCTGTACTATCTGGAGCAGTGGCTTTCAAAGAGGGTTTTCTGATCTGCCTCCCCAGCAGTGCCCACGCAGCGCCGTGCCCGTGCCACTTTCCTGCCTTCCTCCATCAGAAGCAGGGCCAGAGTTTTAGCACTGATGCGGAAACCGAGTATTCTATTCAGTGCCTCCTGCCACCATACCAAGTCGCAGGCAAACGGAAAGCAAATAATTCCTGTCACACTTTCTGTTCCTCTGCGCTTTTACTGTTTTTAAAGAAAATGTGCGAAACGCATCTCTCAACGAGTTATCACAGGAGAGTCTGGCTTTCTTATCGCTGGAATGTCTGATTACAGAATACCACTTTCCTGCGATGAACCAACAGCGCGCTCAGGCCATCCAGTGCAAAGTTTAATCTAAACCAACATATTCGTGTTAAAATGTTGCGTATCACACAACTCCACAAGGTTGAGAACTTTGTTTCAGCTTTTGCTCTGCTGCTTTGTCTTGAAAAAGGCAACTGTAGCATGCTGAGCTTCAAGGTTAGATTGTGTTTTTGTACATATTAATAACAAGCATTTGCAATGCAATCGGTCTGCTTTTGGGACCTTATATGTATTTAGCTATGCAGCACATTAGCCTGGGTGCTGAAACATCTACTGTTCTTTAACATGGGGGAAAGTAAGCACCAAACTGCGTGACACGCCAGGTATGGGAACACATGGAGAAAAATATTGCTTTTCAGCGGGAAATGGTATAGTCCAAAGGTCTGTTTTTAATTTAAAAGCAGGGCCTTCGGTGGTTATATCACTGGAAATACAAGATTTATTGTCTACGGGTGCTCGTGGAAGACAATTTCTATGGACTGGAATCTAGAGAATGCGAAAGTGATTCTGGTATTTTACTGAACTCTGCTGGTCGTTTTCTATAATGAAAGTTAAATAGAGGCAGTTGCCAGAAAAAAAGAAAGTCCCTCAGCAGAAAGCAATTCTGGTATTTTATTGAACTCTGCTGGTCGTTTTCTATCAAGACAGTTAAATAGAGGCAGTTGAATAGAAAAAAAAGTCCCTAAGCGGAAGCAGACAAGTCCTAGGGCTTATCTCCAGAGCCCACAAAGTACATACACATATAAGTACATATACTAAAGTATATACTAAAGTATATACAAGAGGTCTCGAATCCTCGACCTAAAAATCACAATGTATGGCAATGAAAAAAGTTTCACAAAGAATCAGCCGGATAAACGTTCTCATAATGTTGTAGAGGTTCTAAAGCTGAATGAGGAGTTCCCAAAGAATAAATTGCCTTCATTTTTCGTCTTCAATCTGAGGCTCTGTGGGCTCTATGATAATTTTCGGATCATTTTTTAGCTCAGAGGGAATTCATGTTTTTGGTGGTAGAAAAGTGCATTGCACTGTTCACTTGTTTCTTTTTTGCTTGCACCATATAGCAGAAGCAACTTCAAACTGCTTTAATCATTAATGTCTATCACAAGCCAACAAATTATTTTTGATCACAATTACAAATTGTTTTCTCAATGAGCTATACACATTGAAAAAAATATGGTATCCCAATTGATAAATTCCAGTGGCGGCTCGCATAGGGCGTGCTGCGGGGTGGTGGGGTGGGGTGGGGGAGGGGCAGGGTGTGGGGGTAGTAAACTTGGACATACTACGGAACGGAGGAAAGTAATTATTACGTTCCTCCGTTCCGTCGTATGTCCGAGTTCACTAGCCCCCCACCCTGCCCCTCCACCGCCCCGCCCTACCGCCCCGCAGCAAACCCTATGCGAGCCGCCACTGGTAATTTCTATATAATCTGGCTGAAATTGTTCTGTATGCTACAGTGAATATGCAGAATCTACATAATCCGGGTGAAACTGTTCTGTATGCTACAGTGAATATACCGATGTTCCGCATATGAAATAACATACAATAATAGCTCCCTGGGATTTGGTGGTCTGGAGAAAATTGAATATTTGGAATATAATAAGTGGGGGTAGATTTACTAACAAGTCATGCAATACAATGCAGCAAGACAACTTGCTGCACTATGCTGCATTGCATGACAGGGAGAGGGCTGGAATGTGCCACATCTACTAAAATATGACACATTCCTGTTCTCTCCCTGCACTGACGCATTGAGTGCAACCTAGCGCCAATGCAGGCGTCCTTGCGCCATAGTGCAAGGGTGCCTGTTTTACAGCCAGGATTGTTTTTGTGCAGGAAGAGACATTCCTGCACAAAAACAATCTTCTGAGGATATTTTGTCTTTCTATGTGTGCTGCAGAATGCAGCATATGTAGAAAGAAGAAAAAACAAGGAGAAATAAACATATTTCTCCTCGTTACGCCTCACCTGGGAAGGCGTAGCATTTTGATGCACTCCCAGGTTTCCTCGTCTAAGTAAATTATGGGAATGAGCCAAAAACCATGGGTGGATGCATGGGAATACCCACGCTCCACCCATGGGCAGCCTTCCCAGGGCAGAGTAATGCAAGGCTGCGACTTGCGCTGCCTTGCTTACTCCAGACTTATTATGCCACACAGGCCCACGCAAAGTGGCTCTGCATGGCATAGTGAATCTGGCTAAAGGGCTTGCGTCCCTTTGTGGGATGCAAGAACAACACAAGCCCTTCATACATCTGGCCCTTGTTCTGAATAGGTTTGTTTAATACAACCAGGACCACAAAGATAGCACAATTCTTTGTTTTGTTTTAGTGGAAATTCAGCAGTAAAAGACACACCTATCACAGAAAAAGTTTTGTGATTCAGTTCCTAGGTGTGGAAGTGTTCTAGTGGAATCAAACTGCAATCAAACAAGCATTTGCAATGCAATAGGTCTCGCATTTGCGAGTGTTTGAGCTATTGGCATTGTAAATGACAAGGCCTTTTATTTATTGTACACCGACAGGCAAGTGATATGGTGGTTTATTAGTTCCCACAACAGCAGTTCCACATCACTAGCCAGTAAACCGGCAGTTGGTCCTAGAGAACCCAGTGGAGCTGGAGCTCTAGAAGCTATTACACAGATAACAGTTTACAACCTACGCTAGAGAGCAACAAACCGCTTAGCAACTGGCATGGTTAAGTTTGGGCATTACAAAGCCAATAGGTTTTGCCTACGCAAGATCTATTGGCTTTGTCAATGTTTTTTAAGTTAATGCAGAGTGGGCTGCTGTGCAACACAGCTTAAAGTAAAGAAAAAAAGCACTATGGCATGCCCAGCGGTTAACAGGTCTTTAAGCTATGTGACACTGTACCCCGCACTGCTGTGCATTAAGAGTAAAAAAAAGTGCTGGGGAACAACATGAAGGGATTGCAGGGGAGGAGGGAGCAGCAACATCGGACAGTGGGGTGGGAACAGAAGGGAGTTGGAGGGTTGGAGGGAGCAGCAACAACAGACAGCATGAGGATGGGGGTACAAGCAACATGAGAGAGGAAGACTGACTGTAGAGTGCCATGCACTCTTAAGAGTGGGTGGCAAAAAGTTATAATAAAAAAAAGAACCTGCAGGAGCGTGTGGACAGTGGAAGGACACTCGCTGCAAACAGGAAAGTGTACTAGGTCCAATGCTCAACCCCACTCTCAATCACAAAACCGACACAAAGAATTGGCAAAACCCATGTGACTCTAATCAGAATTGAGAGAACGGATTAGTTAACTGTGGGGAGACTAGAAAAAGCTACTTCAAATAAAAAAATATGGAAACTTGTTTTTCAGCATGGAACACATTTAAAGTTGCCCAAAGCAGCAAAACCCACACCATCAGATGAAATTTTAATATCATTCTATGTGTACATGATCTTATCCACTCTAACAAATGAGATGCAATCAGGAAAATACTTTGTAAAAAGATAGATTTTAAGTTACTCTTTCTCAAGGTGCAAAAAGTTACTTGGAGTAAAAAAACATAACTGGAGCAACGGGGTTTCGATAGTACCCTAAGTAAAGAAGCATTTGTGGAAGAAAGGCTTTTCTAAGCGCTGCTAGACTGTACTTTTATGGGAACTGAGGCACAGGAGATAAGAAGCTTCTGATCACAGATGTTATGTGGGTAAATCGGGATTAAAATTGATGCATGCTGGCCCAACCATAAGCCTAAAGATAGAGCTTGAGTGCTTATCACAAGCTGTGTTGGCCTCAGCAATACATCAAAGCGAAACCTGCAAGTATGTTTGGGCATGTTCAACAGCAATTCTACTCTAAAATCAGCAGCTGGTGAGTTCCTATCTTAAAAAAAAAAAGAGTAGTGAGATATCTGGTGCGGATAGCTGAGTTAGTTACACCTTGTTCTAGAAAGGTGCAGGGCAGGAGTCTAAACCCCATCAAGCAAGTCCAAATCAAGTATCATTCAGAGATCAGGAAAAACGTAGGGTAGAAATACCACCTGTTCTTTATAACGCTTAGAAAGTATGGTACGAAGCACTACATAACAATTATCACCTACAAGCTAAGAAATGCCCTTGCCGTTCAAGTACCCTACTGCTACTTTTAAACACTCCTAATTTTATACAATGGTTTCCTTAATAGGTTGAGTGGGATGCGCATGAGGATGAAAGGCTACATGTATTTTCCAAAACATTACTATTAGATAATATCCATGTTTTTGCTATAAACTGATTGTTTAGGGTAGGGATACTCAAAGTATGGCCCTCCTGATGTTTCATGCGGCCCCATGGGCTGTTTATTTGAGTTAGCCCTGACAAGCTCTTAATTTGCCAAGTATTCACTGGTTAACTGAATTAAAAGGAAACGAAGCAAAGAAGGTGTGCTGACCACCTACTGTTTAGAAACACCTTTATTTTTAAAGACATTATGCAACAAACATGCAAAAATATGGTAAAGATTTCAAAATTCAAGAAAGTGTATAGCAGAAGCGTCTTACCTTAGTTCATCAGATCACTGCATTGAAAAGCATTTACTAAAAATAATAATTATCAAATATTAACTTCGCACCATTTATGCCTTCCCCATCCTAACAATGGCATTAGAGAAGTAAGAGGCAAGTCAGTTGGTCATCAGACCCAGGTAACCAAAGCCGACGTGTTATAGTGGCTGATTACTTGTCAAAGTGAGTCTTTTACGTGATACTACTATGGCTAAGATAATCAACAGGTATTAAGAGACTTTTCGTAGTGATTGGTTGCTAGCAGAAATATCAATGGAGAATTATTGTGGGGAGAAAAGGAGACATTTGCCAAGCTGCACTGCATATTATACACTACATTAAAACCTTATTACCAACAGGGTCATTGACCCATGGTACGAACGAACAGCCTAATTGCCGGAGCAGTTCAGCTGCCAGTGGCTATTACTTTGAACACAAGTGTGGTTTCTGCAGAACAGGAGTACTCGCAGAATACCATAAATGTGAAACAACGACACAGGTCTGGAGCCCGTGACAAGGCTGAAGCTGTGGTGGTTGCATTTTAACAGGAAGAGTTTTGGAGAGGAACATAGTGAGGAGTCTTTGGAGGAATAATGGCAAGGGCCACAATATGGGGAAGATGGTAAAAGGTCATTGTTATTCTTAGATGGCGGGTAGACATCTTTTCCAGTCGACAACAGCGGTACTCAGCAGATATGAAGCAGGAATTATATCTGCTATAGAGTGCCACACTAAATCCCACATATGGCAGTGAATACATCACACATACAGCAGGGAATGCTCAATCACAACGGCAAGAATAACATTGGCATTGAAGTGGGAACACTAATCGAATTAACGATGCAGCCAGAATGTTTAACTATAAGGGACCAACTGCTTACCAACACTTCAAGATCTGTGCTAACGTCACTTATCTGCAACTATTCTGGTTTGTAACCAAAGCCAGAAAGAGCTCGAAAGATTACACGTTTCGTTTTATTTCCAGTTCACTACTTTTGAAAGTACCACAGGCCACCAGTCACTTCATTATAACAAGCAAATGAAGTATTAAGCCACTGACCTCGGCTCAGTGCAATACCGTGCAGAAGGCAGATCCAGGGCAAGCCAAGCGTCTGGAATGAATGAAAATAATTCACAGAGAGAGCGCGGGGGGCGGGGTAGAGGGATTAAAAGAGATCGCCTTCACTGGAGAGGGGGAGGTGTCAGGAATTGTCCAACGTACAGAAAACACAGTCTTGATTAAAGGGGAAAGTAGCAGCGCCACAAGTGTTGGTTACAGGGAGTGTGCACAATGTGCTGGGTGGAGTGGAAACGGAAAGGAGCTGAAAACGAGCTGAAAACATTGCTGGGGAAAAAAAACAAAAATTAAACTTAAAGCAATTGCTTCACATGCAAACCATGCTTTTATAAATGCAAAAGCGGGCGTCGTGTTCAGTGCACAGCGCCCATGCACATAAAAGTTATGCACATGGCGGCCGGAAGTGAAGTATCGGAGTGTCACCAAGCGTCACCAATAAGAAGCCAGGAAATGCAAGTGAACCAGGAGTGAACCAATTAAAGCAGAAGGCGGGATTACACTCCATATAGAGAGGTTACAGCAGGTCTTGCAGCCAGCGCATGCGCGCTGATGCTAGACCTAAAAAAACACTGTCTTTGTTGTTTAATACTTCAAAAGTACTTGCCTTTCTAGCAGTGTGCTAATTTTCTCATGTTGCAAACCCACTTTTCATCTTTAGGTGCATCTTTGGAAAAGTACAAATTAATATATTGATTTATTTCAGGTGTTTTTCATAGTTCTAAAAACTTTGCTTCTGGCTACGTCGATATTGTTCATCCAATTTGTGTGATAAGTTTATTGTTTGCCATATGTTGGAGTTTGTTGGAGTCCCATTAGTCGAAGGGGTATGGAACTTGCTTGAAATGGCCAAGAAAACTTTTGGGAAGAAAGTGTAAATTTCGTTGCAGTGCTTCAGGCATGTGTACTATCAATCTCTCTAGCTCTACTCAGTAGTTAGTTTGAAGGGGTGTAAGATTTAATTCAGCATGGATAGTTGAAAGTAGGGGTGGGCAAAATATTCCGTTCTGCCGGCGGAATTAGTGGAAGTTTGGCAACTCCGTGTTACTCTTGTAAAAACGGTAAGTTGGCAAATATGAACGAGATTTGGCATCCCTAGTGCGATTTCCAGTCACTTGGAGGACATCCGGTGGGAGTTTTCTAAAGTGCACGATCTCAACCATTTCCCGGTCAGAAGGCTGCCGCTTCACTAGAAAATCTGCTCGGGCAGCAGCAAAATCAATTTGATTAGCTTCGCCCTCTGGAGTGCCTGTAGTGCCATTCATGTGGATTTTTTAGCACGGAATGCAGTCCTGGCGCTAGATCACAGAACAAGCAGCTTGACATGTCTATTTTTGCCTGTTGGCAGAACTCTGCAGAGTTTTTATGTAACTCTGTGGAATTCCACCTGAATCAAATTCTGTGAGTTCTGCCTACCCTTAGGTGAAACTTGGCTTGCCTGACCACCGTGAATTTTATGGGTAAGAAGGTTATGTTAGAGGCAAAAATGATGTTCTGGTTTTCTCATTTTCTACACTAGAGATTTAATTTTTTTTATTTTTGGATTCTTTTTACTGAATGCTTTTAGAACATTTCAGAGACCACTGCAATATGTAAAATATAAAACCTAACATATTGGTTTGACTACAACCACTGGCATAGATCAATTATGAGCGAGTTAACGTCTTCCACAAACAAATCTCTTCTCATACCATGATAGGTTGGGTACTTTCCATTTCTT
Source organism: Calotriton arnoldi (assembly GCA_963921515.1). Lineage (NCBI taxonomy): Eukaryota > Metazoa > Chordata > Amphibia > Caudata > Salamandridae > Calotriton > Calotriton arnoldi. Next base: position 313,899 of record CAWUFW010012936.1, read on the forward strand.
GCCCGATTCCCTTTGTAATTTAATTGCTGGTTATTATCCAATTCACATCATCTCAGAGCAGCTACACCCTGCACTCCAAATTTTCCTAAAGTTTCATTGGCATTTCCCACTTGTAAAAATGACACGTTCAACCTCAATGCATCATTCCAGACTCCCAGTCCATAGTTCAAATCATGGCAAACGATCCCGTCAAATAACTGCAAGTACCACATCCACACATAGTAATTTCTACATACCTCCAAACACCCTACACAATCACTGAAGAGGAAATTCCAATGGGGAACCCACAACTTCATGCATTTTTCTCAAATCCTTCCCTCCAAATCATTGTATCCTGGGGCACTGCCACAATATATGCTAAAATGTGCCTTCCTGACCACACGTCCGCAAGCACCTCAATAAGCAGGCACATCTGATGGTCCTATGTTGTATCTCAGAAAAGTACACTCTATGTAGTGTTTCAGGTTGGACAACTATTCCTCTATGCATGAATTCTAGGAAGCTTTGAAGATTGGCTTCTGCATTTAAAAAGAAAGTATATGGGAATCCAAAAGGGGGCCATTTTATAGTACATATAAAAATCTAGGCAGTTCAGCCATCTTAATGAGCAGAGACAAGGGAAGGCGTGTCTACCTTGCAACCCCTTTTCTAAAGCGGTGCAGTGATATTTATGTATTGTGTGCATAGAACCTTTTACTATCTTTAGTGACATATATCCCCACATACTTAAATCCTTCAGTCTCAACCCTGAAAGAGAAAGACATCTGGAACACAGGCTGTCAATTATTTATTGTGTGCAGTATTATTTATCCTAGTTATTTGGCCATATAGCCCCAACAAACTTGAGGAGTCTCCCTGCGGTTCCCTCTGTCTTGCAACAAATAAAAGGATATCATCATCTTAAAAAGTGATACTTTATCTGACAGCCGTGTGACCCCCCTTAGCAAAATGACTATACAGACCCAGGATGCCAGTGATTCTAGTGAAAATACAAAGAGTATTGGTGACAGAGGGCAACCCTGTCTGATACCTATTTGAAGTGGAAATCGATCTAATAATACTCCATTCACGCTGACTTTGGGAAGGGGGTTGTGCATAGAGTAACTCTATCCACTCCACTCTAATATACTAAGGCCAACGCCAATTTTCTACCATGCCAGTAGCAAAAGGTGCCATTCCACTTAATCACCTGCTTTCACAAAGATAGATTTGCCATGGACTCTGTTAAACATATCCAGGAAATACAGACAGTTATGCAGCCATCTCTAGTGCAATGAAGAGTCCCTGTTGGGCAAAAATCCAGGCAAAACTAGCTCTACCAATATTTCAACCCTAAGCAACCTTTTAGCTACAATTATTTAACAACGATAAAGAACAACATGAATCACAGTCTTATTAATCAGGGCTAGCACGACCAATGTGGGCTTATACAAATTGAACTGTTTTATCCTCGGTACCAATATGCAACATAGTATTTAATTTTGCATAATAAAAGTGAAGGATATTCTCCTTCAGAAAGTAGTAAAAAAAAATGGTTCAACCCCACTGTAATGTAGGCATGGCTCCCCATTTGATTTTCTAAATTGAGATTAATATGGAATTGCAGGTGTTGCTAATCAGTTGCCTGTGCAAATAGACACATATTCATGTTGAATAGCAATGGTGACATGGATGTGCACAGGTATGCAACAAATGACACAATTAGTGTGAATAATTTGACAGACTAAATCCTCATTTCTTTGCTATGGGTAAAGTGGAATGATGGGCTCCACTCTATAATAATTGCATTCCTTAGCTTTCTTTTATAAATTAACAACATATGTGAATGTTATGCTCTTCATAACTTCTTTACTTGTATAATTTTTAACCAATCTTTTAATTTTTCTTCTGTGTATACCATAAACAGTTGCTTTTATTCTTATCCCCTGTCTTCTTTTTTAATACTGACACCAGTGACCATATCATGATGTGAGAAATCCGTTTCAAAGGGTTCCAGGGCTTTCAGAGGCCACCAGAATCAAAGTCTAACAGCTGAGGTTTTGACCCCTGCACTGTGGACCCCAAACTGGGAACCAGGAACCCTTTTTTAACACTTGACTCTCAGGATAGCAAGACAGGCAGTTCAAGGCCTACTCAAGGAAGATGCAGCGATCTACAGACTCAGATATCAGCAACGCAACAAACAACACTTAATAAATCACTGCCCAGCTAGTGCTTTTACTTATAAAAGAAAAAAAATTACTTTATTAGTCACACTATTAATTGGTACACACCTATTAACAAAACTATCCAGAATGGCAGATGGCAATACCCATGGGGGAACACTTTGTAGAGCCTCACAACCATCAGAGGGTGCATACTAAAAAAAGATCACACAAATCAAGTGAGACCCTCAATCTACCCTGGACTCTGTATGGTGGAGACACTTCCGAAGTTATAAGCACCAGCAAGACCCAGCACCTTAAAACAGTACACCCTTCCTATGTGCCTAACACAACATGAAGGGATACAATAATAAAAAGTGAGATCTACCGGCTTATCCTGGTGTCGCCATAACAGTCAAATATAAAGCATAAGTCCTTTAACCTTAATGCACTTCAACAATATCAAATATTGTTATACCATTAATTAACCTTGGAAACATGCAGGGAATTTAACTTTCAGACAGTAATTGTAGATTAAGCATTTCAATATGGAAAATTTAATTGTGGAAAATGTCAGTGTCATTCTTTTTCTATTTTTAACCGTGGTTACCAAACTACTGCAAAACACTTGTCAACAAATGTTAATACACCCAAGACCCTCTGAACCAAAGTCATAGATCTATAGGTGCTTGGTTTTCTATAAAACCTCTCCCAGAATCATGGATTCAATACCTTTAGAGACTCCGGGTGCCCTCAATAAATATCCCAGGGCTCCTTTTATTCATGAGGAACTCAGTGCTGTTCATGGGTGGCTCCTCAAAACCTGCTTAACCTTTCCTTTAGTGTCAATGCCATTTTGGGCACAGAATCAAATATGAAAAGTATGATAGTCCCAGTGCCTTCTGGGTACCCCTATAACCTCACCAATATTTTTCTGTAAATCAGCCATGCCTGTAAATGTTTTGTTTTCAAAACGTTAAACCATCTTCTGACAGCCTTGCTTGGTGTGTGGGTGTCCCTGCTATCTATAGGCACATGCATACTGTCCCACTCAATAAAGCCTGCTTCTCACGCCACTTATCACACTTGTGTTCAGCTGGTCTGCGAAGCCTGATGACTCTCTGTTTCCCCTGTGACAGGGAACAAGCCACCTTCCTTCTCTCCTGATTCCTCTGGACATGCTGTAGCCATCAGAAGTGTCACATCGTGGCTTCCAGGCCTCTGAATTTTCAGCATCATTTTATTGAGGATATAAAGGTTTTAGGCAGCTGTTGGGCTGTTCTGGAGCTTTCTCTTAGGTACCTATCCTCCTGCCTCTAGGCCCGGTAATCCCTGATCCAGCTCTCTCAGCAGTAGCAGTGGCATGGCCCTGAATGCAGAATACACTTCCTACCTGCACTCTCTAGTCTCCAGAGCCTCCTCCAGCTGGAGTTCTTGGGGTCCATTAAAAGTGCACCCACCTCAGAAACCCAGTGTCAGAGAACCCGCTTCTTTAGGGTTCTAAGCAAGTGCACTCTCTACTGCCCTTCAGAGGGAGTGGGGAGGCCATTGTCACTGGCCCTGGAGATAAGGTCCAACACAGTCCCATAAAGTACAGGTCCAGAGTGTATCTCCACACCAAAAAGGAGTTCATCCACACAGATGGGCCTTCCTTTCTCCTGTACCACTCCATCTTCTCTCAAAGTTTCTCCCTTGTGCAGGACGTTCAAAGTGGAGGTGGAGAGGTCTAGAAGGTGCACAATCCAGAGGTACCTACCACACCATCCTTCAACTCTCTTGCACAGTAAGATGGGTAATGTTTAAGATGGTGAAATCAAGTGTTTGTCTGAAAGACCTCTTACTGAGCTTAGGTCCACCTCTAACTGGCACTACAGAAGTGGTTCCTTCCCTCCAAGTCTTTAAAGGAACCCTTGGTGTGACTTGTGTATGAGGTCTGTCTACTTCCCATTTGTCCCTGTGGGAAGGGCATGTGCAGGTGTGTCATGGAAGTGTCAGTTAACCAGCCTGCGCATATTTCTCCCTCCCCACTCCGAACCAACTGGGCCTATTGTTGATGAGTGGACTTCTGGCAAGCACAATAATAAACTTGGCCCTGCAGAGAAGATCAAAACCTGAATCTGATTAAGGGCTGAATCAGGAAAATATTTTTTAAACCAAACTATGGGAAAGAACACAAATACTTTCAAATTGATATTGTTACATCAAATATCTAACTAATTTGAGCGAATCCAAAATTAATAGTTTACACAGGTTTCATTTACAGTGTGAATACTAAAAAGCACCAGAGACTTGCTATAAAGCACTACAGACTACAGTAATAAAAATGGGGATATGTCTTTCTGGATGGCAAACTAAATTAGAAGGCCTGTACAAGCCATAGTCAATGTATTCATGCTCCATTCTGAAAAAGGCTACGTTGCAAAGATCAGGCAACAGTTCTACTTGCTCCACCCACATACATGTACACATGTTTGTATTTGTGCTTATGTGTAAATATCACAAAGCCTCTTACCCCCAACTCCATAGCAGTTGGTCTTTTTTTAAAAAGGCAAGCACTGTTGGTTATCACTCAGTGCCACAGGAACAGGAGCTTTAGACATAACTGCTGGGTTGCCCCCACAGGATCTGAGAGCGCTTCATACTCATTGTGAATGGGGTCTACATTCTATTGAATCTGTAAACCCTGTTGTGAACCATAGCAGATAGTTTTTCCATGGCAATGATATTCCAAACTTTTTTTCATCCCAGGGTAATGGGGGTTGCCACCGCTGCTTCCACATCTGGGCAATCAAAAGGCAAGCCGCCAGTAGCAGGTGATAAATGTCCAGTTTGTCCAGGGGTGTGGTAAGGAGGTAGATACTGCCCTCTCCTATGTTGCCCATTAGTAGCAACATAGGCAGCATCAGCAGCAGTAGGTCTGCTCCGGTATTGGATTTGATGTGAGATAAAACCTCAACCCTAAATTTTTTGATGTGAAACCACCCTCACCAGGTGTGAAGAAGCATGCTCCTCTCCCCACACCCTTTCCAACACAAATCTGACCCCGAACATTACCTTTAGGCAGACCGGTGGGAGATACCAGTGGATCATTAATGTATATGCATTTCCTCTGCACTGTACACAAATTGACTCCAATATGGCTTTGAGCCAAGTCGCAAACCATGTATTGTATTGTATTGTATACATCATTTGTAAAGCGCAGCTAACACCCTACGGGTACCCTGGCGCTATGGTACGTGACGCAAACCATCATACAACGGAGAGGGTAGAACCCAATTAGACAGCACTCAAAGACAGGAAATCAGTTTCTGGGGAACAACCACGTTTTGATCCTTTTCCTAAACAGAGACAGGGTGTTGCATTGTCTAACTTCAAGTGGTAGTTCATTCCATAGCCTCGCAGCAGCAGTACTGAAGGCCCTCCCTCCCAATCTAGCCTTATTAAACCTTGAGACCTTCGCCAAACAAGCAGAAGAGGAGCGGAGGCTCCGAGTGGGAGTGTACCAGACCAGTTTCTTCTGTAGAGGCTTAGGACCAGATCCATGCAGAGCCCTAAACACTATGCATAAGGACTTAAAATATATTCTTTGCAACACAGGGAGCCAGTGTAGCTCAGCTAAGCACATTGATGCAGAAGAGTCCCGTGGTCTGGACAGAACTAATTTCGCCGCCGTATTTTGGACTCATTGCAGTCGCTGAATCAGATACTTTGGAGACTCCAACAGTAGGGCACTACAATAATGTGTCCTGTGGAATCTCCCACCCCAGGCCCCTTTTCCATAACTGCACATATTTGTTTTAGGACTGGGAGTGATGCTTTTGAAGGCTCTTGTAAAGCCATGGGATGACCTTACAGTGTTGTCTATTTATGAATAGGGCTTCTTGAGCAGTGGGCGGGTTAAGAAGGTGCCCTTTCATGACTCTCTTGGATGCCCAATGTCTCTCATATGTTAATCTATAGCTGTCTGATGGGGATGGGATATGAAAATGCTGGTGCAGTTCCTCGAGAGTTAGTAGTTCCCCATCCCCACCCAAGCAGGTCCCCAGAGTTCCAAGAGTAGAATGTAGAGTCTGTCAGCCCTGACAGGATGTCGGGGTTGTGGATAATAAGTGTCATATGTGAAGGGTATGATGTGGTGCCCTTGTAGTAGCTTTTTGTATCCGATATTCTAGCAAGATACTCGTTGATGATAAGAGTGAGTTTTTCTCTGGATGGAATCTCCTTGGAAGCCAAACTAACACTGAGAGGGGAATCAGGGAAAACTCCTGTTTTACCTCAGTCCAGAGTTTGTGGTCTGGGTCATAGTTCTAGTCTAATGCTAGGTGGATTTGGGCCTCCAACCTGTAAGTATGTCAGGGAGGACAAGGCCTCCCTCGGTCCAGGGCCAAATGAAAGGTGCCTTAGGGACTCTGGGCTTCTTCCCCTTCTAAACAAAGTCTGTTATCTTGTTTTGGATCTGGTCTAGAATAAAGCCCGCAATCCACAAATGTAGAGTTTGTGGTACATAGAGTAAGCGAGGGAGCAGATTCATCTTCAAGCCTGTGATTCTTCCCACCCAGGATAGTTCAAGCCTGCCCCATCAGTAAAGGTCCTTGAAGAGTGTCCGCGGGATCTTTCTTAGGCCTTATAAAAAGAAGATGTGAGGCGATCTGACCCTGGGGCCTTACGATCTGATAGTACCTTAATGGCTTCCCTCACCTCTTAATACGAGATCTCTTTCCCAAAGGTCCTGAAATCCTCTTGCAGTGTGTGTTGGGTGTAGTCTGCCAAGTATATGTCTTGGTTCTGGCAATCTAGATGCCTTGGAAGAGAGCTTTATAATAAGTTATAAAGACATTTAGAATGTATTCAGTGGTGGTGTGTTTAGAAGTGTCGTTATCAATAATTTCTTAAATGCGGTTTCTGGATTTATATTGTTTTAGTATATAGGACAAAGGTCTATTGGCCTTATTGCCTTTTTCATAATAGTGTTAATGAATGAATAGCAGCTTGTCTGCTACCTCTTTCATCAAAATGTGTTGGAGCTCCCCACTGAGCTTTTCTATCTCTTGTCTCACTTGGAGGGACCCTCCCTGCTTTAGGGTTTGTTCTGCATGGTGAATTGAGGTTCCAGGCCCTTTTTTTCTTTTTTTGCCGTTCGTTTTAGCGACACAGACTGGGAGAGCAGCTCGCCTAGGATAACCACTTTCTTGGCATCAAACATAAAGTTTCTTTGATAGTTTCACTTAGGGGCAGGTTTTGGAATGCCATTTCTTTAAGTATCCAGGGCTGCAAGGTCGATTTGAGCAGTGTGAAAATGGAACTATAGAGCCAAATCTGGGTGTGGTCAGACGGGTCTTGCACATCCATCTTGGAGTCTAGGGCTCTGGGATTAAGTTTGTTTGAAACTAGGAAAAGTCTGTTCTCAAATGGATCCTATGTACATTCTAATAGAACGTGTAGACCCTCTCTGTAGGGTATTGATGTCTCAAGCTGTTGCCCAGCCCAAGGTCGTCCAGGGCTTGGATACATGAATGAGGTGGCAATGAAGGTGCAGGGCCCACTTTGGAACTGCCTAGGGAGGGGAACAGAACTGTATTAAAGTCACCTGCCTAAATTTGATTCTCTTTGGAGATGAACCACTGTTTTCTTGCTAAGATGCTGAAAGATAGACTTCCAGTTGCATGGAGCAATCCCTCTGAACTAGTTACACTGGGAGTGATCCATGCTGTCGACAGCAGAAGTTGTAAAGACACCAATATTTAGGTTTCAATGGATTACAGTGCCAATATCATGAAATGAGCCACATTTGATTTTACCAATCAACTGAGATGCTTAGGACATAGTCCAATTACACTGATACTGATGCAAAATAGGTTAACAAAGTCCTTAGATTTTATTTTTTAGTAAATGTAAGAGCATAAAAATAATGCAAATGGTGTCTCTTGGGCTTGGATATGTTTTATACCTTTAAAAGACTTATGCCACTCTTTAAAGGTATTGAAAACAATTAGTTGTGCAGATGTTAGTTGTTAGGGTTAGTTGTGTGTTAAGACTTTTCTGGGATCCAAAAGTGACCTCAGTCTGTATTACTGAGCCATACATTACAATAAAATTTAGAGTCAGAATGTGAGAGTATAGAAGTGTGGGGGGGTTCTTGGCATTATAGTTTAAATGATACTGAAAGGGTAGTTACTTTTTCCCTAGCCATATTGCTGATGCTTATGCAGTGGCAGCTCACACTTCTGGCTGTTGAGTCATCATGTCTTGATTTTTGGCACTATTTTATTATACAGATCATAAATGTTAGCCTATTGATCACTAATGATATAATAGAAATAGCTGATCCTCCCGACAAAAGTCAAGCAGACAGTGAATCTGTCTGATTGCTGGTGCAGGTGCATAGAGGAATCAACAGTAACCATCAGACATAGTGTACAGGGCTGGCCCCGCCCTAGCCCCAGTCATTCACCACACCTCAGTGGCACCCATTACTGATAATTGAGGCTTTGCAGCATCACATGTGCAGATCGTCCAGGGTGCATAAGGGCATAAGTCCTTCACCGTTTAAGGCTCTCCGCTGATCAGGATGTTACCTCCCCCTCTCCCATCTCATCACAGGGTGGAGTTTGGTTAGGAGACTCACTGACTCTACCCCACTGTGCAATGAGCTTCCATCCAGAAGGTGAAAAAGGAAGCTGCAAAAAACTTTATAGTGCATTTGCTGACCAGAAAACAGCTTTTAGTTTTGTCCTTCAGATACTAAGACACGAAGAGGCTGTGAGCTTGCCCGAGGGTCCTTGCACCAGCCGCAGGAGCTGAAGCCAGGTAAGTGCAATAAATCTGTAGAATGCTGTACGCATGTGGGCAAATGAGATTGTGAGTATGTGTGAGTGTGAGAGAGAGGGAGAGTGTGAGCACGCCTGTGTTTGTGTGAGTGTGCATGAGTGGAAATAAGCAAGAGACAGGGAAGTGAGTTGGAGAGAATGAGTGTGACTGAAACTGTGGCTGAGATTGAATCAGAGTGAGTGAGAATAAGTGAGACAGAGAGCGAGTGATTAGTAAGAGTAAGTTCAAGTGAATGTAAGTGTGAGTGAGAGTCAGTGAGAGAGAACAAGTAGGTATGAGGGAGTCAGTCTGTGTGAAAGAAAATGAGTGCTAGTGAGTGAATATAAGTGAGCATTAGTGAGAGTGTGTTTGTGATTGAAAGTGGGTGACACTAGAGTGAACAAGAGAAAAACTGAGTGAGAGTGAGTGAAAAAGAGGGAAACTGAGTTAGACTGAGCGAGAGTAAGAGTGAGTGCAAATTAGTGGGAAAATGAATGTGTGTTAAGGAGTGATTGAGTGTAAGAATTAGTGTGAGTTAGTAAATGTATGAGAGTGTATTTGTGAGTGAAAGTGAGTGTCAGGAAATTGAGTGAATGAAGTTGTGATTGAAAATGAATGAGTTAGAGTAAGAGGCAATAAGTGAGAGAGATGGAGATGGTGAGAATAAATGTGAATTAGTGAATTTAAATGAGTATGAGAGTGTGAGTGAAAGAGAGTGAGTGACAGGAAAGTGAGTAAGAATGATTGAAACTGTGAGTGAGAATAATTGAGTCATATTGAGTGAGAATAATTGAGAGTTAGTGAAAGTTAGACTGAGACTAAAATGAAAGGCAAAGTGAGTGCAAGTTAGTGAGAGTGACATTGAGGGTGAGGAAGAACGAATGAATGGAAGGGTGTTAGTGTGAGATAGAATGAGCATGTGTGTGCACAGGTAAATGAGCATGAGTGAATAGGCATGTATGTATTACGCTTGCATGTCTGCCACTGGCCCAGGATTTCAGGAAGTAATTCTTTTCATATGGGGTAACAACAGCAAAATGCTGAAGCAAGCATACTATATATCATTCTTGGCATATAGGGTACTGTTAGACCTGGCTTGTCCAGCAGACATCCCCAGACGTTTTGCTTTTTAGCCTTCTGCTTCTGACCTGTTTTTGTTGGTTTTATGACTCTGGGCACTTTACCACTGCTGATCGGTTCTAAAGTGCATATGCTCTCCCTGTAAATTGTTATGATGGATTGATGATTCCATGATTGGCATATTTGATTTACTGGTAAGTCCCTAGTACAGTGCATTGTGTGCGCCCCGGGCCTGTAAATCAAATGCTGCTAGTGAGCCTGCAGCACTGAATTTGCCACCCACATGAGCAACCTGTAAATGACACTCAGACCTGTCACCGCAGTGTCTGTGCACAGTTTGGTACTGCCATGTTGACCTGGCAAGTGCACCCACTTGCCAAGCCCTAACCTTCCCTTTTCTTACATGTGAGTCACCCCTAAGGTAGGCCCAAGGTACCCCTTTGGGCAGGGTGCAGTGTATGTGAAAGGAAGGACATGCCCTGATGTGTGTGGCATGTCCTGATAGTGAAATACTGCCAATTCGTTTTTCACTATTAAAAGGCTATCTGTCCCATAGGATAGAATGGGAGTTTATTTATAACATCATATAAATATAACTTCCCAATTGGGACAAGATAGAAAGATGGAGTTTAGTATGCCTGAACTCAGAATATAAAAATGCTTCTTTTAGTAAATATGATTTTTATATTGTGTGTTTGAAAATACCACTTTTAGCTTTTAGAAAGTGGGTATTTTCCTGCTTAGCCATCCTGTGTGCCTCTGCTGGTTTGTGGATTGACTGTCTTGCTTTTGAATGACAGGGGCTGGGGATGTGCATTCTCTCAGACGGCCACCGGGGGCGGAGGGGGGGTTGCTGTGTGTCCTGCCTTTCCTGGATGAGTCAGTGCTGGGCTGAATAGACCTGGGCTGCATTTAGAGTAGGGGAGGAGATTTCGTTCACACCTGAATGGGCCTGGTCTGCCTTGGACAATGCTGTCTCCACCTCCTGCAAGGCAGCTGCACCAGAGAGGACAGAACTGGTTTTGGCTGGGCAAAGAGCTTCTCTGCCTCCAGAGAACAAAGGAATTTATGCTATAAAAAGTGGGCCCCAGACCCCTGAACTTTAGATCACTGCTGAACTAAGGAACCTTCCAGGAAGAAGGACCGGGAAAGCTGGAGGAGGAGTACTGCCCCTGTGCTGTGTGCTGTTGAGGTTGGCCTACAGTAGTTGCTTCTGTCTTGGGTAGGGAAAGAACTGGACTGTGCTTTCATCATCCTGCTTTTAGAGTTTTCTCCAAGGGCTTGAAGTGGAGCTTGCCTCCTGTTGGAAGTCTCAGGGATAGAAAAGACTTCAAAGATCATTCTGGGAATCAAGAGGAACCTTTGCCAAGGAGAAGAGCTAGAGAAACTGAAGAGGAGTACTGCCCCTTTGCTGTTTGTTGTCTGGGGTTGGCCTGCAGTAGCTGTTTCTGCCAAGGAAAGGAGAAAGGACTTTGCTGAGTGCTGTGTCCCCTGCTGGAGGAAGATCTCCAAGGGCTTGAAAGAAGAGCTTGCCTCCTGTTCTGAAGTCTCAGGGACACAAATACTTCACCACCAGCTCCCCTGAACTTCCTTGCTGGGAGTTCTGATCTGCTAAGAGGTGCCTGCTGCTGTTTGGGACCTCTGGAGGCTGTTTGCCGCTGGGAGCTGGGAGCTGGAAAAGTAATGCAACTTCGAGAAGTGCGACGAATCCGCACCTGTTTCCGAAGCATCACCTAAGAAATGTCGCAGCACCTGCCCGCGGCTCGAGAAATCGCTGCACGCCGCATCGGGAGCACCAATCTCCGAAGTCCAAGATCACAGCACCGATTCCGACGCAAGCCCTGCTGTGCGTCTGCAAGAACCCACCCATCGTCTCGGGTCATCACGCAATGCATCGAGGTGGCAGATTTGTCGCATCTTTGGGGGATACAGTGTGAAACCGATGCATCACCTCCCCATGCAGTAAGAAACCGACGCATCACCTCCTATCCGGTAGGGAACTGACGCTTCACCTCCCCGAAGCAAAGAACCGACGCATCACCTTCTCTGAGTGTAAGGAACCAACGCATCACCTTCCCTACGGCCCTTTTTGTTTGTGTGCGCGATGCATCCAAGGTACTTTGTGTGAAAAGTGTTGCATCTGCAGTTTGCTTTGAACAAAACTATTTCTAAGATTTTAAGAGTCATATTTTGATTACTGTATGGTGGATTATTGTCGTTTTGGTCTTGTGTGGTTTAGATAAAGATTACTTATTTTTCTAAACTGGTGTGGTGTCCATTTGTAGTGTTTTCACTGTATTACTGTATGTGTTCACAAATGCTTTACACACTGCCTCTGTGATAAGCCTGTCTGCTCGTGCCAAGCTTCCAAGGAGGTGAGCAGGGTTTATTTTAGAAGTGTATCCCCCTTACCCTGACTAGGAAGAAGGGTCCCTACTTGGACAAAGGTGCAAACCCTTGCCAATTAGAGACCCCCCATTTCTAACAGGTACCCACAGCAAAATGCTGGAGTTGGCATACTGGACATAATGTTGGACATATGGGGACCTCCAATAAAATGAAGAAGCTGGTACATTTGTGGTGTATGGGACACCAGAGCAAAATGCTGCTGCTTACATTTTGGATGTAATTTGTGGCATATGGGGTAACCATCGCAAAATGTTGGAGCTGGAATGCTGGAATTAGTTCTTGTAGATGGTGTACCCATCCTAAGATGCTCTCTCAGGCATATTGTAGGTAACTGTTGACTATAACAAAAAACATTTTATGTCTAAACAGAGAACCCAGTAGTTATACACCTGATAACTCTCCTGTGTCAAGAAAAACAAAACATTTCTTGTAACACCCTCACCCACCAGGGGTACCCTGTGGTGGCATGCTTCATCATCGGGTCCATCCCGATCCTCTGCGGATCGGGCATGCTACGATCTACGCGGGAGCACTTATTGGTCTTTATTCGATGACAAAGAAGGTGTTATAAAAGGGGGGGAGTGGAGGGTAGTACTGTGTTACGGTGTAGTGTAAAAATACCTGGCTAGTAGGTATATCTATATTATTCCTGCCTCTAGTCGGTATGGTTAAAAACTAGGGGGTGATTAGGAAAACAAGGTTATAATGTACCTACGATCCTATGGGTCAACATGTTTCAAGCCGTGCCCCTATTGGCTCTTCTTCAGGACCATGGGAAACTAGTCCACAGTAGGTGTACTCAGCGAGAGTTCGCCAAGATGTGAGTGTGACAACAGGCCACCCTCTCCCCGGAGAAACCATGATGCACTATTAATGCATCCTAAGTAGAGAAAAATAAAGAACACCAATTAGGTGGTATACGTATGTATTTTTCACAATGTGGCATGGCATGTAAATAGCGTGTTTTCTGTGAATAACATACAGGAGTGGTACCAAGGAACTAGTTTCCTATAGTCTTGAAGAAGAGCCAATAGGGGCACGGCTCGAAACATGTTGTCCCATAGGATCGTAGGTACATTAGAACCTCATGAATCTATGCTAGGGAGAGAAGATTGGGCTCAACCCAAGAACACATTTCCAGGGCTAGAAGAGACAGATTGAGCATTAAAAAACCCTTGCCAGTTTAGATAGGCCTGGACTTACTGATTATCTGTTCTTATCTTTTCAGACTGATTCTGTATGTACGGAAGAAAGATTTGGAAAGCATGAAAAACAGCAGTCAGCGCTCTCCAATTTCATGATCTCCCTGCTTCTTCCTGAGACCAATGTTGTTAGACAGAAAGAAGAGCTCCCCAACATTTGAGACCAGCATCCATCACTGTGGTTGATCTTCAGAGCTGGGGGATTGAAAGATAACCCTCTGTCCAGGTTTATTGGATTTAACCACTAGTTATATTTCAGTCTTATTTCCTGAATTGCCAGATTCAATCTCATATTCCTGGAACCAGGGACTGAAATATATTAAAATATGGTGTATCAAGGGATGGAGATATGGAGATGAAGTTCAAATCATGTAACGATAGACAAAAACCTTAAACCCCTGAACAGTTCCCTGGTTGTGGCATTGTCCTTCCCTTGGCGCTCCAATTGCATCCGCCCTCAGTTTCAACTTCCTTGGGCTAGAAAGGAAAATCCTGATGATGTTCATCTGAAAAATTGCTCTCATGTACTGTAAAGTCTGAGATTGCTGGAGACTGGCTTTCTTAAGATTCAGCAGAAAACCAGGATCCTGAAGAAATGTGCAGACCAGCTGTACATCTTGTTTTCCTTGGAAAAAGAAGATACACTTATTAATAAGCAATCCAGATAGGGAAGCAAATGTATACCTTGATCATACAATCTACCCACAAGCAGACCAAGAATCTTCGTGAAGACTCTTGCCACCACAGCCCAGGAGAGGAATGTGGCTTCTCAGGTAAGTGCTGGGATGGGTCTGGGGTGAACCTAAAAGATCAGAACAGGTCTGAGAGAGGAAAAAACAGGCCCAAAGTGATAGCCCGTGAAAGTGACAAATGGTGGGGAATCTAAAAGTAACTAAAAAAAGATTTATTACAAGTAGCTTAAGCAAGGACAGTAACTTTCACAGTAAGAACGAGGTACTGAGAGAAGGGTACTAAAACAATAAGGGGCTGATTACAAGTAAAGGTGCTATTTATTGCACCTGGTAAATAATGATACCCTGGGTTTCATTACTTATCAGGTGCGATAGATAGCACCTATTACTAGTTATTGGTGGATAACATGTGATTTTGGTGTTTAACACACCAAAATCTGCATGGTACAGTAAATACTGTACACATTTCCCCTGTTAAATTTCGGCAGGTTTGACCTGCCGAAATTTACACAAATTATTGGATGCATTAAATAACCCATATTTAATGCATCCGATAATTATCAAAAACTTTAAATAAAACCAAACTTGTAATTCTGTCCTGTGTATAAACAGGGTTTGTGCACAGGACTGAATTAACTGCCCAACTTGTAATCAGGCCCTAAGAGGTAAAAGGGGTGGGTTAGCAAAGAGTAAGGCAGGGAGAAAACAAAGGGCATACAAAGAAAAAGAAAAACAGTTGCAAATAATACGACCCTAGCCTTCTAACTGAGTGAAAGAGCAGAAAATGAAAGAATATCTCACAGCTTTTTTAAAAATTATTTTGATTTATTTATGCTTACCATATCATTTGTTCTGAGGAACCTGGAATTGGAGGTGGGAGACAGCAAGGGGAAGATGCCAAACGAGGAAGCCTCTGGTTTCTCAAACTACAAAGAGGAAACCATGAAAAACTTAAATAAAGCTAATTCTCTTTAAAGAAACCCAGAACCTCAAGGTTCTAATTTTGGGGAACCCAGTCCCCTTCGTCTACAAAGATCAACTACGAAAAATCTTCCGGCTTGGTCTGGAATTCTGTTTTGTAACCTTATCTGATTATGCCAAGCACCCGGGCATCTGATGTTGAACTGACCCAAACTTCTTAGAATAGAAGAATGCGATCCCTGATTGACCTGGTATAGTCATAACTTCTGGGAGAGAGTGTTAAGCTGACTTGACCTACCTGGCTGACACCGGGATTTGTCTGTGGAAGGAGCAACCTTGTCCCCTTCCTCAAAAAGACAGAGAAAAACCTCTTGCAGATCTTTGACGTCCAGAAATTAATTTCTTTGTGAACCAATGCCCTCTAGTGGAGCCTGTGCTGGAGCCATCAACTTCCAATTCTTAACTGACTTCTTTGCTTTGTCCTGTAACTGAGCATCAAGCAGTTTTACCTGAGTGAAAGGAAGATGACTTAGCGTAGATTTTTCCTCTTTACCCATCTTCCAGGAGCATACCCAAAAATGGCATTTGGCCAAAATTGCAGAACGTCAAGTAGAGGCTGGAGCACGTGGACAGTCAAATGAGATGTGTGCAGGGACTCTAACCTGCTGTTACATAGCAGAATGTCTTTCTGTACAGTCAGAACGTTTGTGCATCTCCTCTGATGGGATCTGGAAATCTTGTAATACTGACTGCTGAGTGTAAGAGGTGTAAACCTTCTTTGCTGCCAATTTCACCTTTTTGTCCATTTGATATGCAGGTGGTGGTATCTTCTGATTCTATAGAGCCTTGAAAAGGATACCTGCCCTTAAAGGAATCCACCTTTACCAAAGAAGGATACATTCCTGAAAAGAGGGTATCTTGTAGCCAGGAAGCAAAAAAAAAATGCTCTTTTCAATGTTCTTGTTCTCCTTAGTATGGGTTTTATTAATAAGCGCATGGACAAGCAAGGGATCAGGCTCCATTCTTTGATATTGGGCACAAAAGTCATCTTCATCTTGCCCAGCAGGTTCTGGAAAATTAACATTATGTCTAATATGCAGCTAAAGGAATAAATGTGGGACGGAATGCGAACAATGCAAACATTCACCCCCAGTCACAAAGATCTGGGTTTAATCCATCGTTCTTTTGCTCACCACACCACCCCAGGTTGGACCCAGCCATATGCAAATCAGTCTTTACCCTGTTCCTCTTTGGAACAGTCCAGCCCGAACTGCCAAGCCAGGTCCTCCCTGGACCAGAAACAAGCATCCTGTGACCAGTTTTGGGGCATCACCCCTCATCAGCCAGGCTAGCTTTAATCCAGTGGTGCAGGGAGCACGGGACCCCTGCATGGGCATACCCTTAGCACTTACGGCGACAAAAGGAACAAATGATGGACGGATTGCTGAATAATGCAAATATTCACGGCCAGTCACAAAGATTTGGATTTAATCCATCATTCTTTTGCTCACCACGCCACCCCAGTTTGGACTGAGCCATATGCAAATCAGTCTTGACCCTGTTCCTCATGGGAACAGTCCAGCCCAAACTGACAAGCCAGGTCCTCCCGGGACCAGAAACAAGTATACTGGGACCAGTTTCGGGGCATCACCCCTCATCAGCCAGGTTAGCTTGAATCCAGTGGCGCAGTGAGCACGGGACCCAAGTCTAGACATACCCTTCCCACTTACGTGACAAAAGCAAAAGGAACAAATGATGGACGGAATGTTGAACAATGCAAACATTCACCCCCAGTCACAAAGATCTGGGTTTAATCCATTGTTCTTTTGCTCACAACGCCACCCCAGTTTGGACCCAGACAAATGCAAATCAGTCTTGACCCTGTGCCTCATGGGAACAGTCCAGCCCAAACTGCCAATCCAGCTCCTTTCCGGACCGGAAACAAGCATCCTGGGACCAGTTTCGGGGCATCACCCCTCATCAGTCAGGTTAGCCTGAATCCAGTGGCGCAGTGTTCCCATGAAGAGCAGGGCCAAGAATGATTTGCCTATGGCTGTACCAATTAGGAATATGTCAATTTTGCCATATTTAAAGGGAGAGCACAAGCACTTCACCATTGGTTAGCAAGAGTAAAGAATGCCCAGTCCTTGGGTTAACAAAAAAGGGTTCAGCAACAGAAGGCAAAAATCTGGGACAATGCCATACACTTAATGAGAGAACACGATCTGTATGAGACACCAACCCAGGATAAAGAAAGGTTATATCTTATATTTATGCCTATGAAAAGGGAGAGGTGCCACCTTGGTAGAAGAATTTCTTTTGTTCTTATGGAGTAAATATGGTCTACCCTCTGAGGCGAGAACCTCACTAGTCAAGGAGAGGGAAAAGGAAGACAAAGAGAGCCCCACCATTTAGCCATTGAAACTTCTTGTGCATTATTCTCTACTATGTAGGCGGGTGTGTTTTTCACAAACTCCTCCCTTGTGAAGGACTTATGAAATAAGAACTCATTGAGTCATCATGAATGGGTGTTTTAAGAAGAGGGAATCACACTTATCTTCTCTAAGGAAAGGGCTTTATTGAGTATAAAAGCAGTAATCCCCAGCAGCCTTTCCTCCTGAAGCAAGTCCACCACTGCCCCTGGATTCCACAGTCCAGAATCCAGTGACAGAAGCGTGCAGTTGCTAAGATCCGGTTGCCAGGAGAATAGAACTTGACATTACAACTTATTAAGTACATAGGATATAACAGGGTGTCATGTTGATGGTTTGTGGTTTGAAGTGTAAGTGAGATTAAAGTGTGAACAATATATATCTGACCAATGGTTACCTAATCAATATGGGCAGAAAGCCCCTCCCACAAAAAAATGGTCAAAGCGAGCAGAAGACGTGTGTGTGGGAATAGTATGTGAAGTCCCCTTCTCCTTTATGTCATGATCTCCAGGCACCTACTAGTCATACCTCTTCAAGCCACTCCCTGAGGCCTACACTGGCAAGTCACCTCCATCGTACCTTTGTCATGAATGATCCATATGGCTGTCCTTGACCAGATTAATGTCTCTACCTTCAGCAAATTCAATAATTGGTAATATGGTGGACTTAAGAAAGCTTTCTTGGCTGCTGTTGGGCCATAAAGGGTGACTATGGTGTACCATGTGTTACCTATTAGGGCAACTATACCTATCATTCTTCCTCGTTGTCAGAGACTGTCTTTTGGATAGTGACAGTGAAGAAACGACTGCATAGTATGACCACCTCTGCAGATTTCGTACTATGGGAAGCAAAATGGTTGGTGAGGAAAAAACAAATTCATCCTGGGCCAATCCGCTTAAAAAAATAAGCCTCCTGTAGCAGACACATGTCCCCTTTCTCGCAGGATGTTAATTACCGCTCATCTCTTCACAGGGCAATCAGTGCTCTTAACTTTAAGTTTCACTGTTTACACACAGTGCTGTGGCTCTTTATCCCATATTCCCCAAAGATACTCCTCCATGGTTTTTATCACTTGCCATATCATAATGCTTCTCCTCTTTCCCACAAGGCGGTAGCTGCTGTTGCCTGTGTTCCGAGTCATTGGCGTGTAGCCTAGTGCTCTGACTGCCTTTCAATCTCCGTGGCCTTTCTCTTCCTTAACACCTACCTACCTCCTTACCTCCACCCCCCCAAAATTCTGTCTTCCTCCTACCAAAAACAGATTTAAACTATTCCCATCAACCAACATTTGTTGACAGATTTCCCATCCAACTTCATGAGTTTCCCTAGTTGTCGTCTAGAAACCAAGGGGCTCCCTGGAGTCTTCCTCCCCCATGAGACTCATTGTCATGCACTCACCTGGTCCCAAATGCAGAGACGACACTGGAGCCGATGCTGGACCAGCTATCCCTCCCGAAGATAGGACATTTCAAAGGAAGCGAAACCTTCTAGCACAAGCTGTCCTCCAGGGGGAAGGGGGGTTGGGATAAAATAAAAAAAAGAGAGACTTGCAGTACTGGATCTGCTCAGCAGCTGGGAGATACTGCATAATAGGATTTCTTTGCTTCAGAGATCTTCTGCGTCTGCGAGATAGATACGCGCTGGACCTGAGCCTCTGGGTTTGCGATGACGCAATACACTGGCAATAGCAAGAGGAGGCAATTACCATCAGTACACTAACATGCCTCAACATACAATGACCATGCACTGACTTGAGCTTCATACACTTACTGGTTTAGCCAACAGCACAGCATGAGAGCAGAATGACCTGCATCACAAATTGCAGTGAAGCACTCCTAAGGACAACACTCAGAACATAGGTTGGAGTTAATGGCACTCCCAAAGTAAACTCGGAACACAGTTTGGAGTTAATAGCACTCCAAAGGTAAATTCAGTGCATAGGTTGGAGTTAATAGCACTCCCAAAGGTAGTCTTTTACAACGCTGGTGCTCGGTCCTGCTAACAACTATAGGAGGATTAGTGCGTACCTACCTGATATCAAATACTTTGCCTAGTTCTTCCACTTGACTGATCTTCAAAGAAGATCTTGGAGCCTTGACCGAGGGAGTTGCAGGGGGTCCAGAGTAGCTTTGTAGGAGGGAGAAGTCCAGGGAGTTGGAGCCACAGAACCACTGGTTCACTATGGACTTGAAGGAACCTGGAGCACTTCTTGGTTCTGACAGGATTCGTCAGGTGAGTGGGAAGGGTGAAGCTTGTTCTGCAGAGAGTGTAGGCCAAGTAAAGACTCTGGGTTGGGCAGGGGTTTAAATTTTCTCTCGAAGGTTCAAAGGAAGCAGCTAGGTCACGTGTGGCAAGTGGGGCATGTGGGGCATGTAGCCTTCTGGAAGGTTCTCGAACCTTGGAGAAAAACATGTGCTAGTACATTCACTTTAACCTTACAGGAGAACATCCTAACCAACAACAGAAAACAAATATATCGTTCTTGCTCTAACGTGCATGATGGAAAACAACACCAGGCCCTAGTAACAGCGAGTGCAAGGCATTCTATTGGATCACAGAATATTGGGGGAAGCTTGCAAAGACTCAAAGGGAAAACACACCAAGGCTCTAGTACACAAAGGTTGCAAGGAGCTCTATGAGTTCACCGGTCTTGGGATGGGAGATCAAGTGCATGAGAATAACAGGGTTATGGGGGGACGCATGCAGAGGTGCAAATGCAAAGGAATTACAAGGGTGCTGGGGAAGCATCGGTCAAGAGGGAGTTGGGGGAACATAAGTCTTGAGGGATGCTAGGAAAACATCACTCATGAGGTACTGGGGGAACATGGATCATGAGGATGCTGGGAAACATCAGTCATGAATCATGATGTCATAGCATGCATAGGGAGTCATAGATGTAAAGCATTGTGATCCCTGCATGCTAGACCACTATGCAGAGGACGCAGGAGGGGGTCGTGACAGAGAAGGAGAAGGAGGGGGTCGGATACTCATTGAGCTCTTAGCTCACCCCAAAGCCTAAACTGGGTGCTCACTATATGGCGGTGGGCTCTAACCTTTAATTTCTTCTTGCTCCTGAGGAGATGCCTCGTTGGACTAGAAAGTTACTCTTCTTAGCAATTTGCAGTGCATGATGTTTGACCTTCTCAAGTACCTTGCCTGTGTGGAAGGGGCCTTCTTCTATTCCAACTCATTGTGTGCCACTGCCATTGATGAATATCCTCTGTAGAGCTAGAAGCACATTCAGCTGTCACTCGAAATGTCATTGGCCATGTCCAGAATGCGTCTAACTTCAGCTACCATTTTGATATAATGTTTGGTACTGTTCCAAGTGAAGATAAGATGGAAGGGGTCTCTCCACTGGTATTGCACATCATGACTGCGTAAAGCAATCTGTGATTTGCTATAAGTTTCTCCTTGTTGCAGCTACATCATGGTAAAACCAAAGTCTATGTCCCTCAGACACCACATGCTCTTTGGACAGGGTGATGGCCATGATCTATTTTTTCTCTTTAAAGAAGTGGACCCGGGTAAGTATGTCCAGTGGTGCTTCCTGTCGAGGGGCTCATCATCGCAACTCTGTGTGTTTGGTCCATGCAGACTGGTGGATCATCAGAGCAATTCTGGATGTGATGGAGTAAGATCTGAACATACGCCTCTATGTCAAGCCTTATGTGCTTTTAGGGAGGCCTCTAATTGAAATGTTATTATGCCTCTACGAGTTTTTGGGGTCTACTTAATTATAAAGTGTAAGAAATTGGGTTATTACTTTAAGGGGATGGAAGCCCCACTCAGGCAACAACCACAGTCCTTATCAAGGTGAACCACAAAAGTCACGAAATTAACCTGTGTTGAAACCTCTGGTAGCTTGGCATAAAAACAGTCAGGCTTAACTTAGAGTTAAGATCTAAAGCATTTATACCGCACATAAACAGTAATAATGTGAAAACACAACACATGAAAAGCCCCAAACCAACTTAGAAAATAGACTAACTTTTAATAAATACAATACCACAACAACAAAAATCCAATCAGTAGAACCAGAGATATTCAATATTAGCTTTTTAAGTGAAAATAGCAGCTTAAAGCACAAAGCTCCACTCACGGTCATCTGCTTGCAATAGTCAGATAGTCACTAGTTCAGGCCGACGGCGATAGAGTGCCGGTAGGATACAGGGAACAGATCAGTCCCACTGAAATGTTACCTCCAAAGTTCAAGGGCAAAGAATTCCCAAACTACCCCCCGAATTTTCGAGAACAAGAAGTATCTGTTGCGGGGCAGACCATCACGAGGCCCCAACGGGGGACCCCGTCAGGCCCGTCACAATGGATCTCCATACCCAATGAGATCAATTAACCAAGGAAGTGAGAAACACTGTCCTCTCAGGTGTGATGTCAGGAATGTTCTGGCCCACATTGCAGTTTGCTATAAACACCATAGGACCCAAGTATTGTCACCAATGTCACATGGAGGGCAGAGTGACTAATGGTGTAAGGTCCAGAGGTGTCCCACCCCTAGCTAGAGCCTCACCATCTCGCTGGGTGCCCTTCCAGGGAGATAGAGATCTGTGGGCCACTTCATCAGATTATTTGCCGGACAACTGCCTCTATCCCCTTGAGACGAGTCTGAATCAATGCGTAGGCGGTATGCAGCTTCATTGGAACCCTCTTGTCAGGCCATCGAATTACTTCCTCAGGTGACAAGAAGAGGGTCTTTGAGCTGTAGATGATCTTCAAGTGAGACGGATATAGCAGTATGTATTGAATTTTAAGTTCATAGATTTGTGCTTGGCTGCCAGGAAGGACTGGCATTGTTGTTGTACTATCCTGGTATAGTCGGGGAATATCATGATGTGTGAGGTTGGTATGTGAGCTTGTCTTGGAGCCAGGCATGTTTGAGGATAGCATCTCTATCCATATACTTCAGGAGTCTAGAAATCACAAGTTGGGGCCGGGCCTCGGGAGGAGGCTGCTGCACCAACACTCTGTGTACCCGCTCAATAACAAAGCAAGAGGACCGGGTCTCTGAGGTCATCACGATCTAAGCCACCGGTCTAGGAAACTGTCCATTGAGAGATCCTCACACCCATCAGGGAAGCCCACAAACCTCATTATTGTGCTGAGTGCTACCTTCTGCGTCCTACAACCGTGCCACCAGCTCCTTAGTCACAGCTGTAAGTGTAGTCACCTTCCGTTATAGGGTAGTGACGGAGTCCTCTACCCCAGAAACCCTGGTTTCAGCCTCCGTAATATGTTTGACGGCCTTCCTAAGGACGGAGCAAAGTGGCATCCATACCCAGTGCTCCAATCTTAGCATCCAGCAGGTCCAGCGATTGGGTAATAGCCACCAAGAGCGCAGTGTTGTCCGGGGTGGCGTCACTATGACCGCAGACCCCCAAAAGAGAAGAGGGTCCCTGAGGCTGGTCGTAGTTCTCTGCTTGGTGGTGGGTGGAACTTTGTCTTTAGCCATTTTGATGAAGGTGATGGGAGATACAACAACCGTTACTCCTCAGTCCACAGCACCTCAGCTGACCTGCCTGACATCCACCATGGCCCTGCGAGGGCATTGGCACGAGCAGTTGGAGGCCGAGCTAATCCCCATCCACTGTGGCGCAGGAGGCTCCACAAAGGTCACAGGTAGGGCTGGGATGCCCAGAAAAGGAGTGGCAGGAGGCATACAGCTGCAAACCGCACCAGGACCGGGCCTGGGAAATTCCACAACAGGCACACCCCCTCTTAGCGCAGTCCCCTACTGAGGTTACATTCCGAAAGATACATGGGCCCATCTAAACCACTTGGAGCTATGCCCAAGATGTGAAGGGGAGAGATGGGCAGAGCAACAAGTCTCAGCTGTCCATTGCACCAGGCAGGACATGGCCCCCTTTCCCACACCTGACATCCATATTCGGGGTCCCACTAAGCAATGAGGAGTCCAAGTAGGGACCAAGTCACTTTAAGGTCCATTATGGAAGTCCAGGCCTGTGTGTGGGATCAAAGCCACCCCACAACAGCAGCACTCATACACTCCCCGCGGAGGAGTTCCCTGGATTCACTAAATTTAGAGGATGATGGAACTAGGGAGTGGAAACGAAATGGAAGGAACAAATGCATGCCAGTACGGGCAGTCCCCAGCGATCTAAGCTCCCCCTCCCAAGAGAGGGAGAGGAAGGGCGACCATGCCCAAGACAAAGCGGAGGACGTCACGCATCATCTAATACAGACAATTGTCCCCTGAGACCCACTGCCACCACATCCGCTTGCTCAGTGTTTTGTATGCAGGAAGCCCAAAGAGGCCTGTGTGGGAGACATGCCATCACACCGCTCACCAGCCTCCGACCAGTGCGCCGACCCAGATCAAATTGCTGGCCCCGGGAGGGGGGAAGGTATGGCGCCCAATGGTGATAGGGGCCCCCCACCAGCACTCACCGCCACCGCTGATTCGGATCCAGTGCTGGGGAGGCAGAACCCGACACATCGCCAACCTCGGCATGTCAGTAGCCCGTGCTGTAAGGCAGTGCTGTCAGCCGTCGCGGCCACCAGCCTTCGCTGAGCCTGCTCAAGATGTTGTCACCGTCTCCAACCTCATCTCGCATGTCCCCCAGCCTAACGGGTCATTGCAGAATGAAGTGGCAGTGCCCACAACGGGATGTGTGCCACAATTATGTTGGATATGAGGCGCCTGCACAGAGCGTTGCTAAAGTGTGGCCGCCATGTTCGGTGGTCAAACCACGCCCCAGCATTTTATCTTTAGTTAGTTTCCCTCAATTCTCCTTCTATGCATGAAGACTGTTACATAATAGTAGTTAATTATTCAGTGCTTGTGGATATATTTCTCATTCTGTACTATTTTCTGTTTGTATTACTGTTGTTATTGTAAATTTCAATTAAATATTTTAAACATTAAAACAATAATCAGGTTTTGGGGCCAAAAATAAATACTTTTTTGTCCCATGCATCATCTTTCATTTTAGTGAATAAACTTATTTTAATCCAAAACACCAGCATAACACTCCTTCAAAATACACTCATACTCACAACATTCATTGTTTTATTAACAAACTAATTTTGTCTCCAAACAGCAATTTATCATTTTCTTTAATAGTATTATGTTTGACCTAATATCAGATTGATGAATATGTTAGTAAATATGCTCATTTGTTATTTAACCTTTTTATACAGTTACTGAAAATAAACTCTCAAATACCAGATCTGAAGCCAAAATTCATCCATTTGTTTCCAAATATCAGCATTCCATTTTGCTCAAGTAGTACTTCCCCAAATCGACACATGGTACATACAACAGTGAGGTCCTACTGGCAATTGCTTCAAAGAAAAAATACAATATTGATTCACGTATTGCAATAGTGGCAAGAGAGAGAGAGAGACACAGGAAAAAACACACGTAAAATCTTTGTAGAAAAATAAATTCAATTTATACTCTCAAAACCATTCTATTAATACATACATTTTAATAAGACATTCGCACCCAGGCTGGCTGTCAGTTTGAGAGTCGTAGCACGATTCAATCGTCTTTGCGGTGCACAGCTTAACATCAATTGGCTGTAAAAAGATGAGGCCAGATTAATTCGGTCACAATGTCTTTGTAAATCGGTGGTGCGCCCGATATTTACCCAGCAGATTCGCATTATTAACCGATAGATGAGAGATCAATTGGATTACATCAGATATCCTTTTGGATCAGGAACCTTAGGCTGTTATTTACCGATTTTTTCGCTGCACAACTATAGGTTGCCCTAATATTTCATCGCTACCATCCTGATGAAGACCCACATGCAAGGGCTATATTTAGCTCGTGCAATAGTCGGGTCGAAACGTCGGCATTGATTATCAAGCTCGATTGACTATAAAGATCCTTGTGAATGGGATGTTAGGATTGAGCTACAACCAATTCTGAACTATGGATCATTGCTTTTGAGCAGAGTATGTGTTTTTCCAAACAGGCATTTCACATTGGCTAGATCTGAGTTACTTGAGCCACTGGTGTGAAAAGAATTTAAAATATAATCTGTGACAACTATTCTCCTTTTTCCTTATCACTTTGCACATGAGCACCTCTACAAACACTTTTCTACACTCTTTTTGGGACAACCTGGATACAAATGTCTTATTGAAATGTATGTATTAATAGAACGGTTTTGATAATATAAATTTAATTTATTTTTCTACAAAGATTTTACGTGTGTTTTTTCCTGTGTCTCTCTTGCCACTATTGGAATAAATGAATTAATATTGCATTTTTTCTTTGAAGCAATTGCCAGTGGGACCACACTGTTGTATGTACCATACATTACCCAGGTCCTGTGGCTTACCTTGGTTTACTCCATTAGTTTATAATGTCCCAAATGGACACATGCAGAGCCATACTATGGTCTTCCACTTTTGCCTATATACTTAGAGCTATATTTGCACAGGTTGATCTCTCATGTCCAGGTTCCCCTAGCAAGCCTATTTTCCTCCACTCCTGGTATGTTGATTAATATATGTTACACACCTTTAGAGTAAACATATTTATATAGCAAGCATTTTGCCAGGTTCAGTATCCTCATGGTACCATAAAATGTCATGCTATCATTTTTTATGGATGTTTGTTAACCCCTTGCGTACGCACGACGGCCGGGAGCCGTCGTGCGCCACAGTGCTCGTGTGCACAGGACGGCTCCAGGCCGTCCTGGCACATGGCACCGGAAATCCCTCTGGTGCAGGCACCAGAGGGATTTCTTTCTCTCCCCAAAAGCCTCAGGAGCTGGGGAGGAGCTTCCCCAGCTCCCGAGGCCCCCCCCCTGGTTTCTGTGAAATGACGATCAGCGCGCATGTCGCACTGTCGTGATTTCAAAGAAACCGAAACTGAAATGAGCCTTAAGGCTCATTTCAGTTTCACTTTCTATGTGCTCAGGGGGCTATCTCAGCCCCCGGGCACGTAGAAAGACGGGAGAGGTATCATAATGGTACCCCTCCCCAGTGGATCCCTGCTTGGGGATCGCCCCAGGAAGGCGATCCCAAAGCAGGGATCCACCCACTAGACACCAGGGAGGGGGGAGCGGCCCCTTGGGCAAGGGCCTTTGCTCCCCCCAAAAAAATTCAGTCTTCCTGCCCACAATCTGCACCCCCGGGGGGGCAGAAAGCCCACTAGGAACCAGGGATTCTTTTGTTATTGATGTTGGGGTGGGGGCTGCCCAAAAAGGGCATGGCAATGCCCCCACCCCCCTGAGAAATATCAGTCTTTCTGCCCCCCCAAGGGGCAGACGGGGGCAGTAGCCCTCAATCTGCCCCCGGGGGGGTGGGGCAGAAAGCCCACTAGAAATCAGGGATTTTTTTTAATTGATGTTGGGGTGGGGGCTGCCCAAATTGGGCATGACAATGCCCCCACCCCAAGTGAAATTCCAGTCTTTTGCCCCCATCTGCCCCCCGGGGGGCAGAAAGCCCACTAGAAACCAGGGTTTTTTTTTATTGATGTAGGGGTGGGGGCTGCCCAAGATGGGCAGGCCAATGCCCCCACTCCCCCCAAAAAAATGCAACAGTCTCTTTGCTCCCCCGGTGGGGCAGAATGCCCACTAGAAACCAGGGATTTTTTTTATTGATGTTGGGGTGGGGGCTGCCCAAAATGGGCATGACAATGCCCCCACCCCGAGTGAAATTCCAGTCTTTTGCCCCCATCTGCCCCCTGGGGGGGCAGAAAGCCCACTAGAAAGCAGGGATTTTTTTTATTGATGTTGGGGTGGGGGCTGCCCAAAATAGGCATGACAATGCCCCCACCCCCAGTGAAATTCCAGTCTTTTGCCCCCATCTGCCCCCCGGGGGGCAGAAAGCCCACTAGGCACCAGGGATTTTTTTTTATGACGTAGGAGTGGGGGCTGCCCAGAATGGACATGATAATGCCCCCACCCCAAAAACAATTACCACAGTCTTTCTGGCCCCCCAGGAGGCATATTGGGGCAATAGCCCCTTATCTGCCCCCCCCGGGGGGGCAGAAAACCCACCAGGCCTCAGGATTTTTTTTTAATTCAGGGGTGAGGTCAGCCCAGAATGGGCATGCCAATGCCCACACCTCCCCCAAAAAATGCCATAGTCTTTCTGCCGCCCCCGGGGGGTGGATGGGGGCAGTGGCCCCTGATCTGCCCTGGGGGGGCAGAAAGCCCACTAGGCGCCAGCGATTAGGCTGGCATTTTTTATGCGTGGGGGCTGCCCAGAATGGGCATACCAATGCTCCCACCACCCAAAAAAATAGCCACAGTCTTTCTGCAAACCCACCCCCCCCCCCCCCGATTCCCCCCAGGGCGGCAGAAAGCCCGCTAGGCACAGACTTGTTTTTAGCAATGTGCCTACCTGTGGATTTTGGGCCCTAGCGCAGCCAGCACATAGGGAAACCTAGCAAACCTGTACATTTTTTAATACTAGACACCAAGGGAAATCCAGGATGGGGTGACTTGTGTGCCTCTCACCAGGTTCTGTTACCCAGAATCCCTTGGAAACCTCAAACTTAGTTAAAAAAAACACATTTTACTCACATTTCTGTGATGGAAAGTTCTGGGAACTGCGTGGGTCCACAAAATTCCACCCACCCCGCATTCCCCAAAGTCTTCCAAGAAAAATGGTACCTCACTTGTGTGGGTAGGCCTAGTGCCCATGCAGGAAACGGCCCAAAACGCAATGTGGACACCACATTTTCTCAGTGAAAACTGACCCTTTTTTTGAAAAGTGCCTAGCTGTAGCTTTTGAACCCTAGCTCTGCCGGCACCTAGGGAAACCCAGCAAACCTATACATTTTTGAAAACTAGACACCCAGGGAAATCCAGGATGGGTTGACTTGTCAGGCTCTCACCAGGTTCTGTTATCCAGAATCCCTTGTAAACCTCAAACTTTGTCAAAAAACTACATTTTCCTCATATTTTTGTGGTAAAAAGTTCTAGACTCTGCGTGGATCCACAAAATTACACCCACCCCCGCATTCCCCAAAGTCTTCCGGGGAGAGCCAGACAAGTCACCCCATCCTGGATTCCGCTGTGTGTCTAGTTTTCAAAAATGTATAGGTTTGCTAGGTTTCAAAATCTACAGCTAGGCACTTTGCAAAAAAAGGGTCCGTTTTCACTGTGAAAATGTGCTGTGTCCACGTTGCGTTTTGGACCATTTCCTGTCGTGGCCACTAGGCCTACCCACACATGTGAGGTAACATTTTTCTTGGAAGACTTTGGGGAATGCGTACTGGGTGGAATTTTGTGGATCCACGCAGATTCCAGAACTTTCCACCACAGAAAAGTGGGGAAAATGTGTTTTTTTTTACAAAGTTTGAGGTTTGCAAGGGATTCTGGGTAACAGAACCTAGTGAGAGCCAGTCAAGTCACCCCATCCTGGATTCCCCTAGGTGTCTAGTTTTCAGAAATGTATAGGTTTGCTAGGTTTCCCTAGGTGCCAGCAGAGCTAGGGTTCAAAACCTACAGCTAGGCACTTTGCAAAAAAAGGGTCAGTTTTCACTGTGAAAATGTGGTGTGTTCACATTGGGCTTTGGACCGTTTCCTGTCGCGGGCACTAGGCCTACCCACACAAGTGAGGTACCATTTTTCTTGGACGACTTTGGGGAATGCGGGGTGGGTGGAATTTTGTGGATCCACGCAGATTCCAGAACTTTCCACCACAGAAATGTGAGGGAAATGTGGGTTTTTTGATAAAGTTTGAGGTTTGCAAGGGATTCTGGGTAACAGAACCTGGTGAGAGCCAGACAAGTCACCCCATCCTAGATTCCCCTGGGTGTCTAGTGCTAAAAAATGTATAGGTTTGCAAGGTTTCCCTAGGTGCCAGCAGAGCTAGGGTTCAAAATCTACAGCTAGGCACTTTGCAAAAAAAGAGTCAGTTTTCACTGTAAAAATAAAGTGTGTCCACGTTGCGTTTTGGGCCGTTCCCTGTCGTGGGCACTAGGCCTACCCACACAAGTAAGGTACCATTTTTATCGGGAGACTTAGGGTAACACAGAATTGTAGAGCAACTGTTATTACCTATTGACTTTCGATGCATTTCTGCCTTCCAAATGAAAGACAATGTGTAAAAAAGGAGTCACTTTGAAAAATATCCTAGAATTCTCATGCTAGTATGGGTACTCACAATTTCGGAAATGTGCAAATAGCTACTTTTTCTAAACTTTATATTTTGTTCCAATTTCAGAAATACATAGGTGTCTTTCATCCCGATTTTTCACTGTATATATTTTCCCAAATGAATTGCTATATACCCGGTACATAATAAAAAACCATTGCAAGATGCTGCTCAGTTATTGGCTCTGGGTTCGTCGGGTTCTTGGTGAACCTACAAGTACTATATATCCCCACAACCAGAAAGGTCCAGCGGATGTAACGGTGTATTGCTTTTAAACATCTGTCATAATTAGAAGAATTTACAGGTGAAAACATTGGCACAAATGTTTTTTTTTCAACTCATTTTCAATTTTTCCTATTTTCAACTGTTAGTTTCTATAAAGAAACCTTGAAGGATCTACACAAATGACCCCTTGCTGAATTCATAATTTTGTCTAATTTTCTAAAATGTATAGCTTTCCAGGATCCATTATTGCTTTCATACCCATTTCTACCATTAACCGGAAGAAGGTTGAAAGCACAAAAAATAGCAAAAATAGACTATGTCCCAGTAAAATGTCAAAACTGTATAAAAAAGGTTGGTTTTCTGACAAAAGACTCTCAGTCCCTGAAAGCTGGGTAAATGGTGGTTTCAGCCCCACAAACCCTTTGTTGATACCATTTGCAGGGAAAAACAGACGCTTTCATTTGCAGCACTTTTTTCCCCCCCAAAAAATGAATTTAGCTGTATTTTGGCTAATTTCTGGGTCCCCTCCAGGGGAATCCACAAACCCTGGGTACCTTTAGAATCCCCATGATGTTGAAAGAAAAGGACGAAAATTTGGCGTGGATACCTTATGTGGTCAAAAGTTACAGGGGCCTAAGCGCGAACTACCCCAAATAGCCAAAAAAAGGCTTAGCACAGGGGGGGGAAAGGCCTAGCAGTGAAGGGATTAAATGCATAGTTTTTTGTTGTTCATTTTACTTTGTAGTGCCGTTGTATGCAGCATGCATCAATATAAAAATGTAGATGCTGTCTTCAATGAAAGTGGAATGTGACATAAAAATCAAAAGGATTTTGTCCTTTGTGATGTATTGGTCCCAATTTTTAGGGTTAGGTAGGAGGAGTACACTCCGACACCAACTAAGGGTTCTCAGGCCTCAGAAACAGCACTTGGGGGTCAGGACACCAACAAGGTTGAACCTTTCTTCCCCAGTGCACAGCTCCTGTGCCCACCTTATAGGTATTAACAGGGAAATGAGCAACAGCTCCTCTGTAGTCACTTGAAACTGGTTCTGAGGGCAGCTCCTCTACCATTAGGATTGGTGCCTGGTTGGAAAAAGGATGGGGTAGACACTGGTGTTAGATACATCTGCCTGTGATGTGGTAAGCCTCTTAGAAGTTAATTAAGTTCCTGGGCACTGCTCAGATGGTCATCCTGTCAGAGGATAAAAACCTCCCCACACCCAAGGCCTTTTCTCAGCTCTGGGAGTAAGTTCACATCTCATCAAGGAGCTATTCAGCTCCTGGGTGACAGTTGAAAGCACATGCAAATAGCTTCTGGAAGCTTTAAGCAGGTGAAAGGTGATTTTATAAAAGTACCTTTTGTGAAATGTTTAGTGCAAATCCAATTTTAACAATGAATTTGAGTTGTAGTATATATTTTAAAATGTCAAAGAATTAACTTCATAGCTGGTTCATAGGAAGAAATAACATAATTTAATTGTAATATTATTTCAAGTGCTCTCTTATGGAACAGTGCTACAGTGAAAATTAAATCCGGGGCCTTGTCACTGTAAGGACATAGGACATGTTTTACATAAACGTTTACATGTCCCACTTTTAAATACCATGCACTCTGCCATATTGGGCATTAAGGCCTACTTAGGTGTGACTTATTAATATTTAAATGGAGGGTATAAGCCTGTCAAAAGGTGTTATTTTGATATGTCAATTTACAGTTTTAGTACAGACAGGCTACAGTGATATGCCTGCAGTCATGTTTTGCACTGTCACTCTAGTGGTGGCACAATGTGTGCTGCAGTCCACTAGGGTCAATTAACAAAGAGATCCTTTGTATACTTCGTACCAAATACCAAGGACTTATAAGTAGGTCAAAGATGGCAATTAGGAGTATAGCCAATTTTAACATATTTTAGGGGTCATAGCACATGCACTGGCTCCTGGTTGGAAAACGTGCCAAGTACACAGAGTGAAAAAAACAGCAGCATCTGTCCAAAAACACTGATATAAAGACTTTGGATTCAGCAGCAACCCCCCGTCGGATGAGGAACCCCATAACAAAGTGGCTGCAGTGGCCTTCATTCGGCCTGCGGCATGAGGGTCTGTTGCTGCCAAATGTAAAAGTCCAGAGGTGTAGAACAAATCACTCATCGCAAATACTTGGAGGAACTCAGAAGTACCTTACTGCAAATCCACTTGTTTAGCGTGTTGTAGCCTAAAAAGAAAATAGAGATGCTGCTGATAAATTAGCAAGCTTTAAATGTAAGTTTTGAGGAAGTTGTAAATAGAGATTAGAAGCTGTGCTTCTGAAAAAAATTCTCTTACATTTCATTTGTAAAATGACATAAATCCTGTGCTCATTCTTTGTCCATGGCACACTGTCCAAATTTATTTTATCTCTTGCATTCAGACAACTAATTGACATAAAGCTATGGAATGCTCTGGAAAAATAAATTATTAGCAGCAGTATATCAATAAATATAAATAAGTACGGGAAAAAATAAAACATCTACATTTCAAAATACAGTAGAAGAAAGTTGAATACGCCGTCGGAAGGTACACCCCTCACTCCTAAAGGTCAAATAGAGATACCCGGCAGGTGGGTGCAGTCAGTCACTGAACACACTTACAGAGTGTTTCCCAGGGTTCACCTCTAATAGCTGCCAATCCCTCAGCATTAAACAGCAGACTCATAGTCGGTCCAACTGTCACCAACATGCTGTCCCAGTGCCGGCATGAGTTCTCAGTTGCTTTGGGACACTTCGGGCCTTATTTATGAGGCCCTACAAGCACTTTTGCTCTGCTGGAACATCACTTATGTGTCGTTCCGATGGCGCAATGTGTCACAGCATATTTATAAGGCCACATAAAGCCACTTTTTATGTGGCTTTTCATGGCCTTAAAAAAATGGGCCCCTTTCACGCAGAAAACTGCGTGAAAGGGGCATTCCATGGGTGTTGCTGTGGGTGTTCCCACGCAACACCCATGGAACCTGACACATTCCCGGATTTATGAGAAATCGTAAACCTGGGAATGCGTCAGAACCTAATGCCTCCCCAGGGGTGGTGTTAGCGAGGCGCAACGAGGAGAAACGTTTAATTTCTGTTTTATTTTCTATGTGTGCTGCATTCTACAGCACACATAGAAAAAAGAAATCACCTGAATTTATTGATTTTGGGCAAGAAGGTTTCCATTTCTGCACAAAATCAATCAGCCCCGCAACACAGGCACCCTTGCACCATGGTACAACGGTGCCTGCGTTGGTGCAGGGCAGCCCATTTGTGCAGCAGCGCTGAGAATAAGGAGAGGAATGCGCCCTATCACATAGATACGGCACATTCCCGCCCTTTTGTTTTGACGTAGGGCAGCGCAGCAACATTCCTTGCGGCGCTGCCCAAAGTCAAAAACTCATAAATGAGGCCCTTCATTTTTTTCTGGAATTTCCAGAGTGCTGTCACAGTCTGCACCAGGAGCACGCAATGAAGGCTGTGCAACGATGAAGTCAGTAACTGTGCACTCAGTCTGTAATTCAGAACTTGGCTCCCAGTTAAGCAAGTGCCTTCTGGAAAATAAACTGCGCAAAAACTGTCATAAATACATTTTGCACACTTTCTGTGCACTGGTAATTATCAGTTGCTAAACTCACCCGATAGCATGGTAAATGTTTTCTGCGCGGGGGTGTTTTTTAGAACCGTTTATTACTGTAAGATTGTTTTCTGTCTTATCTTCATGAAAAAGAATGGTTATCCCTTAAATAAGCTTCTGTGCATAGTTTAACATCACATAGTCTGTAAATTCTTGATAATTTGTTGAAGCTTGGGCACTCTAGGAATGAATATTGTCGGTTTCCATAACGCTATAATCTTCTGAAAGAAACCAGTGATACATCTGCCTACAAAATGTGCTGTTAACAAAACAAGTGTTGCGTTGGAAAGGCGGTAAATGCAACACTTACTTTTTCATGTGTGCCTCATCTACAATGTTTCTCACGTACAAAAACAACTGTAGCTTTTTTCCAGCATCAGAGAGCGAAAACGAAACGATGTGCCTTCTCGAAGCTGCAAAGAGAATTCCACTAACTTACACAACTGCAGCTACAAATTGCGCGAATGCACAGCCTGTTTGACTGGCATGAATTATAGTGCATGCCGTAGTGTGTCTCGTGATGCACTGCCACAAATGTGAGGTCTGCGCAAGTTGTGGTGTATCTTCATTCATTAGGGGTTCATAATAACCTGGCAATTGATGGTACTCAATGTAACTGCAATTGTTTGTGTAAAGTACACAGGAGTCAATCCTAACCATTTCTAGGTTTCATTTAATGGGCGTATTACTTACTGGAAATTCTCTTTACTCTTAGTCCAACTCGTCTTCATACCAGTCATTACTTCATGAGAATGTAATCATTTCTAAGAACAGGAAACAAAAAAGGAAATTCTGACTATAACCTCATCCACGCTCCGCTGGGTAACTTAAATAGGTAAGCATCCCCAACCACTTCCTGTAATACAAAGCTCTGTCAAAGGCTTTGACCTGGAAGGATGCTTTGTAATAATGACTGAGATCCAGACGAGTTGAACTATGACTAGTGAAGACTACCGGTAAGTAATCGAGCCATTACCTCTGTGTCCTTCATCTTCATATTAATGACCCATAACCACAGTAGATAACATTCACACCATTGCGGACTGTAATACTCCCACACCAAAGTTCTTCTCTACCCCTTATACATTTTGAAGTCTATAATGTTGTATGAAGGCATGTCCTGAGGCCCAAGTACCAACCTTACAAATCTCTTCCAAAGAAACGCCTCAAATCTCAGCCCAAGAAGCTGTCACCGATCTGGGATTGTCTCTTCTTGACTCTTCTTGACTTAAATAAGCCAATGTAATAGTTGCCTTCAATCACCAGCTCAAACTTCGATCAGAAGTCTTTTTAGCCTGCACAGAAAAAGCAAAGATAACAAACAGAGAGTCCATCTTCCTGAACATACTAAATCTGTCAAGATTAATATAGAATTTTAACATCCAACATACATGATCATTTCGCTTCTTTAGAAGAAGGAGATGGAAAAAAGTTTGGAAGAATAATTTCCCAAGAGGAATGAAATTTAGAAAGTATTTTAGTATGGAAAGAAAAATCAGGCCCCTAGGTTATGGCATCATCTGAAAATCTTTGAAAAAGAGGGCGACAAAGGAGAGCAGAGAGTTCACCCAAACTCTGTGCTGAAGTGATTAACTCCAGAAAACATACCTTATAGGGAAAAAAATTAAGATCAGCTGTCTCCAAAGGCTCAAACAGAAAGGAATGTAAAGATTTCAACATCAACAGCACCAAAAATGTGCAAAGAAGCAAAAGAACAACAGTAAAATAGAGAAACTCTTAGACATTGTTGTTACTAAATTTTCAACGTTGTCAAATGAAGTATCTGTTTCACGAAAAGCCTTATTGCAGCTGTAATTTTAGGGTGGATAATGCCAACATTTTGTTAAAGCCATCTGTTAAGAATTGAAGAATAGCAGAAACAGGATAAGAGATTGAAGACAGACTGTGCAGAGAACACCAAGTGTCAAACTTACACCAAGACCTTGAATAAGACATTAAAGTAGCTGGCCTTCTAAGACTAATTTACTTCTACCAATTGAGGAGGTAAACCCTGCCTTAAAAGAGTTAACCTCTTAACCTTCAGACTGATATGGTGGGTTTCAGATGAAACAGATAGCTAGAGATTTTCAATGGAGAAGGAAGGCGAGGGAGAATCCAAGAAGGTTACAGTGCCATCTGCTTGAGGAGTACAAATCAGTTCCTCCATGGCCAATATGGCACTGCTACAATCTTGAGTGCATTCTGATGCCTGATGTTTAGCAACAGCCTCTGAATCAGTGGAAATAGTGGGATGGCAAACAACAAATTCTTTAGCCATTTCAGAAATAATGAATCCACTCTCCACTCCCGTTTTTCTAGGAATCTAGAGCAGAATCTCAGCAAAAGGGTATCTGTTCTGGATGCAAAGAGGTCCATTAAGGAAGTGCCGAATCTTGAGCATATCTATAGGTAGAGTGACATAGACTGTGCAGATTCTGAGAAGAAGCAAACACTGCTCAAATGATCTGCTTCCACGTAACCAATAAAACGTTACTGTGTGATTATGATTATATTTATACTTCTACCTAATACTACATACACTATCGAGAACATAGTGGGAGTACCCTCTGCTAGATCTCTTGGGACAACCCAACGCCCCATACCTGTGTATGATGTTAATGTTAATGATGCTTTAAAAGCGCACTGTTACCCTAGGGTGTCCTGGCGCTGAGCACTGCCTAATTGGTTGCTGGAGTAAGCTGAACTGTTCAGGGAAAGAGCCAGGTTTTCAGCCCCCTCCTGAAAGGAAGGAGCTCCGTTCCGTTTCTGAGATACAGAGGTAGGCTGTTCCAGGGCTTTGCGGCACAATTGAAGAAACTCCTGCCTCCCCAGCTGGCCTTCTTGATACAAGGAACTATCACTTGTTTTGCCTCTGATGAGCGCAGCGCTCTGCCGGGAACATACCATTGTAGATGTTGTCTCATGTAAGCAGGACCAATA
Source organism: Calotriton arnoldi (assembly GCA_963921515.1). Lineage (NCBI taxonomy): Eukaryota > Metazoa > Chordata > Amphibia > Caudata > Salamandridae > Calotriton > Calotriton arnoldi. The sequence continues at coordinate 350,495 of CAWUFW010012936.1, forward strand.
CCCTTAAGGGCCTTAAAAACTGTGCAAAGAGCCTTAAATTCTGCACGTTGTTTCACCGGGAGCCAGTGAAGATTTCGGAGTCCCTTCTTCACCGAGACAAATCTTGGGGTGCCCGTTAGCAGCCTGGCTGCCGCATTTTGTACGATCTGGAGTCTGTTAAGATGTCTCTTTTGGATGTTAAGATAAAGGCTGTTACAGTAATCCAGTTGTGACAAAATGAGCGCTGTGACTGCTGTCCTAAGGCTGTTCTCTGGAAGGAGAAATGTTATTTTCCTCAGAATCCTAAGGAGGTGGAAGCAAGTGGAGACGACCCGGCCTATCTGGTCCCCAAAGGAAAGTTTTGAGTCCACGATCACCCCCAGATTCTTCACCTTCTCCGTGGGGGCCGGAGGCTTGCCCATTACATCAGGCCACCAATCAGGCGTCCAGAGATTTGTGGAGTTACCAAAAATGATAACCTCCGTTTTCCCTGCATTTAACTTCAAGCAGTTTGAAGGCATCCAACTCGCGATGGCTTGCATGCAGTCACGACAGCGTAGTCCTGCCTCGGCCTCTTTACCCCTCTGAAGGGACAACACAATTTGCGTGTGGTCCGCATAGGAGGTCAGTTGGAACCCATAGGATCTTATCAGGGCTGCCAATGGAGACACATACACGTTAAATAGTGTGGGACTGAGAGGTGACCCCTGCAGCACCCCGCAGGAAGCCGATCTGCTGTGGAGCAGGCTACCGTCCTTTGAAGGGCTGAATCTCAGTCACAGGCACAGTGTTCCAGGATACTCTGCAGGAGTGCTCCTCTGTTGAATTTGGCTTGATTTATATAATAAAAGTACTGTTCTAATCGCACTGTGCCAGTGGTCCAGCCCTGATGTGAATGTTTCTCTTGCGACTCAGAGATGTCTCCAACCGGACAACCAAATGCAAGGGCATCGCTTTCAGTGTTCCTTAGACTTGGACAGAGTGTATGAACTACTGATAAAATGCTTACTAAGAAATGTGCTGCAAGCAGAAAAAATTCTAAGTATGTTATTGTGTAAGTGTAATTCATGTAAAAAGTCACTGTTTAGAAAAAGATGTAAACGTGTAACTAATATGGAGCCTTGTGCGCGGGCCTTGTTGAGCCGTACAACACCCACTCCTTGGTTGGAGGGAAACTCTGGCTTCAAGTAAAGTCTAAATATCAAACTTAATATATAAGCCTAATGATTATAAAATGAATATAAAATGCATTTTAATAATAAAAGCCATAATGCACTGAAAATGCCAATTAAAGCACGCAATTATTAAAACAAACAAGAATCAATTTGAAATATAAACAAGGTGCTGAATTAAACTTTAGGAAGTTTCTGAAATGTTTTCCATGTTTGGAGAGTTAATAGGATCCAGAAGGGAACCCGCAACCACAGACAATGTTTAAATGGCCCGGACTGCAAGTTCCAAAGATCATACATGTGCATATCCAGCCCATTCAGCAGCCGCTGAAGGTGTGCCCCAGCCGACAGTGTAACATCAGAGGAGGAGCTAGGATCCAGGAATCCTGAAGCCGAAGCATCCAGGAATGGCTCATAATAAGCATCCTGTAGCAACAGTATTCTCATACGTTCTCATACTCATAGGTTGAACCAGTTGCATTGCAAGACATAGATCCAGTGCACATTAAAAGAACTGCACAATAGACAACGGAACACTGGCTGTACACAATGTAACCATATAGGTCAAAAGTACAAAGACCAGTTGTCATTTAGTTTCTGAAGTAAAGGCACTCCAAAGTACTGTATCATGCATTTACAACACAGCAGGATGTGGGGTAGTTCCATCACCATTTGGCCTCGAAGTGGAACATCCATTGTGGAGCAACAAAAATAAGACCAAAATTCCAACAATCAGGAATAACACTAGTGGTATGCCTCCAAATACACTGGAAACCAAACAGTGTATAAAGGATGGAATCACTCTGAATACACTCTGGAGCATGCTGACAAATTCAGACCCAATCGCTTTCAAAAAGTGCACCACTCCCGCAGTATTTGAAGCATTCAATGTGCGGTGCACAAGTTCACCAAAGTGCAGTGGCAGATTTGTGCACTGTAGCAACTGTATTTCAGAGGAAGACCATGCAATTTGGAGATCAAATGTCTCTCTAGTAGATGTTAACCTGAAGTCCTTTTGAAACAATAAGGCTTTCAGTCAACTTATCAAAGTTAACGTCAAAAATATCTATTGAAGAACAAATGGTATCTTCTCTGATTGTGCGTGCTGGGGGAGCAACACATCAGTACAACAGGTTATGACCCTGGAAACCATCACCCCCTATCGTACTCCCAGTTTCATCCCCCAACAGCCTTGGTCGTTCACAATCAAATAACTTCCATTTAAAAGCAATCTGAATACTGGTCAAATTAAGGCAACAGGGACACCCTTCAGCTAACACGCCAAATTGGCCATGGACGCATTGCATGCACCATGAAGTGTTACCTCCTTACAGACTAATGAATGGCCAAATGAAGTTTCACATTCGTTTTCACAGAGAAAGACTTCAGTTTCTCCATTTTGACACCTGTAATCGAAAGGCAAACCCCTGGTTTCATGAACAAATCTCTCTCCTAACGCCTCATATCTGCCTACTTGAAAACTTCTACTTTTACTTCTAAACAAGATGTAAAATGAAACGTTGAAAATGGTATTGAGATAAATCCACGAATCAACCATACAGCTGATGGTGTCTCAGCTAGTGTGCAGGGCATTTTTTCTAAATGCTCTATACTTAACATTGTGAAAGTTGCATCTTTTTTGCCATTATTGTTTGTGTGTGTGTTAAATTATAAGTCAAAAATAAATCTGTTGCGTTCAGGTATTTCCATGGGACGCGTTTTGATTTTAAAATCTGCAATGTTCAACTCAATTGCATAATCGATCTAAGTTGACTTTGTCTATGCTGGAGAACAGACATGTCATTCTGTATTATATTGAATGCAGATGATAAAATATTATTCAGAGAATAAATACGAGTTGACAGTGTGGTCATACCATTATCCATGAGAGCTAAAGCCTTTTCAAAATTAGCACTGTCAATTTCTCTCAAAATTCCAGTGGCTTCTTCCTGGAAAACTTTCAAAGTTTCATTGTATATGGCGTATAAACCATATCTAGGATGTGTCGATCTGGGATTCAACAACAAATCTCGTAAATCCATCTCATCAGAAAGAAAAGATAAGTGTTCCTTGAGTGCAGGTAAAGTCAAATGTTGTAACCATTGCTGGCATAAATTCCCTACCCCGTAGGTAGTAACCACTCCTGAGTGTTGTGTCTGAAAATATCGGGGATCTGGCATGCTTGCTTTAAAACACTTTGTGGACTTTAAAAAACATGCATGACAATCATTAGGGTATGTTGGCCACATTAACCACTCGTCTGAACCTGAAAGTGAAGAATTATATGTACCATTCTTTATCATGTTGTTGAGCTGTTCTTCTGTGTAATTTGCAAAATGTTGCCAATTGTCAAAACATGCAAAAGAGGGAATGTTAGGTGTGTTCATGTCTTTAATTGTAGCCAAACCCAGACAGGTGGTTTGCTGTATAGTCTTGTTCCAGAAAATCATTTGTCTACGTATTAGACAAGCTCTAAACAAAGCCTCATTGCCCTGGACTTGCCAATTTTGTGTTCCCCAAATTTAAATCAATGTTGTCTTTCCAAAATTCATAGCCCTGTATGGCTAGCTGGGTAAGGAATGAAGCTGTATAGATTAATTTTGTTTGGGTCAGCATATTTGTCTTTGGTGGGGAAGGAGTAAGTTTATTATAATAAACAACTGGGTTTAAAGGGTTTATACCAGACAAATATGCAAACATTTGCAGGTATTTTTTGAAAAACCCATTGGTGGTGTCAGGCAATGTTTCCATTGTGTGTAATTGAAAACTGCATGTGGAGTACTAGCTCTGTGTAAATAATGGTGTGCATAATGATTATAACAAAATATTTCACCATAATTAGCAGAATTAAGATATAAATCCTCAGTTTTGAATACTGTATAAGATTCTAGTTCAGAAAGAATGCTGTTCACAGTGGTAACATCCCACTCTCAGAAATACTTCCAGGAGGGATAACATCATTCATGCTAATTTTAAACACATGAGGAATTTCCAATGTTTCTATGGGACCAAAAATATCAAATGGGACCTTATCCCAAACAATTCCATCTTGCACAAGAATGCAGAAATGTGCACAAGGGGCATGTCTCTTAGGACTTTATGTGGAGAAGAATGAGGCTTCGTACGTCAGCTACCAGTTCAACAGCAGAGCGATCTGGGGGTTAATGTCCATTTAGGAGCAAAAGGAAAACTGTGACAAATCCAATCCAAATGAATAAGAAAAGCTGTGAAATGGTGATCCATATGTAGGACCAGGGTGGAATCAGGTATGTATGTTTCAGCCAGAAAAGGTGCACACATTCCATGCAATGAAGTATGTGACGAAGCCGAGGTAAAGTTATCAATGTCAGCAAAGTAGCCAGAGGCAGTCCGTGGAAAAACAGGAACCTCACAGGGTAAAGGGGAAATGGTTGGTACCTCCAAAGGCAGATGATAATAAACAACTTTTCTGTGTGTAATGGCAGTCGAAGACTGTGAATTCACATATGGAATGTTTACTGTGTTAGTAGAACTTCAGTATCTAACAGCACTCGCCAGGGAGTAGCAATTTCTCTATTATTTAATGCTTATAGAGGTATTTCCTGTATGGCAGTGAGAGGAGACAGGCAATTATCCAGGAGCCCTCGTGGCCTACCGTGTAGGACTGGCCACATGGGGTGGTTTGATATGGTCGATGGACACAAATTGTTTCTTTCTACAACCAGCAAGCGGTGGCAAAATCACAATTCTGATACCTGCAATGCCAAGGACTGGCACCATTGCTCTGTATGATGAGCCAAGCTCCTTCTTGTCGATAATCGTCTCTCAAACTAGAGCCCCAACTTTAGGAATCCAGACAAGATTTGCTGGTTGGACCTTCACTTATTCAGAACATTTGATAGTTTCATTTGAGCACTCATCTCGGAAGTCTTGTCATTCTTGTAAGACAGCGAAAAGTTCATTGATGTCAAAAGGCATACCTGCCACCACTGTGTCAGGATTGTCAATCTCTGGAACGAATATCTGGATGCCAAACAGAATGTCCAGGCGGTCTGGCCGCCCAAGGATCTTCTAGGTAGATTATATAAAGTTCTCTAGCCACCATACAAGTGATGGACCGAACTACGACCTGAACCTAATACTCTAGCTGTTGTAGACTGCTTTAAGTCACGGTTCTTACTTTCCACTATCGAATTTCCCTCTGGATGATAGGGGGAGGAATAATGCACAGCCACACCCAGAGCTCCCATGGTATCCCAGTAAGCCCTGGAGGCAAGCCCTGGTCCCTGGTCAGAGTGCAATACAGCTACTTCATATGCCCCGATAAAGTCTTGCAAATCTTTTATAACAGTACAAGCATCAGCCGATCCCTGTGTCCACACCTATAGAAATCTAGAACATGACTCCACTGCCAATAGAATAAATTTAAATGAGCCATCCAAATTTAGAGGTCCACAGTGGTCAAGCTAGACACATGCCAATGGTTTGTTTGATACTAAGAGAGGTGTTTTTGTAGGCGAGCTGCATTGGAACCTTTAATTTGCTGACAAATGTCACAGCTAAGTACATATTGTTTTGTCCGTTTGTAGAGACCATGCCACCAATAGTGTTTCTGTAGTAAGGAAACAGTAGCTGCTACACCAGCCAGGGCAGAAGCTAACCCCTCATGAGCAACTATGATTAATTCTAGCCTGCGATCTTGATTTGGTTTCACTCAGTCTCCCACTCTAGGAATATGAGCAGAAGGTATGTTCTGAGCACTCAGTAGATAGGAGTATTTTGCTGAAAATGTTTGGCATAGCGGTGTGCCAGTGCTTGAAGCATTGACAGCCACCATGATCTCACCATCCACTCTTGTGTGTGAACGAGTAATTGCAGCTACCTTGCAACATGTATTTCAAACAAATGGTGACTCAATGTATGAATTACATGAGCCCGTGTCAAACATTCTTTAAGATGTGCCACCTTTTTCCAAAGCAATTTATGCTTGATACTGTTCCCTTTTGAATCTCTGACATCTATTCAAGCGCCAATAATGTAAATGCTCATTAAAAGACTGGACACAATTATACAAATCACATACTATAACCGTGGGGAATTCAGGATTGGTATTTTCTAATGCCAGAATGAGAGTTTTGAGTTCAGCCCGATGGGCAGTACAATACGCTAGAGATTGTGTAAAACTTTTCTGAGGGTGGAATTCTCTGTTCCTCATAACCCCGCACACTGAGGCACAGGCTGCTGAGTATTGCTGTTTAGTTCCAACAACGGGCTAGGCTGAACCATCAGTATATAAAATGTAGTCATACTGGTCAAGAGGCAAAACGTCACTGGGCATAGGGTATTCTTGTTCATATTGAAGAAATTCTTGTGTTGGTAAAGTGGGGTCAAAGACATAGTCAACATCAGTGGCTGTTAAGGAGGAGGCCCACTGTATCTATCTAGGATGTAAGGCTTCACGTTAGGAACGCTGGCCTTTGTGACAACCTCTAAGGCTGGAATGGAACTAACCACAATTATGCATTTTCCCTGAGCCAACGATCTTTCCTTTATAACAGCTGTCTGAACAGCAGTCAGTATTTTTTTTGCAGGTGCAAAACACATTGCAGCATTTGAATATAAATATGATTTATATGCAATCAGTACATTACCACCATTGTTGAAAGTGATATATGTATAGCTGGTGGCGCCCGCAATTGTGCGGATCACCAAGTTTGTTGTGTTGAAACATGTGTGTAAGTGTCTAGATGTAAGCATGTCTGTTTGCAGTGTTATCATAATCTGTATATGTTCTGGTGTCCAATGTGTGCTTGAAAAGTCTAGACGAATTCATTGATAAAACGGGTTCACCTGTTGTCATAATCTGGTATGTATGTTCTACCAAAATTGAGAAAGCCTAAAAGTGATTGTAGCATTTTTATTGTGTTTGGTGTTTGCAGGAGTGTACATTACTCTAGTAAGTGTGGTGCTAGGTTGTGCCTTCATTTGACAACTTGTATCCCAAAATAGCACACTGAGATTTTTGTTTTTTGGAAGTTGAATTTGTAGCCATGTTCAGCAAATTCAAAAACTATATGATCTACTCTGGCTATATGTGTATTTAAGTCATCAAACACAATAAACAATGCTTCTGAGTCAATTTCATGTAAAATTTATGTTACTTGGGCAGAGAACAAACCAGGGCTGTTCATATACCCCTGAGGAAGTTGATAGAATAGTTTCTGGTTCCCTAAAGTGGTGAATGCAGTTAGATCCCTGCTATCAGGTCCTCTGTTTTGGCAGAAAAAGTCAATTCAATTTGTGGTTTTGTATTTTGTGTACAATATGTTATTCATTAGCGCTGCATTGTGTGAATTTTGTACAGCAAACGTGTGTGTATGACTGTTTAAATGTATGTAGTCTAAGATTAGGCGGTATGAATGATCTGGTTTTACTACCGGAAACAAAGGATTGTTCATTGGAGTGATACAAGGCTCAATTATGCCTTACTATTCTAGTTGTGTTAGAATCTCTCTAACTTGGCGTTTAGCTTCATACTTAATTGGGTATTGTGGTTGCACTTGCGGGCTGGACCTTATAGGTATAACATGATAAGGTGAGTCTTGATCCCAGCCTACGTGGTTGCAGTATAATGCTGTGACTTGTGTAAGGGCCCACTTTGTGGCATACGCTTGTTTGACAGTGTCAGGAGAAAGATGGTATTATTATATCTTCCCCTTGTGGGACTTTCCAAACAAACTCAGGTGGCCAATCCACTTCAGCCAAGAGAACGTGATAGGTAAGTGTTAAATTTTTCCCAAAAATTACATTAATGTTACAGGGTATATCACCCTCAATGTGGATGTCCAAATCATAGTCTGTTTGGAGAGCTAACCCACTGATCTGGTGTTTCAACTTGAATACAATTATTAGTTGCTCTCGCAACCCGAAACTCTTGAAGATTCTGACGAACTATTGTGACCTCTGCCATGCTGTCTAGAAGAGTCAATGCCCACTCCTTCTTCTGAAATATTGTCCACAATATGTGCGGCATATTTAATGGAAATACTAGTCACGTTCAACTTTTTGGATTGGGGTTTTTGTTGAGGAAGTTTCTCTTCCTTTTATGATGATGTCAGTCGAACGTTGTGAGTCCTTTCTTTTATAGTTTATCCCAGCAAGACTCAGGTGCCTTTTCAGGTTTACCCTTCACCTGTGGCTTTTTTGGTCTGGATCCCAAATTATCTAGACCTATAGATGTATAGGTTTCAGCAATAATTTTAGGTAGTGAGCGCTCTTGGTCCACTATGGGAACTTAAGCGAGGAATTGGCGTACGGCCAATGCTGCTGCTTTCCCCTTTATGTTATTTAAAATAATTGAGGGGACTGTGGAGTAATTGGCTATTAGTTTCATCCCCAAATCCAGGGCAGGGGCAGCCCTGTATTCATTTTGAATCAGTTTTAGCACATCAGGTAAAACAGCGATAGATGGTGTACCATGTGTTATGGTATATATTGCAGCAAAAACTGTGCCCTAGGTGGCATATTCATCCACTGGGGGAACCATTCCTAGTGGTTGGCACATTATGAGAATTCTATGTTTGTCTTGGAGTCCCACATAGGAAAACACTGCTTCCAGCTGGTTTGTTTGTTTATGTAATCCAGGACGGAATTTCCTCCTGTCTGGTGGGAACTTTACCCATAATTGTGTTGATGGTTACAGGACTAATTGCAGGCACGGCTTAATGTGGCTGCGCAGCTTCAACAGTCCTCACTTGGGTTGCTGTTATTTTGCGTATAACGAACCGTGTTAAACGTCTGTACAGTCTAACTAGGTCTGTGTAAAGAGCACGGAGCTCTTGAGCATTTATTGGTGCTAATGTTGAATATGGTGTATAGCCGGCTAGGACTGGCCCGGTTGATCCCTCATTGCTGAGGGGACCCAGTCTTGCATTGTTTAATGCATTTGTTAGGGCACATTGGAACTAATTTGTATGTTCCTGAAATGTCAATGGTATTTCTAAATCTTCATAGACTCTGTATTGGCCTGGTATCACAGCTGCTGTGTGAAATTTTGTGTATTGGCATTCACTGCAGGAAAAGTGATCCATGAATAAAATACTTCTGTTTTGTACGCTTCGTGGGCCTCCACCACAAAGGTAACATCTCCTCCTTTAAGAGGGAGCCAATGGTGTTGTAAAATTGTTGTTACAGCTTGTCTGCAATTAATAGGAATAACTGCTGTTTACGCCATAATTAATTAATGGAATTCAAAGAAGGGAAATATTATAGTGGGGTTATAATTTTAAATGTAGAAGCTTGAACAACCTACAGAAAAAAATAGGGGTTTCCTTTTTAGCTGAGGAGGATTATTCCCTAAAACCACAGACATTTCAATATAAGGTGAATAGGGGGCTTGGGCACACGTAAGACTACTCAGGAGACCCATTAAATATATACCCGACCTAGAACGTTGGTGGCGCCAAAGGAGGAGAGTCTCTCTTCCAGTGGAAAGAGTAGATTGTCTTCAGATCCTATGGACACCTTTGCTATAAAAGAAAGAAGCAACAGCCTTCAATTGGCTGGAAGTACAAGGACATTTGGCAGCCTTTGTGTTTATGGACCAGGAGCAAGATTACACTTCAGACCACTGCTATGGTATCTCCACAAGAATTAGACACTATGCTCCCAGGATTTGAAACACGATACCTGTGACGTAGGACATCAAGAGGATGCTTCAATGGTGGCTGGTGTAAGACAGTCTCTCCAAGGGGGTGTCCATGCAATTAGAAGCACCATGAACTTGTAGACAGATGGCAGCTTGACACGAGGGAATCTGTAGCATCAAGCAAATGGATCTTGGCAGAGACATTGAAGCCATTGAATTGGAGTGAACTAACAGCAGTTTTCAGAGCACTACTCCACTTCAAACACCATCTACTTCTCTCCAATATGTTGGTAAGGATGGACAACTCAGTGTCAGTAGCCTATATTAACCATCAGGTCAGCACACGCTCACAATCCCTGAATGAGATTGCATGTTCCCTGGGTCTATGGCTGGATGAACATCTTCTTTCAGTTGCGGCAGTTCACATCAAGGGATTGGACAATATGAAAGCAGAGTATAATGATTAAACTGTTCATCTTTTTCACCATTCTTGAAATGCTGGTTGCAATGCTTTGTTTCATCCTACTAATAAGTGCAGCTCACGCTTTTTACACAAGAATACAATTGTTTTGATAAATGTTTGAAAAGCCAATTTGTATCATTCTTGTGTTTTCCTTGGGCATGCCTCAATAACAACAAAAGGGTAGATTTGTCTCCACGGTTTCCTAGAGGAATTAGAGTGGTCATGTTCTGTGGTTGCAGATCCTATCTGGTACTCTGGAAGGTTAGGGGTTCAGATGGCACACAGTGAGCTTGCTAGGAATTAGGCCAACAAACTCTGATGATATGAGTGGACTTAGTCCCCATATTCTGACGGTTATGTTGTCCAGATTCACAGTCCTACTTGATTTGTAGGAACCATATGACATGGTGCCCAATGAATATGAGACCCATCGAAGGCTCCAGTTGGCACTTGGCTCTGCTGCATAGAAAACCATGCTGATTTAGCGTAGCTATGGTCTGAGCTGTATGCTCCTTCAGTTGTTGCTGTGATGGTGCTTGCAGCAGGTAGTTGTCCAGGTACAGAAGATACCAATATCCCCTCTAGGTGAACATGTGCAATTAAAGGGGCTAGCAACTTTGTGAAACCTCTCGGAGAGTATCTCAACACATATGGGAAGACTCTGAACTTCCAATATTGATTCTTCACACAAAACTTCAAATATCTTTGATGAGATTTTGCCGTTGGGGCATGTAAATATGTATCCATCAAATACAGGGTTGCAAGACAGTGACTTCACCAACAGAATTATACACTGTAGAGTTTCTATCTTGAAAAGAATTTTCTTCACCAAATTGTTGAGAATCTTCAGACCTATGAGCAGATGCTGATCACCTCTATTCACCTTTGGCATCAGGAAAACAATTGAGAATGCCCCCCTTCCCTTTCTTCTGCACTGAAAGGATCACCCTTGTCTACCACACTGATCGTAATCCTTTCTCCAAAGACTTCTGTTTCCCCCTAGTATTTTGAAAATAGAATAGGTAGGGACTCTTTCTGCTGACTCTGTTGGGGGCACTTTTCTCCTTGCCAAAAACACCCTGGTGAGACACCAGTCCCAGGTTGAAACCCCTGCTGCTCTCGCTCCTAGCACGCAGAACACCCTGGTGGGACCTCAAGTCTCAGGGTGCAACTCGCCTCATTCCTGCTGCCGCTGATGAGGGGGAGGCATCTATATTGGGCTGAAAGGGCTGCCTCATCCCCGCGGCGTGGGACGCTCTTTTTGCTGACTCTGTTGGGGGCACCTTTCGCCTTGCCAAAAACATCTTGGTGGGACACCAGTCTCAGGGTGCAACCCCTGATGCTCTCGCTCCTAGCCCGCAGAACACCCTGGTGGGACCTCAAGTCCCAGGGTGCAACTCGCCTCATTCCCGCTGCCGCTGACGAAGGGGAGGCACCTACATCATGCTCAAAGCGTCGCCTCATCCCCTGCGGCGCGGTGTAGTGTAGTTCCTATTTCCCTAATAGGCTCTGCGCATTGGAATAATATACCCTATAGGTTTGACATAGGACTGAGGTCAGTATGTCCCTATTGAGTATATTAAACTTAATGACTTTGTGCCAGCTAACTCAGAGGCCACTAGAAACTTCTTGTGAACAAGAAGGGAGTAGTTTCTGGCAACCGCATAAACTTGACAACTTTGTTTCCCTTTAGAATCGGAACACTCTCAGAATCGTGGAAACAATAGATAACAGTTTCACTCAGCTAATCGTGCATGCTTGGTTTCCTCAGAGTTACACAGAAAGAATAGACGGGCGTTTCAATAAAGAGGATTTATTGAACAGTCTTGTTTCTCATGTAAGAGATATGAGCTGTTATGATCACAAGATAGTATGCAAGATATATAATGTACAGCGTAAGCAGTAGAAAGAAATAATACTGTGCTAGCATTATCTTTTAGCATATGTTCACATACATAAATAACATGAGCTAAAAGTGCGAGTACTCATACAATGCTTCTCTACGCTAGTTCTACCCCAGTGTACCTAACCTAACCTAAGGTAAGAAGTAGGTGAAGTATTCTATAGTATGGTATACTAAGAGTCTGGTATGCCAAGAGTCCCTCTAGGTTCTAGTCAGCTCCATACCTGGAGAATGAGAGAGGTGGGAATCTCCTTCCAGATCTCGAACTCTAACACCCCGCGAAGGGAGTCAGAACACTGGAAGCTGGATTCTCTGCAAGCAGGGATGACAGCGTTTCTTCTCAGTGCGTCAGGCTGGGCTACGGGCTCCTCTGAAGTCGAGGTCTCCTCTAACTTGCTTGGGCAAGGGAAGGTATATTTATACCTGGTAGGTGCCTTGGAATGTTAGCATTGATGTGAAGTCGGACAGAGGAAGACGTCAGGAATGAACCCTTAGGGAATAGTGGTTCATGCATAATACATGAGTTCTTGGAGAAATCAATAATCCTGTGCTTGGCTTAGGGTTTGGTTTCTAAGAACTCGTTGTGACGTTAGAGTGGACGGATGTCGGTGACCATGCCTGTATTTGGAGTGCATGGCTAATGCCTAAATAAGGACTGGGATCTTATGCCTATATAAGGGCAATGCGAATTGTGCCTATATAAGGACATGTTTCAGGAAAACCTATATAGGGACACCTAAAGCGGAATACAACACCCACTCCACTTTCGAATGAACGATAATACTAAATGCTAAACATTAAACTTGGGTACCACATATTGCTAAAAACATTTCTAAAAGCATATTAAAAGAAGTTTTTAAAAGAACTGTTGCTAAAACATGTAATGCAATAGGTACTGTACATTTTAAAGCATTTTTTCATTCTAGGCATATATCATAAATAAAATGCAACCTGAATGAATAAACAGAAATATATACATATGATGAAATGGTTGACAAATTTTCAAAAATCAAAGCCATTGCATCTCATGGTACTAAATGAAATTTTAGTCAAATAAGGTGACATTTTGTCCCTGGAAGTATTCAAAGAAGTCAGTTTTATATGAATAGTTCTACTGTAAGCAGATTGAGTTGCCATGTATTTTCAAAAAATAAAGAAAAAGAAAAAGTTCTATTTTAGGAAGAGTTCCAAGTTTTGAAAATATGAAGGCCAAATTCATTGCGTCCCTGGTACACTGTGAGCTGCATCAAAGTCAGTGTATGGGTCTGGTGTAAACATGAAATCATCTATTTCTGTAGCCAAAATATCGTCTACCGATGTTGGTGACATTTGGAACACCTCATTCAGAAGGTTAATTGCACAGAGATGAGAAGCATCGCCTTCAGCATAAGATGTCGCAGCAATGTTCGTGTCCGTTGTTACCTGTGTGCCTGTTGATCCATCTCGTACCTCAGCAGCAGCAGGAAGCGTCTGTGAGATCTCAATGAATGCCGTCATCAGGATTGGTAGCCTCTGGGGACAACACAGAGCATGGGCCGTTATCGGGTCCAGCAGAGTATCGATATCTGTTGGCATGACAGATGGGAGTGTTAGACAGGTGTCTAGCACGCATTCTTCACCGTAAAGCAGGCAGCGTAGAACAGGTAAGATGCAATCTTGCCAGATTGGTCTAAATGACAGAAACCATGTTGTATTAAGTTCCCGTAGATGAGGCATGCCCAAAAGCTGCACTATGCGCTCACGGCACTTCCGTTCTAGGAGAGCTTTCTCCACATCGCTCGGAGTGACATCGGTGGATAGGGTTGCCATAGCGTAATTGTAGGAATAGGAACAGGATTCCTGCAACAAGTGCTAGAATTAATGGCACACCACCAAACACCGAATGTGCGAAGTTTGGGATGATTCCGAGGGCTGCCTGGAAGGGTTCTAACAGTCCTGAACAGATGCTCGTATCAGACATGTTAAAGATACGTCCCATCATTTCTACGAAATGTATAGGGCAGTTTGTACGAATTAAAGCCTGTATCTCTGCCGAAGTCCTTGCAATTTGTAAATCATAGATTTCTTTGGCCGAGGTCAGAGGCACAGTCTGTTGCAAAAGCATGGCTTTCATTCTGCTTAAAGTATCAAAACATATAAAAGAAACATTCAATGAAGGCCATAGAGGGGACTCCCTGACTGTGTCTATTGGGGGGAACAATACTTGCATACAACAAGTAACCCTGGAGTCGACCGTTACCAGATATGGGATGCCTGGCAAAATGCCACAGCAACTCTGATCATTCAACATGAGGTAACTCCCGTTAGAAAGTTGGCCAAACGTCACAGTAGCCGGTGTACCCTGCTGGTGGCAGGACAAGTTTGCCACAGAACCATTACAAGCCCCGTGTAAAGAAATGTCCTGACATATGAGTGAACCGCTTAGTGCATTTTTACAGTGTGTACTGCTAAGAAACACTTCACGATCCCCACTCCAACATCTATATTCGTAAGGTAAATCCCAGGATGTCTTAATGTATTCTTTACCCAACCTTTCATATTTGCCTGCTTGCATTTGTTTGAGGCAATACTGAAACTGAAAAGTAGTGACAGGCAGAGTGATTTTACCATGCATAAGCCATTCTGTAGCTGGTTTTTCTGCTACCGTAAATGGTAATTTTTCCAGTTTTTCAATGCTCAGCACTGTATACTTTGCTCCCCTTTGTGCCAGTTCGATCTGTTTATCTGTTAGATTGTATTCTGCAAACAGAGACGACGTGTTGATAAAACGCCAAGGCACATAGCCCGCATGCAAAGATTGCAGCGTCCAGCCTAATAACATAATAGAACGTAACTGAGATTGGCCTTGTTGTAACATGGCTAAATCTTGTTCCAGTATGTCAATAGCAGAGGATACAATGTTGTCCAATTAATAAATTCTGGATGACAAAGTTGTTAACCCATTGTCGACCACAGTGAGATATTTCTCTAAGTTAATACGATCAAGTTCACGTATTCTTTCTGCGGCCTCTGCCTGTGAAACCTTCCATACTTCATTATAAGCAGCATAAATGCCGGCATATATGAAACGTTTTTGATGCGGTTTTCTCGGTCCTAGCAAGAATTCCCTAAGGTCTGCGTCTTCTTTAAGTAAAGATAAGTGTTGTTTCACATCCTCAAGTGTAGATTTTTGTAGCCAGTCGAGGCACAATTTTCCTACACTGTATGTTGTTACTATCCCCGGATGTTGTCAATGAACATATCGTGGGTCTGGCCTATGGATAGTAAAGCCCTGTCTTCTATTCAGGAATCTTTCTTGACAGATGTTTGTGTCTGTGGGCCAGAGTAACCATTTTTTCCAATCAGGATCTGTTCTGTTTGTTTGTAGTATTGTGTCAACTGTAACCGCTCCCTGTGTAGTGTTATTACTTGCAGGTGTTGGTACAGAAGGCGTTTTCATGTCTTTGATCTTGGCTAAACCAAGGCAAGACGTTTGTTGCACAGTGTCATTCAAAAACATTATTTGCTGTGGGATGATACATGCTCTAAACAAAGCTTCTATGCCCTGTACTTGCCAATCTTTAGAACCCCAGACAGATTTTGTGTCTATTGTGTTTTTCCAAAGGTCAAATCCATGTCTAGACAGTTGGGTAATAAAGGCTGCAGAGTAAATCTGTTTTGTATTAGTTAACATGATTTTCTGTCCTGTTTTGTTTACATTTTTATAGTAAAATGTTTCTGGGTCAGATGTATTGTACCCTGAAAAATATGGAAACTTTTTAGCAAACGTTTTTGAACTACCCCTTGGTGGTGTAGGACAATGTTCCCATTGGTTAAGCATAAACACATTTCTAGATGTTGCAGATTTATGCAAGAAATGATGACCATAGTGGTTGTAACAATATAGCTGTTCGTAGTTTGATGAACCCTCTAAGTATTCATTGTTAGAGAATGCAGCAGACCTTTTCAGATCAGACATCATATCATTTACAGTCTCAAAGTCCCAATCATCAGAATAGGTACTGGAGGTAATAAAATCACTTAATGAAATTTTAAATAAATGTGAAATGTTCAAAAGTTCAGTTGGGCCGAAGATATCGAAATCGGTTTTGTCCCACACTATACCATCCTGTATAGGAACGGATGTGATGTTCACTGCTGACAAGTCTCTTGCTTCACGATGGGATGATTTGTGTGGTTTCAAAAGTAAGTTCACATTTTTACTTTCTGTGTCCATATGGATGTATCTGCCATTTATAAGCACGCTGACAGTCATAACCAAAGCTAGCCAAAGCAGAAAGAAAAATATTCCAGAAATAATCCATAGTTCAATCCATGGTGAAACCAGATAAGTCTTTTTCAGAAAATAAAAAAGGTCTTGTACTCGCTGTTTGAAGGTTTTTAAGGCTGGCGTCGTTTCAGGTTCACTTGGATCCTCAGAAAACGTATCAAAGTTAATGAAATAGCCAGAAGCAGTTCTATCAATTGTTGGAATTGCATCAGGATTTGTTGAAATCGCTGGAACCAGTTGATCACTTGTTACGTTGGTGTAGACAGGTGTATCTGGACGAACTGTTACTTGAGTTTCAAGAGGGACGAGTTCCATAGCATTGTTGCTTAGTCCTTCATCTGTTACTGCTGAATTCTCAATGGTTATGAGTCTTTCAGTCTGAACCTCTTGGATAGTAGCAAGAGGAGTGCGTCTGCTACTAGGTCGGAGTCCATGAGGCCTACTATTTAGTATTGGCCACAAACTGTGGTTTGATGAGGTCGATTGACACAAATCTTTTCTCCTTTTTTCCAGCAAGGGGCGGCAGAAGTACTGTTCTTGTTCCATGGACAGCTAGGATAGGTACTGGTTGTCTGTAAGAAGGTCCAAATTCCTTCTTGTCCACAATCTTCTCTCTGACTAGATCCCCAACTTTTAGGATCCAGACAGGCCTTGCTGGGACTGCCGGTGTTTCCCCAGTGGTGGTTGACTTCAGGAACACGTTGCTTTGTTTCGATCTTAGTTCATTTAGATCCTGTAAAACAGCAAACGATCTTTGCTATCAAAGGGTTTATTTTCCACCACTGTGCCTTTACATTTGAGATCAGGAACCCACATTCTTGTCCCAAATAGGACCTCATATGGAGTGACCCCCCCCCCCTAGAGAACTTCTTGGCAAATTATTTAATGAGCGTTGGACCCCTAAAGATGTTTGATGCACCCATCATCCGAACCTAATACTCTAGCTGTTATAGACTGCTTTATGTCCCGGTTTTTCCTTTCCACAACAGAATTTCCCTCAGGATGAAACGGAGAGGAGTACCGCAATGCAACGCGCAAACTGGCCATGGCTTCTTTGTAAGCCTGAGAGCTAAACGCAGGGCCCTGGTCAGAATGTAGTGTGCCAATTGCGTATGTGCCGATAAAGACTCGCAAATCTTTTATAACAGTTCGAGCGTCAGCCGAGCGCTGAGGCCATATCCATAGGAACCTTGAGCACGAATCCACTGCGACCATTATATATTTATAGTTACCGTCCCTTTGCAAGGGACCGCAGTGGTCCAGGTAAACACAAGCTAATGGTTTGTCTGAAATCAACAGGGGTGTCTGCGCAGGACGTTTCACTGTGGAGACTTTCATCTGTTGGCATATTTAACATTCCAAAACATAGTTCTTGGTCTGTTTCCTAATGCCAGGCCACCAATATCTTTGTTTAAGTAAAGATACTGTTGCAGAAACACGTGCATGGGCAGAGGCTATCCCTTCATGTGCTGCTAGGATTAGTCCTAATCTTCGTTCCATGTTTGGAATTACCCTATCCCCCACTCCAGGGATTCGAGCAAAAGGAACGTTGTTCGCATCAATTATATAAGAGTACTTGAGTGGAAATTTCTTTGGTAACTCTGCACCACTGCCTTTGCTTGAAGCATTGACAGCCAACAATATCTCACAGTCTATTCTCGTTTTTGAACGAGTGATCGCAGCTACGGAAGCCGTCTGAACAGCCCCCTTTGCGGCTTCGTCAGCCAATGAATTCCCTGCAACGTGAATCACGTGAGCCTTTGGTAGTTCGTTTTTCAACTGAACTACTTGTTCCCAAAGCGTTTTATGTTTTATTGTGCCACCTTTCGCATCTTTGAACCCGTTTTCAAGCCAATTTTGTATATATTCATTATACAACTGAACACAGTAAAACGAATCGCACACTATGAGTGTGGGGAATTCGCGATCTGTATTTTCAAGTGCCAGTTTGAAAGCTTGTAGTTCAGCTCGCTGAGCTGTACAATCTCCTAGAGATTGAGTTTTAGTGACCATTGGTCTGAAGTTACCATCTCGCATGCGACCTTGAACGATTGCGAATGCTGCACTGTAAGCTTGCTTACTCCCTGTAGCGGGTTGTGCGGATCCGTCAGTGTAAATTATAAATTCATACTGATCTAGAGGCAGAATTTCAGTGGGCAGAGGACATTCATGTTCATATTGCAGGAACGCTTGTGTTTTTAAATCAGGATCAAAAACATATTCAACATCTGTTGCAGCAAGAGAATTAACCCATTGTATCCATTTAGGATGTAAAGCTTTTGCATTTGGGATGCTCGCTTTTGTGACCGCCTCTAAGGCTGGTACCGGAGTTACGACAATAATGCGTTTCCCTTGGGCTAGAGCTTTTTCTTTTGCTACAGCGGTTTGAACTGCTGTCAGTATTTTTTCTGTTGAAGTGAAGCGCATTTCTGCTTGTGTATACAAATGTGATTTGTATGCTATTGGTACTTTTTCACCCTCATTAAATGTTAAATAGGTGAATCCGCATTGTCCCAAAATTATTCGGATCACTAAATTGCGTGTATTTACGCGTGTTTGTAAGTGATTTGTTGCTAACATGTTAGCTTGGAGTGAACGCAAGATTTCTGTGTGTTCTTGTGTCCAATGTTTGATTAAAAAATCAGGTTTGATTAATTCGTATAGAGGTTTAACCCTTTCTGCGTAGTTTAGAATGTAAGTTCTTCCAAAATTCAGGAAACCCAAGATGGATTGTAAATTTTTCTGCGTATTTGGAGGTTGGAGTGTTGTAGGGATTCTGCACATACACAGAGCTATGCACAGGATGATAGGACCTCGGAATATAGTGGTGAGCCAACCATAAACCTTAGCACCTAAAACCCCAACCCGACTAGCTGTAGCATCTCATCAGCACCAATGTTACCAATGATTAGTCAACCCAGAACACGGTATCTCTCTCTCAGGACTCGCAGTAGCAAGAACACCCTTTCATAACTCACTCATACCAGTCCACAACGTGCGTAAGAAGAGACACTGTATAGTTTAAAATGTTTATTTCAACTAACGTGCTCTAAGATACAGTACACGTGTCAGTACTATCAGCATAATGCATAAGAATAATATAATCAGCATAGTTACAACTCCATAGAATACAAACGGGGAAAGCATTTCATAAAGCAGTGGATATAGGGCTAAATAACCTTACCACCCTCCCCGTGCTAGTAGCTAGTTTATTATAAAAACAGAAGACCTCTGGGCATTGTCTAGCGAACCCCCATACCTCAGTATCTAGATGCAAAGTCTACATCGGCAGACAATCACAGCTCTTCTCCCTGGAAAGGTTTTTCTCCAAGTGTCTCTAAAGCGGGAAAACCGCAATATTAAAAGCACACAAATTTCTCCATGGCAGCTGTACATAGTGTTATGTCTAGGTGCGAGGGACTGGCCAGATCAGCAAGAACAAGGGACGTTGTTTTTCGACCTTGTACATGTTGTGCAGACGTAGCCCAAAGGGAACAGGAGAAAAGGGGAAAGACAGAAAATGCAGACAGTTCTAAAATAACCTGGCAGAAGCAGAGGCCGGTAAAACAACGGCTCAGAGTAACGTGCGCAAAAAAGGCATTATGGCAGCCAGGCCTAAGCCAATGCAGCAAAGCAGACCAGGAGGCCACAAACCACAAGACACCCTCCCCTGGGCAGTCCATCGGCCTAGACAAAGGACGAAGACAGAGTTCAAATCGACTGAGCAGAACAGAAACGTCTGTTGTGGAACAGTCCCCATGAAGGACAACAAATGGGAGAGGAAAAAATTTGGAGATGGGAAAAAAAAATCCAGCGAGGCAGGTCGCCGAAACCAGCGAGGATGCGCTCACGGAGCAGCTGGAGCCAACCTGGGTCGAGAAGGGCCCATTGTGGTGCAGCCATTGCGTAGAAAACAGACCAACAGCAGTACACCAGCCGCCAAGGCGAGGATCAATGGGAAGCCACCAAAGACACTGGAAAAGATGGAATGAATAAAAGCCGGTATCACACCAAAAATAGTTTGAAAAGAGGTCACAAGGCCGGAACCCACAACCTTAAAAAAGTGTACTAGACCTTCAGTGCGAGATGCATTAAAAACACGGTGAATCAGTTCACCGAAATGTTGTGGGAGGTTAGTGTTCAAAAGGGCCTGTATTTCACTATGGGTACTTGCCACCTGGAGAATGAATGTCTCCCGGGGGGATGTGAGCATAACCTCTTGGTTCAATAATAGTGCCTTTATTCTGCTCAGTTTATTGAAATCCGCCTTCAGGGTAGGAATGGAAGGCCAAATAGAACTATCTATGATGTCGTGCGGGGGAGGAAAAAGCACATTTTTGCAGCAGACAACCCTGTGTGAAACTGTAACAATATAGGGTATGCCGGCCTGCATGCCACAGCAGTCTTGGTTATTCAAAAGCAAATAGCTACCATTAGTAAGCACAGTGAAAGTAGGAGAAATAGCAGGAGCAGGAATACCCTTTAACACACAAGCAAGATTCGGAGCCGAAACGTTACAAGCTCCGTGCAATTTAATGTGTTTGCAAATAAGGGAATGACCCACAGTTGAATCGCATGACTCCCCCGTGAGAAAAACTTCCTTCCCGTCTCTAAGGCATTTGTACATGAAAGGCAAGGACCAAAGTTCATGCAGGAAGGCACTACCCAAGGGCTGGAAACGGCCCACAGGATAATGTTTCATGCATGAACCAAATTCAAACAAAGAAAAAGGCAAGGCGATAACCCCATGAACTAGCCACACGGCCAAATCCAATTCCGCCACAGAGAATGGTAAGGGCTCTATCTTTTCGATATGTAACAGAGTGTAAGCTGCATCTTTCATGGACATGAACTGCTGTTTGTCAGTTAAATTAAAAGGCAGAAATAAAGCAGAGGCGTTCAAAAAATGCCACGGAACTTTACCTAACTTAAGAGTCTGCAAAGTCCATGCAAACTGCATAACTGAACGCAATTGATTCTGACCATGAACACAGAAACATCATCTTGTACAATATCAACTACAGAGGACACAATATTCTCTAACGGGTAAATGCGGGAAGACAGGGTATTAATACTATTGTCAACAACAGCAAGCACCTTTTCTAAATTTGCTTGGTCTATTGCCCGTAGACGGGAAGCAGCTTCAATTTGCGAAAGCTTCCAGAGTTCATTATAAGTTTCATAAATGAATCTCTTTGGTCGTGGACCACGAGGTCCCAGAATAAAGTCGGACAGATCAATGTTGCCTGATAGAAGTGATAAATGTTGTTTAACAGAATCTAGGGAAGAGTGCTGCAACCACTGTTTACACAACTTGCCCACAGAATATGTGGTAACAGTACGGGAGTCAGAAAACCTTGGATCTGGCCTATCCTGTTTGTAGCCAGGGACTGAGTCGTGAAAACGCAGTTGACACGCATTAGATGATATGGGCCAAGCCAACCAGGGTGACTGAACAAGCGTAGAAACATTAAACGAATTGTTCTGAAATAAAGCCTGCAAAGTGGCAAGGGACATATTGAAATGCAAGCTTTCGTTGGGAGTGGAAGACAACGATGGAATGGAAGGCGCATTTAATTGTTTGGAAGTAGCCAAACCCCAACACGTGGTATGATAGATGGAATTATTCAGAAACACAATTTGGGCCAGGATAAGGCAAGCACGGTGCAAAGCTTCGGTGCCTTGCACCTGCCATGTTTTTGAGCCCCAGACTGATTTCAAATCCACAGTGTCCATCCAGTACTCATAACCACCCACAGCTAAGGCGCTCAAAAAGGAACCCGAATATAGCAATTTGGTGTGGGTCAACATGATTTTTTGAGTTGATGGTGCGTTTAATTTAAAATAATAGGACCCAGGGTTCGATCTATCAAAGTTCGTAAAATAAGTAAATTTATTTCTAAGAGTCTGGGAGCTACCAGGCAATGGTGTTGGACAATGCTCCCATTGGGTGTAGTTGAAAGGACCACGCAGTGCACTTGGTTTATGGACAAAGTGGTTGCCCCAATGCTGGTAACAATACAAATCAGCATAATTTGCAGAATTCATGTACAAATCTTCAGCATTAAAGGCAGCATAATATTTCAAATCAGTAAATAATGCTTCAACTGCATGCACATCCCAATCGTCAGAATGGATATTACTTTTTACGACATCACCCATTGAAACTCGAAGGACATTTGGTACATTAATAATTTCGGTCGGTCCATGAATTTGAAAATTTACCGCATCCCATACGATGCCATCAGCAACTGGAAAATCTGAAATGTTCACAAATGCATGGTCACGCTTCATGATGTGAGATGAAGAATGTGGAGCCAAAGTTCCAGCGACACTGTTCACTGCAGAGCGATCTGGTAAATAGTGACCATTGATGAGTAGAAAAAACACTGTGACAAAGCCAATGGACATGAACAAAAACATTAGGAACAGCACCAACCAGATGTATGTCCAGGGGGGAATCAAAAAATTGTCTCTGAACCAGGATACAAAAATACTGAATTTGGACGGGACAAGTGATGGGGTAGAATCCGAGTCAAAAGAATAACGTGTTGGGCTCAGTGGCGTTGTTGGTAAGTGTGCCACCGACTCGTTATCGGGATAGGTATACTCAGTCTCGTTGGTGCAGGGGGAGACCGGGTTGTCGAGTAAGCGATCAGGCAAATCTACCATCTCAATTGCAACATCAGTGACCGTTCGGGCAGGAGGTCCACGAACACTAGTCCGGTAAATGACAGGACAAGAGACCGCTGGTGTAACACTATTCAGGATCGGCCAGATGTTGTAGCTTGACATTTTCCACTGAGATGTATCTGTTCTCCTTGCGACCAGGAAGCGGTGGTAAGATGACTGTACGTGTTCCCTTCAAGCCCAGGACTGGAACTGGTGCACGATATGAGGGGCCGAATTCTTTTTTGTTCTCCACCTTCTCTCGAACCAGATCTCCAATCTTCGGAAGCCAGCCGGCAACCGGAATCTGCAGCGCAGGGTCTGTGGCTGAAGGTAAATGTGCGATTGCAAGTTTGTCTCGGGCTTCTTGTAAGTCCTGTAACATAGTAGAATGGTTATCTACATCAAAGATGGCGGATTGCGCTGCCATGTCTAGACCATCAAGGTCAGGCACAAACATTCTTTTGCCAAAGAGCATTTCGTATGGGGTCCGCCCACCCAGAGGTCTTCTAGGGAGATTATTAAGTGCACGTTGAACAGTATACAAGTGGGCCAGCCAGTTCCTGCCAGTACCTAAGACTCTAGCTGTCAAGGATTGCTTTAAGTCACGGTTCATTCGTTCAACAATCGAGTTGCCCTCAGGCAGATGCGGAGACGAAAATTTCACCCGCACCCCCAGTGAACCCATTGCGTCCTTGTAAGCCTTAGAGGCAAACGCTGGACCTTGGTCAGAATGGAAGGTGCCACAGGCGAAAATTCCCACAAAGACACGCAAATCCCTGATGACATTTCGAGCATCAGCACTGCGTTGTGGCCAAACCCAGATGAAACGTGTGCACGAATCCACTGCCACTAAGATATATTTATAGGCAGTGTCTGAAGAAAATGGACCGCAGTGATCCAGGTAAACACACCCAAAGGGTCTGTTAGAGATGCAGAGCGGGTTCTGTGGTGGCCGTGTAACCGTGGAAGGCTTAATCTGCTGACAAACGTCACAAGAAAGCACATAAGTACGGGTGTCTTTGTATAAACCACGCCACCAGTAACGCTGCTACAAGATGGAAACAGTCGCAGACACTCCAGCAAGTGCCGAAGCCATGCCTTTGTGTGCTGCCGTAATCAAGGAAATCCTGCGGTCCGCGTTGGGAATCAGACGATCACCAACGTCGGGTATTTTTACATAAGGCACCTGTTCGGGACCTAACAGATAAGAATATTTGGAAGGAAAACCCCTAGGGTAATTAGCACCTTCCTTTGTTGCAGCAATAGCTGCCAAAATGTCAGTATCGATTTAGACATGGATCTAGTAACTGCTGCAACTGAACACGTGACTACTGCTGATTTGGCAGCTTCATCTGCCAAACCGTTACCAACAGCGTGTGCGCCCACACGCTGGTGGCCAAGGGTGTGAACCACCTGTGTGAGAGGCAGACGTTGTTTCAAATCTGCCACTCGAACCCAAAGCATTTTATGCTTAATTGTGCTACCTTTGGCGTCTCTGTAGTCGTTTTGAGACCAAAAGAACAGATTGTCGTTATAAGATTTTACACAGTAGTAAGAATCGCATACAATTAGAGTGGTCACATCCGGAGTAGCGAACTCAAGCGCAAGCACCAATGCGTGCAGCTCGGCCAATTGTGCAGTACTGTCTCCGAGTGCCTGAGTGTGCACTACAGTAGACTTGAACTTACCGTTCACAAAGGTACCTGCAACAATAGCACATGCGGCTGAATAAGCATTCTTGGAACCCGTGGCCGGTTGTGCCGAACCATCGGTATAGATAACGCATTCGTAATCCTCAAGCGGTAGCAAGGACAGAGGAGGAGGATGAACGAATTCATACTGTAAAAACTCCTGAGTCTGAAGAGAAGAATCAAAAATAAAAGTGACATCCGGAGACGTCAAAGAGGTTGCCCATTGAATCCAACGGGGGTGCAAAGCTTTAGAGTTCGGAACACTTGCCTTTGTCACTGCCTCCAGGGCAGGATATGGTGTTACCACCAGAATGCGTTTTCCCTGTGCCAGTGCGCGTTCCTTTAGAATCGCCATCTGCACTGCCGTCAGAACTTTCTCCACAGATGAAAAGCACATTTCCGCGGAAGTGTAAAGATGTGACTTGTATGCGATGGGTACTGTGTCACCTTCGTTAAAGGTTAAATACGTGAAACCCACTGCCCCTGGAACTATTCTAATCACCAGGTTTGTGCGGTTATCATGAGTCAACAAGTATTTAGACTCAAGAAGGTCTGTCTGCAAAGACTGCAGAATGGAGGAATGCTCCGGAATCCAGCATGACTTTGAAAAGTTAGGTTGTATCAAGGCATACAGGGGCTTGATCCGCTGGGCATATTCGGGAATGTAAGTACGCCCGAAGTTCAGAAAACCCAGCAAACACTGAAGTTTCTTCAGAGTAGTAGGAGGGCACAAAAGTGCACATTTCTCTAGGAAATGGGGGGCCAAGCCCTTACCTTCATTGTTGAGCTCATAGCCCAGAAACAAAATGGTAAATTCAGCAATGTGAGATTTGGCAAAGTTAAATTTATAACCTAAGACCGCAAATTCTAGAATAATGCGGTCCACTCGGGAAAGATGCTGGAACAATTCGTCGTCTGTCAGATGAATGTCATCGACATACGAACACGCATCTGTGTCTATGCCGTCCAACAATGAGACAACACGGGCTGCGAATACGCCGGGACTGTTCTTGTAGCCCATAGGTAAACACCTGAATTTGAATAATTTACCACCGGAGGTAAAAGCGCTCCATTGGCTACTCTCCGGGGCTAAGTTGTGTGTGTAGAATCCGTTGGAGAGGTCAAGTGTCGTTTTATACTTTTTACGAACAAGACTGTCTACAAGCACAGAACTGTGTGTATTTTGCACCGCAAAGGTCCGACAATGTGAGTTCAAATGCCGGTAATCCAAAACTAAGCGGTACGATCCATCGGGTTTAGAAACCGCGAAAAGGGGATTATTCATAGGTGACACGCATGTTTCAATCACTCCCTGATATTCTAACTGAGTCAGAATTTCGGAAACGGGGCCTTTTGCTTCCCGCTTGATGGGATTTTGGGGTTGTGGCTGTGGCAACGACCGCAAAGGTATTTCATGGGGGGGAGAGTCTTCATCCCAGCCCACGTGGTTGCAGTATAACGCTGGAGCCAGGGACACAGCCCACTCAGCTGCAAGAGCCTCTGCTTTGTCCTTTGGGACATGACGAGAAAAGCTCGGAAGGATTACCTCCTCCCCTTTACGCGCAGCAAGTACGAATGGGGGCGGCCAATCCGCCTCAGCCAACAAAATGTCGTACGAAGAGGTCAGATTTTCCCAAAAAATCCCTTTAATTACACGCTGAATGTCACCTTCAATTTGAATGACCATATTATATAGTCTGTCAGGGGGTGCCACTCTGGTGTCTGCTGTCTCGACAGTAATGAATGTTTCAGTTGCTGTCGCCTCCACATGAGGACGTAGCGCCTCCCGCACTATGGTAACTTCCGCGGCGCTGTCTAGGAGGGTCACTGCCCACGTCCAATTCAGGAGTCTTGTTCTCACCGTCTGTGGCATACCTCACTGTTACAGCGGCAACCTTCTTCTTCTGAAACTGTGGGCGAGAACACTGAAATTCTTCTGCTTTCCCTCTGACTTGTTGTCGAGGTTGGTTCGTCCCTGGGGAGCCTCTCTACCCCTTCCTCTATCTTGGCGATCTCCTCCACCAGCTTGCGTAGTTGTTGGTGCCTGTGAAGAACGAGGAGAACGCGTATCAGGGATTTGAAATCTCTCTGGAGATTTAATTCTCGCCCTATCGCGCAAATCATAAGTGCGTTCAGAAGAGACTGAAACCGGGGATGCGCCTCGCGACCCCGGCCTCTTTTGTTGCTTACCCTGTTTTTTCAACCTCCAGCTCTTTTTAGTAAAGACTGGTTTCTCATCTTTCTCAGATTGAGTCTTTGGTTGTTGTTGTTGCGATTGTGTTTGTGATTTGGCAAAAGGCTTAACTCCCAGGCTATTTCTGCCAATAGTTTTGTAAGCCTGGGCAATAATTTTCGGTAATTCGCGCGGCTTGTCCGGTTCTGGGACCAAAGCCAAAGCATTAGCTACTTGAAAGTTCACTGCATCGCCCTTGACATTCGCAAGGATCAAATCAGCTACTACGTCGAACACTCCCACCAGTCTCATCCCTAATTCCACAGCCGCTTCAGTGCCATGCTCATCCTGCACGCGTTTAATTACAGAGGGGAGAACCGTCATGGAAGGAGTGCCAAAACACTTCGCATATACTGCTGCGAATACCCTACCCCAGTTGTTGCATTCTGACAACTCGGGGATTAAGTCTTTTGGCAAACTAATCGTAAGAATTCTGTGTTTTTCCATGGGAGAGGTATTTGGAAAAACTGCCTCCAGCTGGTCAAATTTTTCTGCAAGCCAATAAGGAAAATCATCCTTATTTTGGGGGTGCATGCCCATCACCGAATTAACCATGAAAGGACTTATGGTTACACCGCCGGCACCAGCTGGATGGGCTACAACTCCAGGTGGGGCTCCCTGGATGTTGCCTGTAACATACTGCACTAAGGCTCTATGCACTCGTATCAAAGACGAATGCATAACACGCAGTTCAGCGACTGCTACCGTCATATACCGCAGATGTGGGGTGTACCCGGCCAATACAGGCCAAGTGGCCCCTTCAATTGATAAGGGGGCTAAGCGAACCGTGGTAACCGGTTGGGGGAGGGCGCCATCAAACCAAACACGGTGTTGCCAAGCCGTGAGCGGTACTTCAAGATTCCTATACGGTCTATAGTGATTAGGAACTACGGGGGCTTCATATTCATGGAACAAATTATCGTTCGCATCCACCGCCGGAAAAGTGACCCAAGAGTAAAACACCTCAAAGTGGTAAGCTGGGTCTGCTTGTACCACAAAGATCAGATCGACACCCGCGTCAGGCACTTCATACACTGTTAAGTGAGCCCGGAGCGCTGCGCGGCTATGTGCCGCAATTTGAACAGCCATTTTAGGCTAAAATTTTCGACAACCTAACTCGAGGCAGCACAATATAGGGTTTCAGTTAAGAACCTTTTAACAACTTCAAGCTTGAAAGAACCTATAAAAACGTCAATATAGGAGGTATCACCGACACACACGCTTCCGGAAGCGTTTGCGAAGGGAGTTGTGGACAAGCACAAATACTACTCAAGCGTCTCACAGATAAGCGGCCCCACTCGTTGGTCGCGCCATGTTGTAGGGATTCTGCACATACACAGAGCTATGCACAGGATGATAGGACCTCGGAATATAGTGGTGAGCCAACCATAAACCTTAGCACCTAAAACCCCAACCCGACTAGCTGTAGCGTCTCATCAGCACCAATGTTACCAATGATTAGACAACCCAGAACACTCACAGTAGCAAGCACACCCTTTCATAACTCACTCATACCTGTCCACAACGTGCGTAAGAAGAGACACTGTATAGTTTAAAATGTTTATTTCAACTAACGTGCTCTAAGATACAGTACACGTGTCAGTACTATCAGCATAATGCATAAGAATAATATAATCAGCATAGTTACAACTCCATAGAATACAAACGGGGAAAGCATTTCATAAAGCAGTGGATATAGGGCTAAATAACCTTACCACCCTCCCCGTGCTAGTAGCTAGTTTATTATAAAAACAGAAGACCTCTGGGCATTGTCTAGCGAACCCCCATACCTCAGTATCTAGATGCAAAGTCTACATCGGCAGACAATCACAGCTCTTCTCCCTGGAAAGGTTTTTCTCCAAGTGTCTCTAAAGCGGGAAAACCACAATATTAAAAGCACACAAATTTCTCCATGGCAGCTGTACATAGTGTTATGTCTAGGTGCGAGGGACTGGCCAGATCAGCAAGAACAAGGGACGTTGTTTTTCGACCTTGTACATGTTGTGCAGACGTAGCCCAAAGGGAACAGGAAAAAAGGTGAAAGACAGAAAATGCAGACAGTTCTAAAATAACCTGGCAGAAGCAGAGGCCGGTAAAACAACGGCTCAGAGTAACGTGCGCAAAAAAAGGCATCATGGCAGCCAGGCCTAAGCCAACGCAGCAAAGCAGACCAGGAGGCCACAAACCACAAGACAGGAGCAGCACGCTCTTTTCTAAAAAGTTGGCTGCCAGGCTCTTGCCTTCACTTGAAAGCTCATATCCTAGGAAAAGGACATTGAGATGGGCAATTCAGGAATTTTTAAAGTTGAACTTATAGCCCTTAGAGGCGAAGCCCAATATAATGGTACTCACCCTGTTCAAGTGCCTATCTAAGTCATCGTCTGTCAGATAGATTTCATCGACATATGACAATGCCTCATTATCATAAATTTGTAGTAACTCTGTTACTCTTGCTGAGAATAACCCCGGGCTGTTTTTGAACCCTTGTGGGAGTCTACAAAATTAACTCTGGGTCCCCATTATTGAGAAAGCTGTTAAGTACCTGCTTTCAGGTGCTATGTTTTGACAAAAGAAACCATTTGAAATGTCCAATGTGGTTTTATATTTTTTACGCACAATGTTATTCATTAATGCTGTGCTATGTGCATTTTGCACTGCAAATGTTTTTGAACAAGTGTTCAAGTGTCTGTAATCCAAAACTAGACGATATGTATTGTCTGGTTTGGATACAGGAAACAAAGGATTGTTCATTGAGGAGGTGCATGTTTCAATCACCCCTTGGTATTCAAGTTGATCTAAGATCTCCCTGACCTGTTTTTTAGCTTCTTACTTTATTGGGTACTGCCTTTGTGCAGTAGGTTCATTTTTTAACTGTATTTTGTGGTGAGGTGAGTCCTCATCCCATCCTACATGATTTTTGTATAATGCTGGGGCATTTCCTGGCATAAGTATATTTTAGGTGAATTGGAATATGGTTGGAGAAGGCAGGCCTAATGATGTCCTCACCATGTGGGCACTCCCTGACAAATTGTGGTGGCCATTCTTTTTCTGCTAGAAGTATATCATAACCCCTTGAAAGTTTCTCCCAAAAGAGTATTTTCACTTTTCTTGGTATGTCTCCCTCCATTCGGAGTGTTATTTCATATAACTTTTGTGGAGTACTAACCCTGGTGTCTACAGTCTCTACTGTGATGTACTCATTTAAGTCCACTGTCTCCAGAAGTTCCTTCAGGTTCTGGCGAGCTATTGTGACTTCTGCTGCACTGTCCAGCATTGTCTGAGCCCATTCTCCGTTCTTGAGCCGTGTTCTCAGTATTCTCGGCATGTCTGATCTTCAGACCTGCTACCTTCTTTTTTGTGAATTGAGATTTTGATTTATTTTTCTGAACGTGTTTGTCGTCTTTGGATTTCACGCGTTCTTCTCTGTGTTCTGACCATCCTCTTCTTTCCGATGTCTGTGATGATATCTGAAAGGTACGAGAGGAACGTGTATCAGTATCTTGATACCTGTCAGGTTTTCTTAAATTATCCCTATTCCTGAGGTTATACCTCCTTTCAGAGGGCTCCTTTTGAGGAAACCTACCTCGGGATTGAGAACGTGTCTCGTTTGAATTTTGTTTATTAGTTTCCCACTTCTTTTTAGAAGATGTAGGAGTTTGTTTAATAGAGTCCTTCTCAGGACTTTCAGATAGTTTTGGCTTCAAAGGTTTTCCACCCAAACTATCTCTGCCTAATTCTGCATAAGATTGTTCTATTATTCTGGGTAGTTCATGTTGATGTTCTGTAACATCAAATTCCCTTAAGCGTTGGCGGATCGCTACTGATGCTGCCTCTCCTTTAATATTAGATAATATTATTGTTGAGACCTGGTCGAAGTTTTTCAGTAATTTCATACCTAAATTCAGAGCAGGTTCTGCCCCGTATTCGTTTTGAATTTGTTTCAGGACATCTGGTATTACTGCAATTGACGGAACACCATGTGTTTTAGTATAGATGGCAGCAAAGACTGCGCCCCAAGTGGTGCAATCTTCCAGTTGTGGTGTGATCCCCATTGGTAAACAGATTGTTAGTATTCTGTGTTTCTCATAAGGGCTAGTATTTGGAAATACTGCTTCAATTTGAGTAATTTTTTGAGCTATCCAGAATGGAATTTGCTCACGTTTTGTGGGCATTTTACCCATGACTGCGCATAAAGTCTGTGGAAATTTTTTTAGTGTATTCCCCTGTTGAGGGGTTTGATTTGGAATGGTCATTGGTAGTTGGACTGTGAGAGTCCGCATGACATATTGGACTAATTGTCTGTAAATTTGTATTAACTCTTGTAGTTGAGTAAGTAATTCCTCGTCTGACATTATATCGATGTCAGGATGAGGTGTGTAGCCGGCTAGAATCGGCCATGTTGCTCCTGGTCTACCTAGTGGACCTAGCCTGGTAATGTTTTTATGATGTTTTAGGGCGCCTTTAAACCAGAGATGATGCTCCTGGTATGTGAGTGGAATTTCAATATCCTCGAAAGGAATATATTCCTCTGGTGGTTCGTCTTCTTTAAAGAAGTGAAACACTCTTGTTACTGGATTTGATTCTGGGAATACTATCCATGAATAGAATACCTCTGTCTGAAATGATTCGTGTGCCTCTATCACGAAAACTGCTCTACCACCTCTTGGTGATAGGCCGTGTTTTATAAGTTTTATAGTGATGGCTCTCCTTAAGTTTGGAGGGATGTCTATAACACCCTCATCGGCTTCATTTAAACCGGTAAAGTTAAAAGCTGTTACGACTGGGTCAGCCATATTTAAACCGTTCTCGGTGCCTATGTCCCCGTGTTCGGACATTTGTTTTTTGAAAAATGTAGTACAAGTTTCAAGGAAACAAAAGATAAGGTGCACAATATTTTGGAACACTGTATCCTTCAACGTTGAACAAACCAAACAGCTAATCTATAGGTTTTTTTTCCTATTTAGCTTTGGCGGATATTTAACCCTACCCACTCCAGACGTCTTATGGAGTATGTGAGTAGGGGTCTCTGAGAGAAAAGCACGACTGAGTTACTCAGTATCTAGCGTTAAATTAGTGCCTTACCAAACCGTTGGGCGCCATGTAGTGTAGTTCCTATTTCCCTAATAGGCTCTGCGCATTGGAATAATATACCCTATAGGTTTCACATAGGACTGAGGTCAGTATGTCCCTATTGAGTATATTAAACTTAATTACTTTGTGCCAGCTAGCTCAGAGGCCACTAGAAACTCCTTGTGAACAAGAAGGGAGTAGTTTCTGGCAACCGCTAAACATGACAACTTTGTTTCCCTTTAGAATCGGAACACTCTCAGAATCGTGGAAACAATAGATAACAGTTTCACTCAGCTAATCGTGCATGCTTGGTTTCCTCAGAGTTACACAGAAAGAATAGACGGGCATTTCAATAAAGAGGATTTATTGAACAGTCTTGTTTCACGTGTAAGAGATATGAGCTGTTATGATCACAAGACAGTATGCAAGATATATAATGTACAGCGTAAGCAGTAGAAAGAAATAATACTGCGCTAGCATTATCTTTTAGCATATATTCACATACATAAATAACATGAGCTAAAAATGCGAGTACTCATACGATGCTTCTCTATGCTAGTTCTACCCCAGTGTACCTAACCTAGTCTAGGTGTAGGGCAAGGTAAGATGTAGTTGAAGTATTCTATAGTATGGTATACTAAGAGTCTGGTATGCCAAGAGTCCCTCTAGGTTCTAGTCAGCTCCATACCTGGAGAATGAGAGAGGTGGGAATCTCCTTCCGGATCTCGAACTCTAACACCCCGCGAAGGGAGTCAGAACACTGGAAGCTGGATTCTCTGCGAGCAGGGATGACAACGTCAGGCCGGGATACGGGCTCCTCTGAAGTCGAGGTCTCCTCTAACTTGCATGGGCAAGGGAAGGTATATTTATACCTGGTAGGTGCCTTGGCATGTTAGCATTGATGTGAAGTCGGACAGAGGAAGACGTCAGGCATGGACCCTTAGGGAATAGTGGTTCATGCATAATAGATGAGGTCTTGGAGAAATCAATAATCCTGTGCTGGGCTTAGGTTTTGGTTTCTAAGAAGTCGTTGTGACGTTAGAGTGGACGGATGTCGGTGACCATGCCTGTATTTGGAGTGCATGGCTAATGCCTAAATAAGGACTGGGATCTTATGCCTATATAAGGGCAATGCGAATTGTGCCTATATAAGGACATGTTTCAGGAAAACCTATATACGGACACCTAAAGCGGAATACAACAGCGGGACACTCTTTCTGCTGACTCTGTTGGGGGCACCTTTCTCCTTTCCAAAAACACCCTGGTGGGACACCAGTCCCAGGGTGCAACCCCTGCTGCCCTCGCTCCTAGCCCGCAGAACACCCTGGTGGGACCTCAAGTCCCAGGGTGCAACTTGCCTCATTCCTGCTGCCGCTGACGAGGGGAGGCGCCTACATCACGCTCAAAGCACTGCCTCTTCCCCTGTGGCATGGGACGCGCATGGGCCATGCCCGGGCGAAGCCTGGACCAAGGGCGGGCCCGTCTTTGCCCGTCTTTGCCAGGAAGAGGCAGGACAGGGCCACCCCCCTTGTGTTTGGTTTATTGACGGTTTCTGGGGACTCACCGCCGCTTCACGAGGTACTGTAACTCTTCTGTCTGTTTAGCTGCGGTAGGAATAGGCTTGGGTTTGCATCCCCTCCAGCTCAACCACCTCACTGGCCTTGTCTTAACTTGCCCCCCCCACCCCTGCACTGACTTTTTGACTTTTTGACGCTGTGTGAGATTTATCAATTTTTCTCTGGCCATCTCAATTAACTGTTACCAATCATCCTCTCAAGCTCTGCAACCCACTCACTGGGAGAGGTCTAACGCTGGTGTTTTCCATCCTGTGACCATAGAAGGACTATTGTTTGGTACACTCGACTTGTTTTATTGGGAGGCTGGGCCACCCTTGCGGTTTTTATAGAGCGGCAGCCAGTTCGGAGATTAAGCAATGCCAGTTATGCAACAGTGAGCTATCAAATATCCTTTACACCTTGTATCTGGTTAACTCTCTTTTGTCCTGTGATCGTCTTGCTCTGCCGTACTCAAGGCTTCCGGTGCTGTCATATTCCAGTGATCCATAAACACTTCCTAATTTTTCTTCTGCGGGAAACTGTCACTGTGGGTTACTGCTGTCTAAATTTCGTACAAAAGACTGGCTTTTTTTTTTTTGCCCATGATCTAGAAGTGAAGTATACCTGACATAGACTGGTTGGCTGATTTGCTATAGATCTGTTGTCTTTCTGCTTGTTTGTTTTTTATTTGTATATCAGTACCCCAGTAAGCCCAAGGGAAGCTATGGGAAAAAGAAAATCTAATGTGCGTGGGGGTGGAAATGAGAGTATGGTGGTCCAGCTAAAAACTTGCAAGGCAAAGCAGGGTCGTAGGTCTAGAGCGGACAATTGTGTTTCAGACCGTATTGATGATCTCTTAATTCAACGTGAGGAAATTCTTGTACCATCGGTCCACCATGTCCCATCTGAATCCCCTATCCCCTCTAGCTCAACCAACCCTTTAACTACCTCTAAAGCCAAAACACAAAAACGCATTCCCCAGATGTTCAATAAACCTGCAACATGCAGTTCACGCAGTACTATACAGCCCCCCAGTAGCTATCCCTTACCATCCTACACTGTTGACGAAACTGAGCCAAGGTCTGGCTTAGGGTCTACTATGGATCTAGACCAGGGCCTTGCTGATATTGTTGACCCCGACCTTGCCTTATGCTATAGATTCTTACCACTCCAGAACTTAAGCTGTGTTCATACGGGAGAAGGGGGGATGGGGAGACAAAAGGGTGATATGGTGGCGGGGCTGGTGGGAGAGGCAGAACCAGAGGCAGGAGTGGTGGAAGTAGTAGGAGGTGCAAGAGGGGCAGAGGGTTCTCTAGAGGGGTTATCCTTGAACAAAAATGGGATCCTTAGGACCATGAATGACCTAAGGAAGGAAGTCAACCTATTAAAGTCGGCTGTCCTTACCCTCACTTAGCAGGTCAAACTCCTAATAGCCGGAGGAGCCCCACTAGTCCATTCCCCTAAAAAGACAGCCGATAAGCAAACAAATCTGCTCAGAGTTGCTACTTGTCCAACCATTTCTATGCCAGGGCACCGCCAACAGCTCCTAAACGCTGTCTTTAGGGAATGCCCCTTGCCATTAGATACCAGCATAGAGGCAAGGAGTATGCAGGAAGCAGGGTGGCAAGTCAAAAATAGACCCTACAAACAGCATGGCCAGCGTTTGAGCCATGAACCCTCTCTTCAACCTTCTAATTCGGCTACTCCCCTGACCTCTTACAAACAATAGTACGGGCAGACCCAACTACTCCCTAAACGTATATTCATGACCAATGTCCCCAAATCTGTTTCCCATGCTAAACATGAAGGCGATGACTCCCTGATCAACAAGGTCAGACCTTATATCCGCCATGTGAGGGGATGCCATTCAGTAATATGGAATGGCGTTCTGGGTGCTAAAAGGATAATCTGCCCAAATACCCAGACAGCTGGGAATATGGACCACGATCTGATAGCTCTCGAAGCTAGAACCAGCTCTCCACTCCCTTGGGCATTCAACTCAAGTACAGACCTCTCCAGCTTCCATCACTAATCACTTCCCTGCATCGGGGTTCTCATTTGGGCTTAGACTCACCTCATGCAAACATTGATTGACTTGCCCATTCTGCTATCCCTGATGTAACAAACACACATACGGCGAGCCCAAGCAGACAGTATTGTACCGACGCAATCAGGGATCGCACCTGTGCAGCATAGTTTTCAGTAACCCCCATGCTGATTGACTCCGAGAGGTTCATTATGCCCGAGCCAAATAGCTGGGCTTAAGGAGGGAGCCCACTCTGTGATAATATCTCACCTAAAAGCATATAGGATTGTAATGCAGTGGGTACCCATTTACCAGCGATTCCCAGCCAAAAAACATTTAATAGACTGAAGCTGGTGTTGTGGAATGTGGCAGGGCTGAGATTGAAAGTGGCTCTTCTTCACTGGGTTCAATTTATTGAGTCCTTTGACAAATGCATTCTCCAGGAAACCTGGAGCACCACCCCTGTTTACATACCTGGCTACCTCACTTTCCATCACCCAGCTACCTTTAACAAACCAGGCCGACCTGCAGGGAGACTGATGATTTGGGTAAGAATTGCATTAGCATGCACCATCTTTGAGCACCATTCTAATAGTCCCGACATTCTAGCAGTCCAAATTAGGGGCGGAAAGGGTACATCGCTAGATATTTACAATATGTATGCCCGAGGACCAATTGCAGGAAGACGATCGCCAACTTTACAAGAGCTGGAAGATTTACTTGACACTAGAGATACTGAGGCCCTATTAATTGTAGCGGGTGACTTTAATGTCACCTTTGAGCCACTATCTAGGGAGGACATATGTGGGACCAGGGAGGAGGACGAGCTGTGGCATGTTCCCCCTCTTGATCTACCGCCCATCAAAAAATGGGCACAAGTAGCACTACAGCTTAATGCTTTAACCCTCGAGTATGGATTGAGGGCAACCAATGGCCGCACTAGGTCAGATACAAGGGGGGCTAACACTTTTAATAGAACCACCAATTTACACCGTATCAACTATTTTCTGCTAGATCTGAGATTCTGCCCGATGATGGATGATATGGTTGTGGGAACTACCACAGATAGCGATCATAATCCTCTAGAGCTCTCCCTGGTATCACTCTGGGATTGGTGTATGAATTCAACCAACCCTAATGTTATGACGAGGGAGGTATGTCCTTCCAATGATAACAGACGACTTAATTGGGCTCGGATATCTCTTGATGAAGAGCAACTTGAAGTAATTAAATCCAATGGCCTTGACAGCATTACTAAGATATCTAGCTGCAAACAGGGGAAGCTGGGTGAAGTCACAAGATGCCATAGCCACCTCTTTAGTCTGTTGCCACCCTCTTTAGAGAACCGTCACGTTCCCAAGACACCACCAGGAAGTCCAGGTCACAGTTTGCCTGGTACAACAAAGAGTGCAGGAGCCTTAGACGCAAACTGGTAGTTTCTATCAGGGCAAATAATGTGACAGAGCTGAGAGAAGTAAGAAGTGCTTACAAGGCAGCTCATGCCAGAGCAAAGAGGGAATGGGAGGAGAACCGATGGTTGTCAATCAGGGACGCCTGTAATAGACATGACTCAAAACAATTTCGGCTTTTAGTCACTAGGGGGGACGCCATCAGGCCCCGACTCCGACCAACAACATCTCCATTGCAGCCTGCCAAGACCATTTTTCTACATTATGCTCCGAGCCTCATAGTTCCGATAGTATAGCCTGTACCCTTGACCATCCCCATTTATATTCTGCTGATTTCTTCACAGGAGCTGAAATCAGGTCCAGCATAAAATCCATCACAAGGTCCAGGGCCGCTGGACCTGATGGCATTCCGGGAGATGTTTTTCTTAACGATGTTGAGAATTGGACTACCTATATTATAGCACTTGTAAATGGTATTGCAGCGGGTGCCCCTATTCCACCTTCCTGGAAGGGAGCTGAGGTAATCCCAATTTACAAGAAGGGCGATCGATCTTCACCTTCTAACTACAGGCCTAACAGTTTGATAGACTGCTTTCAGAAGGTGTTTGCTCGCGCTCTTCTTATGAAAATACAGGTCTGGTGTAGTGACTTTAACATTCTTTCCCCCTTCCAGGCTGAGTTCAGGCAAAAGATCAGTACTACTGATCAGGTATTTTGCTTCTTTTTATTGGTATGGAAGACAGTGGTCATAGGCCAGGGAAGCCTTTATGTTGCTTTTATCGATCTAAGGTCTGCCTTTGACCTGGTCCCAAGACATAAGCTTTGGTCTGTTTTAAATGAGATGAGACTTCCATCTGACATCTTATGACTAATCATTCGTCTCCTTGAGTCTAATTATGCAAGAGTCCAATGGGGCAGCCAAAGACAGTTAACAGACCCGATCCAAGTTAACAAAGGGGTTTGGCAGGCTTGTGTACTCGCCCCCACACTCTTTTCGTTAATGGAGTATTCCAATATCTCTTCGATACTCCTGTGGATGCTCCTACCTTGGGGGGTTCAAAAGTAGTAACACTCTTGTTCGCCAACAATACGCTGTTGATGTCCAAAACCCTGAGTGGGCTACAGATGCCCACAAAACTTTTAATGGAAAGCTCACATTGGGGGGGTTCCCCTTGACAGAATGAATACTTTTGAGTACTTGGGGATCACCCCCTCTGACGATCACTCATGGAAGCCCCATATAGTGAAGCGGACCCTGCAACATAGACAGATCACAGGGGCTCTGATTAAGGAGCATATGACCTCCTTTAGCAGACCTATTGCAGCTCCGATTTACATTTATGACTGTAAGGAGGTGGGCTCAGCATTTTATGGTGCTGCACTGTGGGGGTTTGAAAACTTGGATGGTCTCCTAAGTATGGAGAACAAATTCTTGAGAGCCCTGGTTTCACTCCCATAGAGTACCCCCCTGCATCCTCTCAGGCTGGACATGGGCAGAACCTCTATCATTGAGAAGGCTAAGCTCCGCCCCCTTTTGTTTTGGTTGCGTCTTAGGAGTTCTCCCGAGTTGCTCCCATATGCCGCTGCTCTATCTGAGGTAATTGCCCTTGATCGCTTTAAGAAAATTAGTTGGTTTAACAAACTGAAAAGTCTGCTTACGTCAATAGGGCTAGAGGGCTTATGGGATGTCAGTGACCCTGCACTACTTCCCAGTAAGGCCCTAATTAAGGAACAATACTAGGACTGGGTGGCCCAGTCTTCTTTAAGTTACCACCAATGGGGCCGTCTTACATTGGATTTTCTTGAGTTCAAACTGACAAGAAAATTTGAGCAATACTTGGAGGCCATCACAGTTCCGCTAGGGAGAAAGCGCTACATGCAATTTAGATTTGGCTCCATTCCGGTGAATTCACTCACAGCCTCCTGGCCAAAGTCTCCCACTCAATTGGGGTTTTGTCCAGGATGTCCGTTAGCTGTTGAGTCGACAGCCCACATACTTTTTGCTTGTCCACTTTATAGAGCCCCAAGATTGAGATGGTTAGCCCCTCTTTGTAAGTGTCTCGGTACTCGTTGCCATCGAGTAGCACTGCAGATTTTAAAATCTGATACTATAAAATCAGATGCCAAGTTCCTAGGCAAGATGTGGGCTATCAGAAGATCTTTGCAGAAAATTGCTAATTGATTATCTCAGATGGATGTTTACAGAGCTTACTGTTTTAACTTTTTTATTGCCTAGTTTTAACCTCATACAGCATTTATTTAATATAACTTTTAATGTGTTATTGTAAGCACTTTAATTCCTCTGTACTGTATGCATTTGCACTTTTATGGTCTGCGGACCGGGGAACTATGACAGGGCTAATGCAATTTCTACTTGGATATCTCCCTCATATTGCTTTTACAGAGTGTTTGATAATAGAGCTATGTTACTCCAAGAGGAACAAATGAACACTAGGTAGAATGGACTCAATTAGTATATCCCATCAGTGTTCGGTTCTCTTGTATTTATATTTCGAAACTTTGACCGCAATACTAGTGTATACATGTGTTTTATCCATTTGTCCATTTGTTTTTTTACTAAGCCATGTTAATATCCACCAATAGCTTAATTTTGTAGTTTCATATACTGTACATTGGTGATAAACTGTGAATGTGGAAAACGTTTATGGCATCCTTGCCGAAATAAAGTATTTGAATAATGAATAGGAACGATCCCAGAGTCCAATGGTGGAGAAGTGAACTCAGTGTGATATCCTTGCCTCACCATATCCAGAACCGACTTTTCTGAAGTAGATCC
The DNA here is from genome assembly GCA_963921515.1 of Calotriton arnoldi. Lineage (NCBI taxonomy): Eukaryota > Metazoa > Chordata > Amphibia > Caudata > Salamandridae > Calotriton > Calotriton arnoldi. Next base: position 390,362 of record CAWUFW010012936.1, read on the forward strand.
TTCCCAATTCTCTAGGAAGTGAAGGATCCTACCTCCAACTCTAACTCTAGACCACCTGCTTCCTGATTCATTGTCAGCAAAACTGCTTTTTATTGGAAGGATTTTGCTTTTGCTTTTTTTGTTTCTTTTGAAACTTCTGGGGAAGGATCTTGGTTGAAATCTTAAAGCATTGTCAAAATATTGTCTTCTGGATGGTTGACTTAAAGATGATCTCTGCTTAAAAATGCTGGTGGATTTTGTTGTTGCTTTCTAAAGAAAGAATACTGCTTTCTCTCTTAAAAACACTTTTGTAACTTATCCTCCAGATCCCCGCCAAACAACATTGTTTCTTCAAAGGGAATTATTAGACCTGTTGATCTCTGGGCAGAGTCAGTGGTCCAGTCGTTCAGAAACAAATTCTGCCTTGCTTCTCCCAAAGATCCACATGCTAGCGCTGACACTCTAACGGAATCAAATGAAATGTCTGAAAGAAACTCAACTTTATCTCCAAGTTTTCTAACAGGCTAGAGCAGTCCTGCCCCTCTTTACCATGTTAAGGAGTTCTTTGAAATCAGAAAGAAGAGATTGAGAGGCACAGACTCCATTCACACCGGGATGCAGAGTTAAATGTGAGCCTGAGTACACTTTCCTAAGGGCAGCATCCCCCGTCTTGTCTGCAGAATCCTTGAGTGTGTTTTCCTCATGAGGATCTACTCACTGGACTTGCCACCACTGAGTCTGCATAGATAGTGTCAGGCAGCTTCTCCTCTATAGATGCCAAGTGATAAAGTTTGCCATAAACCTAGAGAAAGTAATCCAATCCAGTGGTGGCAGGTGGATTTTAAAAGTGGTGAGTATTTTAGGACCAACCATAAAGTGCGGGAAAGGGCAGCGATGGAGCCTGAACTGAAAAAGAAGGGTGCAGGAGTGTAAGAGCAGGGGGCTCTCACCCCACAAGAAAAGTTTGATAAAAAATTTATTCAAAAGGTGGATTTTACAGCATAAATTTACTGCAATTTGTTTCTAATAAAAACATATCCAAATGGGTAATTTTGCTGCAAAAGTGTCAAGAAAACATAAGCAAGCAAAAACATAACCCAAGCATCAAATTAGTCTGTTTACAAAATGCCCTACAACTCCCAAGTCAAGTACAACCATCCGCCAACGAAAATTGACACCCCAAACTTTTCCTACCTGTAACACATCTCTGCCTCTTTACTTGTATTGGTTGATCAAGGCCAAGACAGGTGGTGACAGCATAGATGCCAACTACTGAAAATGTACATGTTAAACAAAGAAGTTACTATGCGAATTGAATAGCGGCATAAAAATAAATATTATATTGCTATTTAAAAAGTATGAAAACTTGACTCCAATTAATTTGGAGAAAAAAATGGTAAAGATGCATCAGAGGTAATACAAGTCTGATGTACCTGAGCTGTGTGCAAAAGTTCTCTGGGAGTGTTTCCTCTGCATTTCCTTTCTACACCTTGATCTCTACCATACTACGACCTTCAACTGGGCAGCTTGAAATCCTGAATTACTCACAGCTCACATGGGACAACATGAGATATCCGAGATACTGTCACTTTACCTTAACAAATTCAGATTGTGGAGCTACTCAGATCTTAACTGGAACATCTTGAGAACCTGGAGTAACTTACACTTGACAGGCGACAACTCAACATCTCTGTCTGTACTAGTCACACATTACCTGAGACAAGCTGCATTTTGGGAATTTCTCACACCTGACTTGGGGCAACTTGTGTTTGTGAGCTAAACAAACCTGGCATATTGAAATATAACTATATCAACTCTAATCACATATTGTGGGGGACAACATAAGATTGTTGAAGGACTCCCACCTACTTTCAGGACAACTTGAGGCCTTGGAACTAACCACATAAGCCAGCACGAGCTCCAGTGCCACTTTAACTCTATGTCCAAGTGCAGCCATTCGGGAATTTCACCAGCCAGCATCAACCCATACATCATCCTGTCCCTAGGGTGATGTATCCACCCATCTCATCTATAGGACAACTTCACCCTGTGCTATCCCACACTACATTCAACAATAAGCCCTATCTTATGCATCTCCCTGGACCACTACGTGCCGGCCTTACCACTCCCAATCATGTGGAACTCCATCTCATCTCTGCACTCTTCCTTGCTGTAATGTGGTGGTGACTGATGTCATAACCTGGTCAGCATGACTGCCTTACCACTCTTACTCGCCAGCGCGTTGCCAGGTGGTTCCATGTTAGGATATGGTGTCTCCGGTCCTAAAGCTACCTTTAACTTACTAGAATACTCTGAAATAGCCCAAATCAAGAGGGTGACCTTCAGCCAGCCTGGTTTAGTCAACAGTACTGATCATGCCTGGACTTTCAGTTTCACTTCTGCCAATAGAAATATGAGCTCACAAATCCCAGCATACCAAGCAGTTTGATTTAATTAGCTGAAATCCGGAGCAGGATGAAAGTCACCCTCATCCAACGGACAGGTCACAACTAAGGAGTTGTAGACTATGTACTGATTGTAGTAACGCACCTCATAACAATGGTTTGTATAGAGCGAGCACAGGGCTCAAAACATGGCTTCCTCCTCACATGGTGCAATTTAACAATTCTTATGTGGAACCCAGGCGAGGTGCTGGCAATGATCCCTGGGGCTTGAGTAACACATTCACTCATGGCAGAGTTGCATAGACTGTCCATCCGGTTTCAGCCTGCCCTAGCCTGAGAGCACTACTGCTGGCAAGGTGACTTTAGTAGTACTACTCAGTTGAGGTGAGCCAGCCAAACAAATTACCAGAGAGAGCTGAGCCAAGGGTCTGGGTTGGCTGCAAAAGCCTGTGTAAGAGCCATTACCATGTAAATCACTAGCAAATCGTGTGACAAACATGGAAAAATATGATAAAATCGCTTTGAAATTTAAAAAGTGCATTTCTTTAACACGCAGAAGGCATTTCATGCTATTATAACATTACTCTGAAATCTGCTCTTATGAAAATGCTCTCAGTGAACTAAAATGCAAGTCAGTTGTAATATGCACCTTAATTATTTGGGGCCTAGATTCTTATTCTACATGAAGCAACACTGCAGTGTAATTACTCATATACAAAAGAGTTTTTTGTACATCACACATCCTGAAATCACATTTTTCTAGTACCTCTCATATGTGATAAAGAAAAAAAAAGGAGGCAGTGAAATAACAAATTTGTCTAGGATCACATTATTTGGTCAGAGGGAAAGCCGGAATTGATTAAAGGTTTTCCGTTTCATATTATGCAATGTAGACACTACATGGATTTAATTCTTGGAGCATGAGGTTGGGGTGTGGGTGGTCGGCACAAGCCACATGAATGCCTGACTCGGCTCATTTTTGGCTGGAGGGTCAAAAGGCCTCCGATCAGAGTCAAGCTGGGTCGCGCCTTTAATGGCCTGCCCACCCCTACTACTTACCCACCAAACTGCTCTTTTCTGCACCTTCCTGGCAGCGTGTATAAAACCACTCAAGGCTATTGTTTCTGCCAGAAAGAGTTCCAGGCAGCATTAGGTGGCTGTCTAAAAGATGACACAGCTGTAGCATCTGGCCTTCATTCTGGATGGTCTCTAGTGGTTTGTTTTACGCCATTGGTGGATATAAAAATGAAAATCCGACCCACGCCCAAAATAAATGCCATCCAAGGTAGGCCCTGAGGAAGATAAAACACCCTGAATGTACTTTTAGAATGCTGTACGTGTCTGCAAAACATCGCTTCAAGCTGGCAAATTTCCCGGATTAATGTTATGTTATAAATGTTATGTTCATTTTTATCTATCGAGCGCACGATCACCAACGGTTTCCTGGCGCTGTCGGGTGAATTGCTGACAAATGAGCAGCAGAACTGACAATTAATTTTGAGACAATTGTCTCAAAAGCCACGTTTTTAATTCTTCGGGAAAGGAGACATAATTAGTCTGCAACTAAAGAGGAATAGGGAGCGAATTTCAGATGGATGGAACCATATAAGAGAAACTGAGGCCATTCTTTCCCTTTTCTTGAATCTAGGGACAGCCAGCAAAAATGCAGATGAAGATCGATGTTCTCGTCTGGACAGAACTTTGTTAGTTTTTTCCTCATATATTGAAGTCCCTCTCCTACTAAGGCTTTGAAGGTGAGGCGGCAGCAGATCTTAAATTTGATCTTAAATTCTACAGGCAACCAATGAAGTTCCCTGAGCATGGGTGAGGTGTGTAAGGACTTGTAGGTACCTGAAGTGTCTGAAGTTTGCCAGCCATTTCATGGGGTTTTTCACATGACCCTCTCCCTGACATGTGAGCAATATCTCATGTTGTGCCAAAAGTTATGAATCAGCCATGTTTATCTAAAAACATACTGTATGTGGTATTTTTAGGACTCAAAGAAAAAAGGGTCTGGACTGAAGCTGCAATCCCTTGAAGGACAATACATGCAGGATAATACATGCAGAAACCTTCTATGCACTTTTTTAGGCCTAGACCATATGCCTGCTGCTCATATAGCAAAATTCCTTACTTTACTGGTGTGAAGCTGGGGCCTCGGTTGGGCTTGGAAGGTCCATTCTCCGTGTTAGCCTCCTGCTGGATCAGGCTGTTCAGCTGCCAGTAGGAGGAGGCAGTCCTGGCAGCAAGGCCTGCCTGGGCAGCACTCTACTGCAATAATAACGACAGTAGACATGCTTGCAGCTCAGGACAGGGAAGCAAAATATATCCTGCTGATTTGTTTCCTCCACTTAGGATCAGTCTTAGTTGTTTGCCGCCCACAACAGCTCAGAGCAAAGACTACTGTCACTTTCTAGCGCAAGCCAACTCTGAGTATAAAAATAAAGTGCGGAGCGGACTTGTGGTTCGAGTCAGATAGAAGTTTACTGGCAGGCTGTAGGAAACTGGGTTTCTGTTGCAGCCCCTCCCCCCCCCACACACACTTTTTGCCTGGCTTTTTGATGCAACTTTGACTGAAGAGTAATGGGTCCCTGCTAGCCAGGTTCCCAGTGCCAGTGTTCTTTCCCTAAAACTACACCATAATTGGCACAACTTCAGTTACCCCTGCAAGACCCTAATAAATGGCACCCCTGGGACTTAGGGCTTGGGAACTGGGGCTGCAGCACTGGTTGTGCCACCCCAGGGACCCCTCACTTGGGCTATGCACTCTGCCATTGAAGACTGCGTGTCTTGGTGCAGAGAAATCCGAAGAGTCAACATGTCAAACAGCCCTGTGTGCCATGCCTCCCATACACTGCATAAGATATAGGTAAGTCAGCCCTACTGCAGGCCCTTAGCCCTAAGGCAGGGTGGAATATATCCTATGTGTGATCCTATCAGCATAAGCAGATATGCCTCTACAATGTCCAGTCTAATCTGAGATGTTGTAAATGCACAGGGAAGCCATAAAGAGTACATGGGCTGGATACTTGTAAACATGAGTTTCCTAGCTACATGAAGGCTTCACTGATTCCTAAGGAGTTTGGTACCGAACATTGTGTCTTAATAAGCCCTCACTGATGCCAATGGTGGATTTATTAATAAATTCACATTGGAGACCCTTTTAGAGTGTCCCCTGAAAACCTACCAAGCACTGGTGTGGCTCCGGACTTGTTTTCGTCAGCCTGCCACTACCAGACATGTTTCTGATCTCATGGGGTGAGAGCCAGAGCTCTCAGAGGACAGAGACAAAGCCTGTTTTGAGGGGAGGTGCTTCCCACCTCCTCCAGGACAGGATGGCCTTCCTGGACAGGAAGCTTCAAAGGTCATGCCCAGTGGCGGCTCCTCCATGGGGGCGTCGCCCCACTGCTTTTTCGCAGTGCGAGAAGGCAGAAACATAAAATGGTAAAACTACCATTTTATGTTTCTGCTTCTCGCACTGCGATAAAGCAGAAGTGCCTGGAGTGCCTGGTTGTGGGAGGGTGGGTGGGCGGTCCTGCTTGCGGGCAGGGGGGGAGTGGCTTGCCCACTGTTGTGGGTACTGACTGTTTGGTCGGCCCCAGGGCCGACCAACCCAGTCATGCGCACTCCCCCTTTTTCTCTATGTAGGGTGCTACATGCAGCCCACATAGAGAAAATGGTCCGGCTGGGGCGCTCTCCGCTGCGCCTCACCAATCACAACGCTGCCATTGCAGCGTTGTGATTGGTGGAGGGGAGGGAGTCTGCCTGTGGGTGGCTTTCCTGTTGAGAGCGGAAAACGCGGGACTGTGGGAGTCGGAGCCAGGAGCTGAGGTGGCGCGGGACGGTGAGTTTTATTTAATTTAACTAAACGCCTCCCCCCACCCCGACGACCCCATTTCCACCCCCCCACCCGCCCATCATGCCGGCCGCGACTGTGTTTAAGCCATGATTTCCCCCCATACCCTCTACCACCAACTATGTTCTTGGTCTATTAAATACCACACTTACGACGCACCGTGATCAGGGACGACCCCTCCCCTCGCGCCCCCACCCTGTCGCTCCCCACCCTTCATAAAATCGTAGACACGATAAGTACATTTTTTCACCCTGCGAATCTTTACTTCTGCGTCACAAAAGGGTGCTTCGGTGTTTGCTATTTTGTGTGATTACTCATATCATCACTATTATACCACCTCTTAGCTTAACGTAATGTGTTGGGCTTTCTGTGTACGTTTAAGTTTAAATCATGTCATTCCTAATGAGATATTGCCTGTTCTTAGATTTCCCAAATTACAGCGCGTGTCCAGCAGGGGATTCCGGATTACAGTGCAAGTTCCTGGGTTCTGTTCTCAGCAGCTGCGGTGCAAACCTAATCTTCCCTAGGACAGGAAGAGCGCGCCCACACACGTCAGTTTCATATTTGCATACATTTCTGATTTCATTAGAACCTAGAAATACATGGTTTGACTCAAATGGCAAAGTTAGTTTAGCCTTCTTATCCCTTTCCTGATTTGTGCATAATTAATGGCAAATCCAATTTTGGTCTTTAAAGACACATTGATTCTGGCGGTTTTAAGACTTAAGCCTTGCAGCATGGTCGTACCTCAGCTGTGCATATTGCATTCTGCTTTTTCTCAGAGCCACTGTCTTTCCGCAGATGCGGTCGAGAGAAGTGTCATATATTGTTCCAAACGAGAGTGATAATGCACATAAAGGGCTCAACACTTAACGTTTTATTATTTCTTTTTGGTGCACTTGGTTGTTCCACTAGCTCCCCCGCACGCTTCGTGGTATCTGTGCAGTGGAAAGTATCTTGTGTGCCTTGCCTTACACCTGCAGTAGTGTATCAGCTGTGATCTCGGCGACACTGAAACCCAACTCAACTAGTTCCTACTCCTCTCGGAGCTCTGCCTTAGGGGGCCCTGGTTGTGTTGTGAGTGCTTTTCCGTACCGGTGCCAGGCACACTTTATGGGCCATGCTGCGCTCATGAGCGTGCACTTCCCTACATCGAAGGAAGTGACACACTAGGAGTTTCGCGTCACCCAAGGGCTGCTTAGCACATCGGAAAGCATCTTGTAGAACCAAACTTCCTGCTGCTGCTCACCAGGGTGACAGCTACACCAGCCAGAGGCCTCACTCTTCTGATTTACATCAAAGGTAAGGTAATATGGCTTTGAAATAGGGGATTGGTATATGCATTTTTCATATTGGGGTTTTATGCAGATTTGTTTTCAGGCTACGGATATACAACAAAATGTGTTATCTGTAAAATGTAGTGCTTCTTATGCATGATGATGCCTGCACAGCTCCAAGCATTGAACTGCACCGCCAAGTTGTGCTTTCAGAGTGGCTCGTTTTTAGCTGCCTCTTAAACATGCCTTTAAGCGCAAAAAAAACTGCAAAACACGGAGGGTTCTGAGAGAGGATTTGCACCTGATCACCTGTTCAAAGTAAAGAATTCAGGATCAAAACCCATGCGTTTTTGGCTATACAGTTGGCAATTAGCATTCAGGCCTTTATTTTGTGCCAGGGATATGTTTCCTGATATCATTTAAAAGTCATGTTTAGTTAAGAATAGTTCTGGGAGCAAATGGATTTAGCAGACAAGAAAACAGATGAATGGGGAATTTTTGGAATTAGCCCAGGATCACACAGTTTCGTCATGTGGGAAAGCTGTAATTAGAATTCTGGTCTCTTCATCCAAACTGACTTTTTAGGCAGTAGGCCTAATATCGCCCTGTGAGTCCCTCAAGGTCACATAGAGAGCATTTTTTATTTGAAATGCAAAACACAATTTTCATCAAAATTATTTAGCTGCACTATACTTCATTGTGTTTTCACAGCCCGCCTGGAAAAACTGTGACCTCTTTCTTAAGAACAAGCAAGAATTCATTACATAGTTTTATTCAGTAAGATATGGAGCATTTTTGTGTTTCAACATTTTAATTCTACATTTTCACAATTGCTTTATAAACCTTCTTCCTTTCTCAAATTTGCCTGAAAATGTACCATTTGTCCACTACATTTTACAAATTTTCCCCAGTGGAGAATCTCCTTGAATCTCAATATAATGGTCAGGATCGCTCGCTACACTCTCTCACCACAGTGCACTCATCCCGAACTTTTACGCCCTACCACTTTCAAATGTCACCAGCCGCCACTGGTCATGCCGCCTTTGAAATCCAACCCAGGAACCTCCAGTTAATGGGGGAAGCCAAGCCCCCTTTCCTGCTCCACCTTTGGCAGGAGGAAAGGCGGAAAATTAGTTAGATTAGGAGGAGGGTCCCCGCTTAGCCTACACCACGCCTAGGGCGGGGAAGGCGATGTGAACCCCTCTCCTTAAATTCCACCATCTTTAGATGGTGAGAAAATCTACTATTAGGGCTAGGGTAGTGCCTCTTCCCACAGGAAGTGGTCACTAGAGGGTGTAGACACCCTAAGGGTAAGTAGCCCATTGGCTACTACCTGTGTCCCCTTGTAAAGCCCCTAAATTCAAGATTTAGGTGGCACCCAGAGACCTGAACATCTGATTTGATAGACAAGAGAAGACCAGGACAAAGATGAGCTGCTGCTCGAGAAGAGAAGCCCTGCTGCAGACAAAAAAGGTGCCAAACCCTGCCTGCTGCTCCCACGACTCGACAATCTCTGCTGCTGTGTCGTCCTGAAACCTGAAATGGCTCCAAAAACCCCGGAGCACCTCCAGCCTTTGAGAAATTGCCGTTAAGCTCTCTTGCAGTGACGGTATCACTCCCTTGCACACTGCAGGCACTGATCCCGTGAAGTCCGGTTTGTCGACATGCTGCCCCCCGATGACCTTGATGCAGCACCAAAGCAAGAAAACGTACAACAGCTCCGGAGGGTCACATCTATCTCCCCACCAAGTTTGCAGACACCAAGACCTACCAGAGCCACGGCGTTCCAATACCACAAGGTATTGGACCCCTAACGGTAAACACTGAGAAGAATAGTCCACTCTGGACTCCTGAAGAACCATAACCAAGCACCCATCAAGGGACATTGAGACACCTGAGACCCAATTCCTGAGTGGCCCAGCTGTCCCAAGATTGCCTCTCCAAGTTGCCTGCTCCTGACCGCGAGGACCTCAAGACACACGACGCTTGGCTGACCTGTTTGCTCTGGATCTGCACCCAGCCCCACCAGCCTCAGCACCAATCAACCAGTTCTGCTCCCATGGTCCCCAGGCCCTTGCGACATCCTCTCTCTAAGGAGACCGACCGGACTTACCTGCAAGTCCCTCTGTGCAGTGCTTCTTCACGTAGCCCCCTTCGTCTTTGCGCACCAGCTTCAAAGACATCAGCACCTCTGCCCCCAGCCGATCCAGGACACTCCTGAACTTCTACTACTGGAACTTTGTACCTGGTCCCAACATCGAACTAAAATGAGAAGGTGAACTTCGTGAAAGCATTGTCTGAATTTCTATGCATTTTTCTGCTTTTTCCCCATTGTTTCTTATTGTGCATAGAAGGGATATATTTATCGAATTGTGCACAATCGTATCTCCAAAAGTACTTACCTTAGAACCATATTCTTGGTCTTACAAATTATATAAAAAATTATATTATTTTTACAAATTAATCTCGGATTGATCCTTGAGCGGGTGTCTCATTTATTGCCTCTTTGAGTACAACAAATGCTTAACACTACCCTCTGATAAGCCTAACTGCTCGCCCACACTACCACAAACAGAGTTAGCATTATCTACTTTTACCTCTACCTGCCTTTTGGGGATTTATCACACTCTCTGCATAGTGTACTGCATTTTAGAGCACTGTACAGAGAGGCAGTTTCCTACATAGGCACTAATGCCTGACTCAGACACAGTCTCACACACACTGCAAAACTCTACTGCAGCCCACTCAGAGCTAACAAAAGAGAGAAGTACAGGAAAGTGAGGCCTCTAAAGAGGCACAGCTGCTCCCTTGATGAACCTGCATTGCTTAAAAAAAAAGTAAACAACTCATGCGCCCTCCATCCAGTTGCTTAACCTGGAATGAAGCGATGCTGAACCCCTATCCTCACCCCAGCCTACCTTTCGCAATCATAGGTCATGCCCAACAACAGCAGTTGCTGGGTTGCAATGAAGGAGGAAGAGGTCAGTGATAACCCAACTCCTTCATTGTCCCTATGGGCCTGCTGAACGGCCCCCGGCCATTTAGATTAATAGCCCTATTCTAATCATGCCACCCCGGGCCACGTAAATAACGTTCAAAATGGAAACCTATACCTGAAAATGTACCCTCCGCCTCCTCTTCTCCACGACCACCACTATGTCATCACTGATCTGGCTTATGCCTCCAGAGCAAGTGCTATAGTAGAAATTGGGTTTCTGGTTGACTGGGGTATGAGCCCTGGTCAGGAAGCAACCACAATCCTATGTAAGGTATGAGGCAGGAAAACCCTAAATTAACCTGAGCTCACCCTCTGGTAGCTTGGCACAGAGCAGTCAGGCTAAACTTAGAGGAAATATGTAAAGTATTTGTGCAACACTTCAAACAGTAAAACAGTGAAAAAACCACATAAAAAGATTCCATAAGAGGTTTAGAAAAATAGAGTAATTTTTAATAACTAAAACAAGACCAAAATGACAAAAACCCAATCAGGGAAACCAGAGATAAAAGTTTTAGGGTAAAATAGTGCCTAAAAGCACAAAGTGTCAACAAGGGATATCTGGTTGCACAGGACCGGGACAAAGACACCCTATTTAAGGCGAATCGCCCGCTGAACAAAGTACCTTAAATCCTAGTGATGGAGTGTTGTGTTAATCCGAGGCAAAGAAGCATTGCGTAGTCGAACCAATGCGTCAGTTCCGAGATGAGGAGAGTCTGTGGTGCAAGATCCTGTTGCATTGCTGTCTAGGATCCTGTCAACAGGGCTTGCGATGTGAAGTCCGGACATCGAGGATGCACTGCGCAACTGACGATGTGTCGGTGCTGAGGTGTTGTGAGTTGGCGATGCGTAGGCCGGCATTGGCGTCGACAAAAAATGCGAGAACCTGGATTAGAGATGCGCCGCGCCGTCGGCGATGCATCAGTCCCGAAGACTGCAAGGGCGGTGTGGATCTTCTACGCCAGGCCCAATCAACGCAATAGCGGCGATGCGCGGTTCTGCTTGAGGATGCGCCGCTCATCCAAGGAGAAGTGTCGGTTCGGCTCGAGGGTGCGCCATTCAGCAGAAAATATGTGTTGATTCCACTGGTAAGCACCTTAGGCCCACTTCTAAGGGTCCAGGACTGGGTGGCACCACTTGACAGGGTAGACTCACAGATGGCAGAGTCCAGGTGCAGATGCAAGGTTGCTGGAAGCCTGTTATGTCCCTGAGGCTTCAGATCAGTCGGCCATCCAACTAGCCCTTTGAGTAACTCTAGGCTCTGGGTTCAAGAGATGCAGGTCCACTCCTTTTCCCCCAGGGAAGGAAGGCAGCAGGTCAGCACAGCATAGCAGTTCTTCCAGAGCACCAGTCCAGCAGAGTGGCAGTCCTTCAGCATCACAACAATCCTTCTTCCTGGCAGAGTATACACAGGTCCAGAAGTGTACTGTCTTAGTGGTGTCCGAGGTCCATTACTTATACCCAGTGGTGCCTTTGAAGTGGGGATACTTCAACTACATGCTTTTGAAGGGTGCAGCTGTCCTCCCTTCCTGCCCTGGCCCTAGACTCACTACAGGAGGGGGGGGGGGTATCCAGCCCTTTGTATGTGGACAGGGCACAGCCTATTCAGGTGTAAGTGAGGCTGTGCCCAGCTCCTCCCACCCATCCTGTCAGGATGCCTCATCAAGTCATGCATAAGCTCCCATTGTGTGTGGCTGTCTAGGTGGAATACACAAAGCCCAACTGCCAACTACACCCTGTCATGTGACTAGGGACAGGATGCAGGCACCAAATGTGTAAGTCAAGAAAATGCAAACTTTCCAAAAGTGACATTTTCAGAATTGTAATTTAAAATGCGACTTCACCATAAATTAGGATTTTCAATTAGGATTCCAGAGACACCAAACATGGACCAATATCTTCCCATCTGGAGATTACACTTATAAAATGTAATAAGTTAATCTCAATGTTATTCTATGGGAGATATAGGCCTTGTGAAAAACAAATTTAAGAGTTTTTTTCACTACCAGGACACCTGAAACGTAAAAGTATGCGTCCTGCTTTTTAAACACATTGCACCCTGCTCTCTGCACTGTCCAGGTCCTGCCATGGGGTGACTTATACGTATTATAAAGGAAGGTTTGGGCCTGGCAAGAGGTTTTATCTTGCCAGATCGACATGGCAGTTTAAAACTGCACAGACAGGCTCCGCAATGGCAGGCCTCAGACATGTTTAAAGGGCTACTTCTGCTGGTGGCACAATCAGTGCTGCAGGCCCACTAGTACCATTTAATTTACAGGCCGTGGGCACATGTAGTGCACTCCATTAGGGACCTATAGGTAAATTAAATATGCCAATTAGGTTTATGCCAATCAAACCATGTTTAGGGGAGTTAGCAGAATCACTTTAGCACTGGCTACCAGTGATAAAGTGCACAGAGTCCTAAGCCCAACTTAAGCAATAAATCCAGCAAAATTGGAGGCAAGCAGGCAAACTCTTTGTGGAAAGACCAACCTAAGACTGTCAGGTCTAACAGCGCGGAAGAGAGGAAGACTTCGACAGCTAAAACATGAGCACTGCGCAGGGGGTCTCAGGCCATTTACCTGACCGCTCCCCCCCCAGAAAAGAAATACAGATTGACACTGGTTCGTTACTGAGAAGGAACTACAATTCATTTCTAGCTGCTCACTCTTCCTCTTTATTCTTTTCTTTTTTCCCCAGAGTGATGAGGATTGATTCCTGACGTGGTTCACAAGTTTGGCAATATATCATTGGATATGTACTTCCCCTTTTGCTCTGGAGGAGAACAGAAGATCTCATCCAACAATTCAGATGCTGATAGGTCAGAAGACCTTGATTCTGGCTCAAAAATGCTTCTGCTGCCACCATTTCTTTCCTTTAAGGAGGCTAATATTTCCATAATAATCTTCTTAATCTTCTTCTTTGTCTGAACCTTTGTACCCTTTAACTGGTTGAGAAGATGGAGCGGAGGTACTAGAAGAGGAAGGTGATGGGGAAGGATGCATCCTCTTTTCTAAATGCTTCCCCATTGTCACGCAGAATTGCAGAATAACAATAAGGCTTGCCAAAAACAACTGTAATCCTCAATTACCCCCATCTCTAATCTTTAAATAGAAGGACTAGCAGGTATCCACCATAATGCGTGTGATCCACTTTGCATGCTGGAAATGAACGTATGCATCTGCACAGGCAAGCAAAAGTAAGCACACATTGTGCCTTCGCTGTGGGGTTGAGGAGGGTACCTTCCTTCATAGTGTCTGGAGTTGTGTGGCTCTAATGCGCTTTTGGCGGGGGTGACATCCTGCCTTGGAGAGGTTCTTTCCTGGGAAATCCCTTTAGACCCGAAATTACTCTTGCTTCTTAGCACTGAGGAAATAGGAGGTAACAGATACAGAAGACATTTATTAATTTTGGGCCTCATGGTATCGAAAAGGGATATCGCCTGACTGTGGAAGGCCACTACATCATCCTTGGTGGGAGCCTGGAAGAAGGGGATGGATCACTGCATAGGGCGGAAGGTCGCAGTGTTTCAGGCATGAGGATGCCCGCAAAAACATTCAAAGATTTGGCAAGGGCTGGCCAATTACAGAGGCATAGCCTTGGCCCCGGTTCCCACCCTGGAGTCCAAACTTGAAGCTGAAGTGCAACATTTTAATACAGGGCCTTGAGAATTTGCAGAAGGGTCCTGTTCTGTTTCCGAATGATGATTTTATTGCTGAATTGTGTGGGGGGGGGGGGGGGTAGTGGTCGGGGACCAACTGAGCGTGTTGTAGTGGTTTCATTGGGAATTTGCTGTATAATTTCTTGTTTCTGTATGAAGTCCGATCCGGCCTGGATATTCTGCTAAAATCCAATAAAATCTGTTTTGAAATAAACAAATATCAGCGCACGTGCATAATAAAGATCGTACACTTTCTGAATGACTAGTCTAATGTGCGTGCTCTAGTCTTAACATGTGATCCTCCAGGGACCGAGAGGCTATATGGAAACATCCTAACAATCTAACAGAAGAATACTGTGTAAATAAGGCATCCATGCTCCAACTAATATAAAAATACTGATAGCCTATGCATTTCTCTTTGTAAGAAGCGAGTACATCCATGCTGCATAACCTTACTGATTTTAAGGTCTGGAGGATCAATTCTAACAATCCCCATTGCTGACTGCGCCCTCATAGGGACAAAAGATATCCCAAACCCTGCAGGGAGAGAAATCTTTGCACGAATCTTGGAGGCAGTAGTGTGGATACTACCTCTACGTGTGAGTTATTTTGTTCAGATAGAAAACAAAATAGAAATTGCTGGGGATTCTAACCTATTTATGGTAGCCAGCTGAGAATGGGTGAGGCTATAGTTAGCAATTCCTGTTTTGTTTGTTGTCCTTAGAAATGGTTACATTCCTCATGAAGTAATGAGTGGGACCAGGGGTGTATCTTCAATGGGGTTGTGCGGGGTGTTACACCCCAAAAATAAATGTATTTTCTTTTGAAAAGTTGGACAGGTGCTTTCAGTCGGGTATGGTGAGGTGTCTGTCGGATTTCACCTGGGATTTCTGCATACAGGCAGACAAAAACGCCCACAGACTTTCTCCCTCTCTTTTTTTTGAAAATCCTCAAAAATGTTGGTTATTTTATAAATTACTGTGTTTTTTCTCACTTAGTACTCCTACCAATCCACATTTCCCTCCCTTTCCACTGTCCTTTAGCCCCTCTCCTGTGCCCTGCTAGTCATATAATGTATTTTAACTTTATATGCCAGTGTGATTGTTGGAAAAGCTGATGCTCGTCCCCCCACCACCACCACCAATCTTACTGACCAAGCTACATCCCTGAGTGGGACGAGGATAAGAGACTTAGAGGTAATGGTGCTTGCACCATTCATGGAAAAATTATACAGACTAAACAGAGACATGGACAAGAGGGCAGCACCCTCAGCCATTGGTTGATTTTAACTGTCAGTCAAGACAGGGAGTGTTCTCTATCCTTGAGTATTTCATTGGAAGAGAGGAGCAGTGCGCTCTTTTTCCCTTTCATTGTTTGTAAGTTGCCTCTTCGCCAAGGCGAACTAAGCAGCTTCCTCATTTAAACTGCTATAGGAGGCATGAGTCACCACCAGAAGCACTTAAGCACAGTGGATCCATTGACTGTGCTTGCAGGGTTCAGTATTAGGCTGGCAGGTCTACTCCGGTGATCTGCTTCGAGGGAGGGTGGTGAGTGTAACCTGCAGGACTGCACCACCTCCTCTCTGCATGTTGGTTTCAGTTTTTCTTCTGTTCCCAACATCAGACAAACTGCATGAACTGGTGGAGGGAAGTGGTGCCTGCCTCTCAGTTCCTGGTATCAGGTGAGTGGGATCCTTACTTTTTAGGCGTTCTTTCCATGTCAATAGAGAAACATATAATCTGTCAGTCCATAGTCTTTTACACTAGATATAAGTTCGTCCATGCACTGCCATCAATCAATCAATCAGGGTCGGTAAAGTGCAACTACTCACCCGTGAGGGTCTCAAGGTGCTGGGGGGAGGGAAGGAAGGCTACGTTGAGTGCTGGGTGGGAGGCTCCGTTGAGTGCTGGGGTCTCCCGAAAAGCCAGGTCTTGAGGTCCTTCCTGAACTGGGGCTATGAGGGAGATTGCCGGAGGTGGAGGGAGAGGGTGTTCCAGGCTTTGGCTGCGAGGTAGGAGAAGGACTTTCCTCCCATTCTAGTCTGACTGATACGTGGGACGGTGGCCAGTGAGAGCTGGGCTTATTGGAGGTGTCTTTGGGATGTGTGGAAAGAGAGATGGCTGTTCAGGTATTTGGTTCCGATGTTGTGAAGGGCCTTGTATGTGTGGGTGAGGAGTTTGAAGGTTATTCTTCTTTAGACTGGAAGCCAGTGGAGATCGCGGAGGTGTTGGGTGTGACTGCGACAGGGTTTGTCGAGAATCAGTCTGGCTGCGGCGTTCTGGACAGTCTGGAGTTTGCGAAGGAGTTTCTTGCTGATTCCCGTGTAGAGAGCATTGCCGTAGTCCAGTCTGCTGCTGATGAGTGTGTGCATGACAGTTTTTCTGGATTTCGTTGGGATCCATCCGAAGGTCTTTCGAAGCATGCGGAGGGTGTTGAAGCAGGTCGAGGCGACGGTGTTGATCTGGCAGTTCATTGTGAGCGATGACATGGAGGATGATCTTAATGTGCCTCAGGTGGCATGGGACTACAAGAATCTTTGACAATTGTTCAACTTCAAATGTCTTCACTAAACTATGTAATTGTACCGTCTGTCATTGCAGAATGTAAAAAAAGGTTGCACATCTAAAAGCCAGATCTTTGTCCTTTTGCCAATGCTTGTGTCTTTCTCCAGCCTCTCCCCTGTGTTTTACGTCAGATAATATGCAGAGAGTCACCAACTCTTGGCTAACAGCCAAGCTGTTCTTTGCTTTGTGTTTCCTTTCAATTTTTTGCCTTTATGTAACAATAATAGGAAGTTGAGGAAAATCAGGAAATATATTTCAAGGGATCTTTTATTCATAGGTGGCAACTTAAAGATGACTTTCAGTCAGCCCTGTTTTTTCAGCTGCTAATACTAAATATTCTTGGTGTACATTCTGCTTAGCACTAGGAATGAAGGATATTGAGCGTTTGTAGATTTTGTACAACAGGTCCACTTTCGAGTTTTGCTTTTGAGATGAAATCATGTCCAAGGGTATACGCTAGGTTGTTGTTGCCTCTCGAGGCTCGCCTCTATTCCAGAGAAATCAAAGTTCACCTGTAAATTAAGAACTGGCTAATTCATGCCCCTTTTCTTTGCATGTTTAAGTTGAACACCTGAGTTGTGCTCTATCCTTTATTGTTTCAGATGGAGATTGAATTCTAGGAAGTGAATGTCATTTCTTGCTGGAAAACAGAATTCATCAGAGCTCTTTTCAACACTGTGGTAGGAAAGGTCTTCCTTCCTCTTTCCAAGGCGGTGAAACTGAAGTCTCACCTGGGAGTCCTTCTCAGTCTGAATGTGGTTCCTGCAACGCGTTGGCTTCAGTAACAGAAGAATGGCCTGCTCCATGTCTGTGGTACCTGGGCCAGATTGCGCCTAAAGGCTTCAGTGCAACATGTTGGGGTCAGGATTGTTTGACCATTACAGTATTGAAATGCTTTGATGCACTTTCTCTGATAGTAAATCAATTTGGCCAATCTTGCCAAGATAGAGGCTCTTTGCCATCCTCCATTTGTCTTGACAGCAGATACCAGTGGAAATGCTGTGGGGCTACAATGGATATTCAGTCTGCTCAGGGTCTATGGTCTCCCCTCACTCTGAATTTGCAATCCAGTTGGAGGGAACTCCACACAATGTGGTAGCACAAAACACTTTCTCTACTCAGATTGAGGGGAATCAACTACTGGTGTGGACAGACAAAATGGAGGGCAAGACATGACAACATACTTGAGGGGAACAAGTCTGTACTGTCAGGCACTGTATCTGCTAGGGGCGGAGAATCTACAAGCTGATGCATGGAGTCACCTGTTTCCACCACCAGAGGATATTCTTTTCTTCCTATGATCTTCTAGGTGATTGTTAATAAGCTGGGATTGTCTTGCCTCTTCCATCCCTGCACATTGCTCAGCTCCTGTCGTTCTGTACATGAGGTCAGGTACAGGGAGCTTGGAGGATGGATTCACTGCCATTCCTTTAGCCTCAAGGTCTATATTTTGGGTTTCATTCCATTCTGCTACTTACGCGGGTGATCCACTTAATCAGGAGTAGGAGTATGGCAGTAACACTGTTAGCAAGTTACTACTGGTTCCCATAGCTTTGCCTGGGCTAGTGAAACGGGATAGACCAAGCCCCTGAGGCCTTCTGCCTTCGATACAGTCCCAACAACTGAAATGACGTATGATGATGTCATGGAGACTGCATGAAGAAGGATTATTAAAACGGGGTGTCTCCATGGAAGTGTTTCGAGCCTTGAAACATTCAGGCATATTCCAAGCCCTGGTGTTCCTTTGGCTCCTGTTGCTCCTCTTAGTCTTTTCCCCACTATCATGGGATTTGTGGAGAACAGAGTTTCTGAGGGATGGATTTTATCTGGGGCTAACTCTGTCATCAATGAGGGTTCAATTAATTGCTATTCAAAGGCTGGTGGTGGTGCAGCTCCCGCCTCTATTGTGTATTTTGCTTCTGGACTGCTGGGTCTCTGGGTTGGTTTGGCCCCCAGTACCTTCTCTTTGATGTTCAGGCCAAAGGAATTTTGGGGATGACATTCTCTAGGGTGGGTGGTAAGGGTGTCTCCATGGAGAGTGGGATGTAAGTGTGTCTGTGTGTCAGATTTGCATGGCTGCCATTCAGTCCACTGGAACACTTTTATTTCTCTGCCTTCTCGGCATCCTTGGAACCAGCATTTTGTAGTGTGCCCTCTCCCTGTCCTGCATCTTTTCCTCACCACTGGGCCTTCTATACTTTATTATTTATCTGGCAGTTTCTGTATGGAGTTCTCTCATTAAACATTTACTCCAGTGTGCTGCGAGTTTGAGCTTGTATACCTTCATTGTAGCTCCAGCCATGGTCTCCCTGCTTGAGGACGGTGATGAGGAGGAGGGACTCGGGGGCAATGCCTGGATTACTTACTTGGGGTTTCTATTAGTCAGAGTAGTACTCTTCCTCCTCATAGTCCTACGTCCTACCCACCCTCACTGGTTGGCCGGATGCTTGTTGTATGCATTTGGGAGCTTGCTACTACAGGGCTCATCATCTGTTGGGACAGGAAAGGAATATTCAATGTTTTCAGCAAATTAGATCTCATACAAGCTGGGCTCCTGAGGGAGTGGTGACAATATTAATATTTTTTTTAAATGCTGGGTGTCTGTATTTCGGGGTGGAAACCCATCTATTACAAGGACTGTGACAAGAAAGAGTAAGACTCATTGTAATGGACTTTACTTGAAAGTAATACTGGCTATCTTGAAATACTGGCCATTCAGTGCCCCCATGGTGTCAGTGGGTGGTGACACCAATTGATTGTATGTTCTCTAGACAGTAACACTTGCCGGCAGGGCTTTAAGTAGGCCGGGTCCCTCCGGGTCTCTGGCTAGTCATTTAAAATGGACATTGAAACGGACCCCTTTCGAGCCCTGTATTCATGTCCTCAACTTTTCGAGCAAAAACACTGACCAATTTCTGAGCAATGACTGTAAAAAAACGTTAAGGTAATCCATGTCGTTCCTGCTTATATTTCACATGGTTTACTTAACCTTGCATTCACTATGAGTGTTTGCTATTCCTGGATGTTGTGTTGCTTTATTTTCAGGCAGCATATTACTCTTATCTAGTGCATAATTGGATATGAATCGCTTCCAGGTGTTTATAAATGGCAACAATTGAGTTTTTGGCTGAAGGCAGTGCGAGTTTCCCCTCAGTGCCTGTCAGAGCCAAAAAGGTATTGACTTTAGAGCCTTAGGGGAAAATTCTACTCCTCATTGTATGGGGTTACTCGGTGATGTTCAGCCTGACAGAGCAATAGTTGAGGACTACTTTGCATCTGGCATTAATAAGCTGGGTCTTTTACCAACTATCGTAGACACCCACCCTGTATATCCTATAACTAATAATGCCCCCAATTCTACTGTCCCTATGGTGGACAGTACCCACACCGGGTGTGTAATGAAGGGTGATCCTAGGTCTAGCTTATTGAACATGCTTTCATGGAACGTGGCAGGTTTAATTACCAAATTGTCCAATCCTGACTGGCTTAAATTTATTTATGATTTTGATATCCTATGCCTGCAGGAAACCTGGGCAGTTGAAACTTTACACATAAATGGGTTTAAAACTTTCTGTTCTCCGGCTGTGCACTCCAGTCACGGGAGGAATAAGGGAGGTTTATGTACTTTTATATCCCATAGGCTGAATGTAAGTAGGGTGGCCTTGGTGGTATCTAATACCTATTATCAGGTATTAAAAATTCACATTGATAAATCTTATTGCACTGTCCTTCTAAACTTTTATAACAACATCCCTGCCTTGTGTTTGAGGGAAGTTACCAGGCAGTTGCAGGAGGACTTGGATACTGCCTACAGGAATACAAATAAAGATCTCTGTATAATTTGGGGAGGAGACTTTAATGTGGGCCCTTGTACCCACGCGAACGGGGGACATTGTGGACTATCATCAGATGATGATACAGACATCTCCCATTTCTCGCATTCCCCAGCTGGGGACATGCTAAATCTGATAAAATATTTCATGGACTTGGGTTTTGCAAACGATCTCTGTTCCCCACCCATACCGTTTTGTAGCACTTTTAATGGTTGCGGGTTGTCTTCAACTATTGATTTCTTTTTAATATCTAATAGATACGCCGATAGAATACTCAATTTTAAAACACATATGGTAGCTTTTAGTGATCATTTTCCCATTAGTCTCCCCATTGACCTGCCATCCAAAGTGTTATCTACTGGATCTATGCTCACTGAGCCATTACAAGACATTGCTATTAATCGATCCAATGGTTATACGATCAGATGGGCGGGAGTGGATTCTTTGCAACTAACTAAGACACTTTTAATAAAGTGCAAAACAGACTTTTTTACTTGCCTTGACGAGTCGGCCACGGATATAAATATTTGTAATTCCTACCATAACATCTTGCAGGCCATTCAAAACAATTTGACAATTAAATCCAAAAGTTGCCCCAATGGTAAGGTAGGGTGGTTTGATTCCCAGTGTAGCAAGGCACATGCAGCTCTGAAATCCTTACTGCACGTACCCAGGAGAGATCAGGAAGCCATTAAAAGGGCTAGGGCGGCGTACAAGTTGTCTATTAAAAAACGCAAAGAAGCCATCAGTTCTGAATTGTGGCAGGCCCTCAAGCAAGCATCTGCCCTAAAGGATATGAAAGGCTTCTGGAAGGCGGTAAACGCCCCTTTTTTAGCCCCTAAAAACTCACCAAACTTCGAAAACTCAATTGGGGAGGACCAATGGGTGTCTCATTTTTCTAGTTTATACTCCAGTAATGCTAATTCTAAAACGTGTGAGGGCCCTAGATCAGGCCCCGGAGGTTACCTTCCAATTCGCATTGATTTTAATGCGGATGAGGTGATCTTGGCTATTAACGCAAGTGTAGGTGGAAAAGCCACAGGGCCAGACAGTATTCCAGTGGACCTTTACAAATCTTGTCCCTTAGTCTGGGGTCCATTTTTAACCTTAGTCCTAAGGGCGTGCTGTACGCAAGGCTTTACCCCGACTTGGACAGAGTCCACTCTTGTTCCTATCTTTAAGAAAGGTGACTGCAACGACCCGGCCTGTTATAGACCTATTTCATTGCTGGATTCCCTAGTGAAAGTGGCCGGGCGTGTTGTTTTAAATAGATTGCAATCATGGGCGGAGGACGCAGGCATTATATCAGAAGTCCAGTATGGATTTCGCCAAGGTCTAGGTACCGTGGAACAGAGCTTGAACCTGAGCCTCATAATGGAAAAATATACCCAGGCGAAAAAAGGGAGTCTTTTTATGTGCTTTGCCGATCTGAGCTCGGCGTTCGATTGCGTTAATCACTAGAAACGTTGGCGCATTTTAGAGGACATGGGAGTGGATTCACAACTAACCAATTTTTTAAAACAGTCCTACCTAGAGGCTCGGGCAAGGGTCCGTTATGGTAGAACTGGCGAGATTAGCAATAGCTTCTCTGTTAGAAAGGGGGTAAGGCAGGGGTGCGTCCTGGCCCCCCTCCTTTTCACCCTCTATATAAATAGTCTTGGTGATACTTTATCTAGGGAATGCTCAGCCTTACCCAGGGTGGGACTAAGGCCAATTGGTACACTGTTATACGCCGATGACGCGGTCCTGCTGGCTCGCACCCCGATTGGCCTACAAAGAATTGTGACTAGTTTTGCTTCTTATATGTTAAGTCTTGATCTTAATGTTAACTTTTCCAAAACCTTCATTATGAGATGTAGCAAGCCCAGTGTCAAGTGTCGCGATATTTTAATAAGTAACGTGAAACTTGAATTCGTTTACCATTTTTCATACCTGGGAATTGTCTTTCACAAGAAGGGTTCTTGGGCTAAAGCCGTCAATTGTAAGAAATTGCTCTTCGCTAAAGCTATTGGTGCCTTGATTAATTTTGCCAAGAAGTTGGGAAAGCGCCCTATAAATGACCTGTTGACAATATACAAAGCTAAATGCATCCCAGTTGCTCTGTACGGAGCCGGCATTTGGGGCTACGTAAATGTGGAGCCTCTTCAGCAAGTAGAGAACGAGGTTCTGAGGAATCTCCTTGCTGTCCCAAATAGTACGGCTACGTACATTTGTCATGCCGAACTGGGGCTGTCGTACCTGTCCGACCTCATTAAAATCCAGTCAATTTTGTTGTGGCACAAGGTATGGACCGGTGCGACCACTGGTTTTAATCGGGACGTAATTAGGGATTGCTTGAACCGGCAACAGGTAAAATGCATCCCCTGGCTTGCTTATATTAAAAACGTTATGTATGATTTAGATCACCCTGCGTTTTTTGACAATCCCGACAGCCTGTCTCTCATTACGAGGAGGGATCTAAAGGCACTAATCATAAACCATTTGGAGCTGATTAGGTTATCCACCAATATCATGAAAACATCGGTCAGAGCTAACCAACTGCTCCTGACCCAGACGGGGATACAACCCTATCTATTATTCACCCTTGGAAATTATGACAGGCTTTTACTGACGCGCTTAAGTTTAGGTAACTTTCACAATCTGGTACCTTTCCCCAGTTAAATGACTGGTCACATTCTCTCTGTCCCTGTCCTTGCGATGATATTTCAGCTCAGTCAACAATCCACATTATATTCTTCTGCAAGTTTTATATTTTACTTAGGAAAAGGTGGATATTACCCTATCTGAAATTGCAAGGCCTGAAACTTTGTCGACCTGCCTTTATTAAGTTGCAATTCCTGGACGATGAAATTGTTACTGACCACATTGTGAAATATCTGAAAGGGGTGGTCAGAACAAGGAAAACGATGCAAGGTCCGACCCGTGTCTAAAATGAAAATGTTTTCTCTTGATGCTTGGGTCGTGTTTTGCTGTGAGACTATGGTACTGACTACAATTTTTTACCACATGCTACTTTTAAAACTTCTTTGTAATTTTTAACCTGTCGTTAATGAATTTTAACTTTTAAGTTTATTTTCATGTTCGTCCACGTTGCTTTTGATATGTATTGTGCTTTTATGATTTAACATTTTAAATCGTATAAAGCGTATCTTGAACTTGACTTTAGAATACATGCTCATCCAATTTTTGGCCTCTCTCCAAAGCGCACAGAGCAATGGTCAGGTATGCCACTCGTGATTCTATGCAAATGTGTGGGTAGGGTGGCACTATGGGCGAATTTTTGTGTATATGTTTAAGCCACGTCCAGAATTAAATCAGCCCCGCCCCTTTCACAGACACCCCCCCCCACCCCTCCCCAAGTATTTTCATCCCACGTAAAGCCCTGATTGTCGGTGTGATGAATCACATCATTTATGTTGCACTGAGCCGAGTGCAAACAAGAGAGGAACCATCAACAGTGCATCAGGTGAAGTGGTACCGGGGCTGGAGAATCAGGGACCTACTAAACCTGAATTCTAGATATTTTTTCAAACAACCCAGAAGATGGTGGCCTTGTTTGCATTTTGGTCTCATAGCACCCTTGCTACAGTACATCTATAGTTTGCATAATGATTCCAGCAGTTTTAATACATTTGGCTTCCCTGTGAGCGAGCACATAGTGAGATCTCTCACATCTCTGTCTCCAAATGACACGTTTACCGCTTCATTCGGCGATGCACGCCCTCGTGCAGTGACAGACGCCCGGGCTCCGCCTCCCGCTCCTCAGCACGCGCTGAACACTTGCCAGCATTCATCATTGTTCGAGCACCCGGCATCAATGCAATCACTTCGGATGCATGAGGCTAGCCGTTTCCATAGCAAACGAGCTGTGTGAAGGCCTCCTTCCCTGTGAACGGTAAGTGGTTTGACTGCCCCTGTGCACAATTTTAAAACGAAGTTGTGTTTTAGCGCCCCGTGTTTAAAACATTGTGAAACCCAGAGGAGTTAAGCATGATGCAGCTCTGCGCTTTCTGCTTGCTAGAGTCTTGGGCCCCTCCCGCGTGACAGAGCACAGCACTGTTGTGCCCGGTGCATCCATGCAGTCCTTTCATTTAACAGGCACAGGGAGTTATTTCGGCCAAGATATTGTGTGACCTACATCCATGGCGTAGTAAAAGTGCAGTTGGCCCTGAAAGAAGCAATTAAATTTGGTCCACATCCCCTGGATTTACAGTAAAAAATAAAGTACAGGCACTAATTGGGATGCAGTGATCTCCTCACAACACCCATGTGCCCTAGTGTAACTGGTCCTTCTGTACTACTCCCCATGGTCGGCTGTTGCTGCATCGCGAGATGGTGGTGAGCCCCACCCATAATCACGGGCTTCCTTTTTACTCACCATTGTAAAGTAGAAGTTCAGTACAATGTATTCTCTTGATGCAAATAAAGACTTCAACTCCCATAATACGTCTGTCAGTAGGTCACCAGCCAGGTTCTCGCTGTTAGTTTTCTTTCGTCTGCTTCTCACATAAAATAACCTCGACTACCAGGTACCACATTATCACTACAATCACCATGAAAGTTCCTTTATTCCATCAAAGAGCTACCAATGAGACATTCGGAAGGGAAGAAAAGTAAAAAAACAGAAAATGTCAAATTTGAATTTCTGTACTTACTTTACTTTTTGCTGGATGATTGATTGTACACTGTCCTGTGCATTTCTTTTGCATTGACTATGCATCATCGACCAATTCAAAAATACACTTTTCACCAACTACCAGCACAGATGCTTTTTTACGTAGGAACGCTTTGAAGTGATGGGGTACATTTATAAAATGCTTCACTGCGAACGGATATATTTGCACCACTTTCGTGCACTGGAAATTACTTTTGCAATAAAACACCTCATATATTTTCTTTTCAGTGTAAATGCTAAATATCTGCTGAAAACATATGCATTAATCATTATAATTGATTAAAGGTTAATTCCACTCATTTTGCCAAGTCATTCTGGAGAATATGGTGTAGCATTCCCTGAAGCTTCAGAAAATAACTAGCATCCCTTAAGCATCTGTGGTCTTATTTACATTTAGTGTCCTGCTGTGGTTAGTAAAATTGCTGTTAGATGCTGCCTGATTTTGTTTGTAATGTGTGTTCTCCTAAGCGCTATACTAACAGCTGTAGTTAATTTTTCATTGATATACACATTAAAGCTTTGCTATTTTTAATTCACATCTTTAATTCTTAGGTCTCGCGTACAAACAGCTTTGTCTCCAATACAAAATACATGGAGTAAGCCAGAACCTTATGTATGATTACATGGCTTTCTTTTCTGTCTCAGTTCTCCGCTCCTTCTTAATTGCTTTCTTCCATGTTCTTGATTTTGTCCCGCCACTGCAGCATAGCTTCTAAAATCATTTTCGGTTGACTTGTATCCTTTCACTGCTTTGAGGGGACTATTTTTTCACTCCCTTTCAGCACTCCATGGGAGCGCATGATTTCCTAGCTTAATTCCCTTTCCCTGACCTAAATACTATTTATTATTATTTTTTTGCGAGGACCCAGCAACAGAACACTGCTACCGCGCCACTCACTATGGAAACCCCATTTGGAAAACCAAAGAACCAGGGTATTCAACAAACATATTATGCACCTTTTGATGATGTTTTTAAATGCCTTTTATGTGGCTGGTGTTACCCATTCTCAAAACATCAATCTGTATGTTTGCTGGTAAAGTGGCGATGTTTGTCTTGTCTCAAATATGAACTGAGCTGGCATGACCCATTTGTGCTTTTCTGGGCTTCCCTGTGTTTCTTCTGTTATGAACCTGAGTCCACAGAAGGTGTGGCACATTTTCTATGCTGCTTGTCAGCAGGTGAAGGATCTGCTGACAAGTATTAACCCGAAAGGGAGTGAATGTCCCTACAGCCTCACGGGCTGGCCTGGAAACTAGAGTCAGACCTGCAAAAAATGTTCAACCCAACCCTACACTGCAGAAAGCTACAACTGGAATCAATCGTGGGGGCATACGTGGATGCTGACAGCCCATCCTGCTCTGAAACCAGCCCCTGAGCCTGCAGCCCAGCAAGAAAATGGCAGTGTCAGAATGGCCAGTCTAGCCCTGACAGCGCTCTCCTCCCAGGTCATTGTAGTGAACATTTTGACAGGTTGTGCATGACTGGGGTGGTGAAGTGAGCTAAAGAACGATGATGGATTCAACCCAGATCTGTGACTGGGGGTGAGTGTCTGAAAAGTTTCTGCGCTCGCCCATCATCTCTTTGTGTTTGCTTTTTTCGCCCTAAGAGTGTGCATGACAGCACTTGATGCTGATTCTCTCGCAGTCTATGCCACTCTGCTTGTGTACTTAGAAACTTCCTGTCAGAAACTAGTCATCTCTTTTTTTTATTTCAGTATTTTGGTTGCTTATCTAAACAACTATAAATAGTATAACAATTATTTTTTAAATTTTATTAGAATAAAATATACTGACTACAAGCAGAATGGGCTCATATAGAGAAAACAAAACTGTGCGTCACCATCATCTGCTACATAGTTACCATCACTTTGTTTGGAGTAGGTTTCACACACTACAATGAAACCCAAACCTCCCCCCCCTGTTTGTGTTGCTGCCTGATTATTGGCAATGACCGTCTTCAGTTAGGCTCTGTCTGGGGAGACTCCACATTGACAAATTCACCAATGCAAACTTAACAGATGATAAACTCCCTAAAACCAGAGGTCACAAAAGACGAGCGGAGAATGAAACTCTTTTCCTATTGGGAGAAAAACTTGAATTTTGAAAAAGGCAAAAACTTGGTGTAGTATCGTCATGCCTGGCTCCTGCATGCGGCACTAGGACCAGGCAAGACAAGAAGCAGGAAGGAGGTGGGAGGAGAGTAACCGGAAGGGAGGGAGCGTGGGTTAGACGCGCCAGGTACCGCGAGCACCACACCCCCAAGCGTGTGAATGCCCGCTGCACATCGGACTGCATCTGACTCAGGCACGTGCCGGTTTATTCATCACGGCTCAGCGCCCGCAGTCACAACGAGCCTGCATTAACCCCTGGACTCCAGAGCCTGACACGAATGCCTCATCCTCTCAGGGTAAGCCTCCCTGCCAAATGCCTGCCTGCAGCCTCGTGCATGTTTCTCCTCCTCGGCGGCCATATTAAAGTCAGGCCATACTGCAAAAACACTGTCACCACTTCGGCGGCCATCTTGAAACCAGGCAAAGTTCTACAGACTGATTAAACACGATTCCTGGGCGCAACTATTGCATTCTACGCCCTCACACTGCCAGACGCCTGCCCCCAGGGTGCCCTGCTGACCCTTGGGGAGAGTATACAAGTTACATCTACACGTCATCATGTCGGTGTCGCAAGGCCCCGCACAAAATACGCAGCTAGGTCCAGTACTGCTAGGCGTATCCTTCCTCCGCCCCAGAACCTCTGATTCTTACATCTGGCAGCCGCATAGGGCCTAGATGGCAAAGCTGGCTAGAAGACTTCGAAGACTTCATGAAGGGATCGTGGGTCACTGACCCCAACCAACAACTCATCGCCTTGCGCAATCTGGTTGGCAAAGACGCCGGACAAGTCATCAAAGAACTGCCGCCGGCCGCATCGCTTCCTATCAAGACATAAGAGAGGCGCTAAACAAGAAATTCCTCGACAAACGGAACCTGGATTATGAACGATACACCTTCAACTCGGCGTCACAAGAAAAGGACGAGCCTATGGGTGACTTCATCACACGCCTCAAACGCCTAGCTCGCTACTGTGAATTTGCCAATTTTACTACAGAAGACGCACTTCGCCTACGAATCATAGAAGGGTGCCAGTCAGAATCTCTACGTCGTCGCCTGCTGAAGAAACACTACTCACTCGACAACATCGAATAGCTGACATGAATAAATGACCAAGCTGAAGAACATGCCAAAAAAAATGAAAGCAGTCAAAACAGAAAAACGTGAATAAGCCTTCCGACTTCACTCTCAAGTAGACTCACAATGCCAGTTACACTACAAAAAGTCTCCGAAACCGGCAAGCCAAACTCGCAGCGGGAACATGAATAGCAGTAACCGAAAACAACAACTACAGTGCTATCGCTGCGGTCAAGATTACCCTCACACAGGCCCCTGTCCTGCCATGGGACAACAGTGCCACCGCTGTGGGAAAGAAAATAACTTCGAACTGGTGTGCCAAGCATCCCGCAGTCAATCAGCGCCAACAAAAACGAAACCATGGACCTCAGCATCACGCAAGAGCGGTACGTGAGAGGCGAGACAGGTCAACTTGCTCATCAAGATCCAGTGCACGGTCACACCTCACATACCGGTCTCGACGCTCGTCATCAAGGGAATCCTCGGCCCTCACTCCTATATCTCAAGACAGCGACGAATACGTATGCATGGTTGCAGACCCTGACAGGTTAAAGAAATACCCAAGACTGCACATTCAAATGGGAAATCACCCAGCAAATTTCGTCTTAGACACTGGAGCATCACTCAACTACATATGCACAACAGAATACAAGAAAATGAATCCAAAACCCAAGCTACAGAAGGCCGCTGTGGCCGTTTATACATGGACGTCCAAAGAACCACTACCGTGCCTGGGACAATTTTGCATGTCTCTAACATATGAAGACAGAACGGTTCATGCACAAATTCATGTCATAGAAGGACCCGAAGCAGCTGACTGTCCTCTCAGCCTACCCACAGCCGAGCGTCTAAACCTTGTGGAAATACTATACAAAGTAGACGACACACCAGACATCATCAGCAAATTCTCAAAGTTATTCACCGGACGTGGAAAACTATCACACTTCAAAGTCCGACTGCACATAAATGAACAAGTAACACCCGTAGCTCAGCATCAACGGAAAGTGCCTTTTCACTTCCAACAAGCGGTGGATGAAGAGCTACAAGATCTACTGAGAGCTGACATTATTAAGAGATTGATTGGACCCACCCCGTGGGTATCCCCAGTAGTAGTAGTACCCAAACGGGGATCAGAGAACAAAGTACGCCTATGCGTGGACATGAGGGTCCCAAATAGAGCCATAGAGCGTGAACAACACCCGGGACCTCATATCAGCGACATGATCACTCGCCTTAATGGAGCAAAGGTCTTTTCAAAATTGGACCTAAACAATCCTCGGCCCTCACTCCTATATCTCAAGACAGCGACGAATACGTATGCATGGTTGCAGACCCTGACAGGTTAAAGAAATACCCAAGACTGCACATTCAAATGGGAAATCACCCAGCAAATTTCGTCTTAGACACTGGAGCATCACTCAACTACATATGCACAACAGAATACAAGAAAATGAATCCAAAACCCAAGCTACAGAAGGCCGCTGTGGCCGTTTATACATGGACGTCCAAAGAACCACTACCGTGCCTGGGACAATTTTGCATGTCTCTAACATATGAAGACAGAACGGTTCATGCACAAATTCATGTCATAGAAGGACCCGAAGCAGCTGACTGTCCTCTCAGCCTACCCACAGCCGAGCGTCTAAACCTTGTGGAAATACTATACAAAGTAGACGACACACCAGACATCATCAGCAAATTCTCAAAGTTATTCACCGGACGTGGAAAACTATCACACTTCAAAGTCCGACTGCACATAAATGAACAAGTAACACCCGTAGCTCAGCATCAACGGAAAGTGCCTTTTCACTTCCAACAAGCGGTGGATGAAGAGCTACAAGATCTACTGAGAGCTGACATTATTAAGAGATTGATTGGACCCACCCCGTGGGTATCCCCAGTAGTAGTAGTACCCAAACGGG
Source organism: Calotriton arnoldi (assembly GCA_963921515.1). Lineage (NCBI taxonomy): Eukaryota > Metazoa > Chordata > Amphibia > Caudata > Salamandridae > Calotriton > Calotriton arnoldi. The sequence continues at coordinate 420,714 of CAWUFW010012936.1, forward strand.
GATCAGAGAACAAAGTACGCCTATGCGTGGACATGAGGGTCCCAAATAGAGCCATAGAGCGTGAACAACACCCGGGACCTCATATCAGCGACATGATCACTCGCCTTAATGGAGCAAAGGTCTTTTCAAAATTGGACCTAAACAAGGGGTACCACCAGCTTGAGCTTCACAAGAAATCCCGCTATATCACCACCTTCTCAACACATCAAGGGCTTTTCAGGTACAAACGCCTTAACTTTGGAATTTCTTCAGGAGCGGAAATATTCCAAGAGGCGGTGAGGTGAGTTATTCATCACATTCCAAATTCGTTCAACTACAGCGACGACATCCTGGTGTTTGGTGATACCCTCAAGGAACATGACAAAGCTCTAGATCGAGTGTGCCACGCTCTTCTAAATGCCAAACTTACACTCAATCGAGACAAGTGCGAGTTTCACAAATCAACACTGAAATTCTACGGCCACATCTTCTCCAGCGACGGAATGCGACCTGACCCTGAAAAAGTGTTGGCCCTAGCTGACACCCCTTGCCCCATAGATGTTAGTGACGTACGATCTTTTCTGGGCATGGCCAGATACTGCGCCCGATATATCAAGGATTATGCCACCATCAGCTATCCTCTGCGGGAACTTTCAAAACAAGGTCAAATATTCCGATGGTCAGCCAAATGTGAGCAAGCGCTCAACCAAATCAAGACAGCAGTAAGTTCTGCCATTAACCTGGCATATTTCAATCCTCGCAAGAAAACAGAAATCACGGTTGACGCTAGGCCAGTAGGACTCGGAGCCATCCTGGCCCAGTACGAAGACGAAGGAGACCAGCGACACATCGTAGCGTACGCCAGCCGCAGTCTTACGGACACGTAGAAAGCAAACTCACAGCCGGAGAAAGAGAGCCTGGCAGCTGTGTGGACATACAAGCACTTCCATATTTTCATCTACGGGAAGCACTTCACACTGATCACCGACCATCAAGCTCTCATAACGATATTTGGGAATCCCCGAGAAAGGTGCCACCGCAGATTGAACGCTGGGGCATTCGCCTCCAAGAATACACATACACCATTGTCCACAAGCCAGGGAAGGTGGAAAATCCAGCAGACTACATGTCACGACCTCCCCGGGCCTCGACACAAACGAGACACTCGCTGGCTGAAGAATACATTCACTTTGTCATCGATCAGGCAAGACCACCAGCCGTCCCGTTGGAAGTAATCACAGAAGCCACTGCTAAAGACGCCACGCTCCAAAACATAATGCACCGCATTCGCACAAATTCGTGGAGACACCTGGAGGAAACGCCAATCGACAAAAACATCAACACACAGAAACAAGTGTCCTTCCGATATGTCAAAGATGATCTCCCAATCAGTGATAATGGACTACTACTAAGAAACAGACGATTGTCATCCCACAACAGCTACGACAAGGAGTTGTCAACTTAGCGCATGAGGGACACAGAGGCGTAGTGGCAACAAAGAAAGCGCTATGGGAGCGAGTCTGTTTCCCGTCCCTTGACCAAATGGTAGAAACCACGCTCCAGGACTGCCCTCAATGCCAACTGGTAGGGCGAGAAGAACCACGCCCCCAGCTTCAAATGTCTGACCTCCCAGACAGCGTATGCCAACAGGTGGCCATTGACTTCTTCGGCCCGTTGAAGTCCGGGAAGTACATTATCTTTATCATGGATGAATACTCCAAATTCCCCATCGCGCAACAAGAATCGTCAACAAGAGCAACCACCATCATACCAGTCTTAGATGAAGCATTTGCTGCGTGGGGAATCCCCACAGTAGTGAAAACAGATAATGGCCCACCATTTAATGGACATGACTTCACAGAATTTGCAAGACACCTTAACTTCAAACACCGGAAAATCATTCCCATGTGGCCTCAAGCCAATGGGATAGAAGAGAGGTTTATGGTCACAATAAAGAAAACCATACAGCAAGCAGAACTGGCCCGACGAGACATCCAACGTGCACTCAACGAGGTTTTACGAGCTTATCGAACCACGCCACACAGCACCACCAACAAATGCCCAGCTACCCTGATGCTGGGAAGGACACCGCATACCAGAATAACTGTTGCAGACGCCGTTGTGCGTTCAAGTTCCCAATTTCATGACCACGAGACGCTGGCGGAAGTTGACAAGGTCAAGAAAGCAAAAATGAAAGAGTATGCAGACAATCGCCGAAACGCCAGAACGTCTGACATCCAGGAAGGAGACTGGGCGCTAGCCAGACAAGAACAGAAGACAAAAACTGACAGTCAATACCGTGACCAACCACTACGGGTGACGAGTCGGAAAGGAACCATGGTCACGGCCGCATCTGAGAACAAGAGAAACACACGAACTGTGTCACATTTCAAGAAGTGCAATCCAGCAGTTTACTCCCAAGCGGAAGAGTCAGAACATGACACGGATGAATCAGGCCGAGAAACAGAGAACTTTGAAAGACCTGAAGCTGTAGCAAGCCCAAGAGAGTCAAGAGAAGTGCGCCTTTCACACCGGCCGCAGAGAACCATCCGGAGACCCACCCGACTTATTGAAGAACTATAAACGAGTGAGCATTGAACATTTAAGAAGGGGGAAGATGTAGTATCGTCATGCCTGGCTCCTGCGTATGGCGCTAGGACCAGACCAGACGAGAAGCAGGAAGGAGGTGGGAGGAGAGTAACCAGAAGGCAGGCAGCGTGGGTTAGACGCAGCAGATAGAGTTTAGTAATAAAGAAGTGTGCACCTCGCTACAGTGTTGGTCCCGTCATTTCTGCAAGATACAAAACATGGTTTATGCATGCAGCACTCATGTACCTCCAAAGCAGCATATTTACTGGACACAGAACCTTGTACACTATCTGAACATTGACCAAGCTCCTGACTTCAGCTTTGGGCAAATGCACTGCCAGGAGCCGAACCTTTTTCAGTGGTTAGTCTGCCCAGGGTGGGCACAAGCATGGACTCCTGGCACACCTTGCTGCTGTGACCTGTGGTATAGGCAGAGCTGTATTTCTGTGTGGGGAGAGTAGCTGCCTCCATCACTGGAACACCTGCAAAAGGCCAGCTGCTGCAGGTTCCGCATGGAGAGTGACTTAAAGAACCAAGACTGTCCAAGAGCTCTGCAGCCAACCTGCCCTGGAAGTAAGACAAAGACCACAGACAAATACTGCCTGATTGTGGAGCTGTACGGATGCTTGAGGCATCGTGCACTAATGGAATTTGTGGCTGCAAAACTTGCAATTCAACAATCAAACGCTATGTGACCAAAGTCCCAATATATCAAAGGCAAATTGTGATTTGCAAATGTCTTAGTGTTTTGCAATGTCACTTTGTGACCCTTTATGAATCATTAGGAAAAAGAAGCATAAAATGGGCATTCACTTTCCTAATGAATTGCAGGAGACTGTAATAATGGTTTGTGCCTGAACTGAGGTTGCAACCACTAATCACATACTGGCACCTAAAAAGGGGGTGGCATCAGTTCACAAATTGGGTGCTACCACACTCCAACTTTGTGGGCAGCTGCATGTTTCACCCAATGTCCCTTACAGCATTCCATTTTTTAGGTCGAGCTTTCAACCTCTTGTATATACTTAAGTATATACACTTCTGTGTGGACTTAAACTCTGCCCACTGCTTTTCATTAGTTTGTTTCAGAGTCCTTTAAAAATCCTTCCTTGCTAGTGGTCAGTCCTGCCTCTTTGCCCCCCCTTTTTGTCTTTAATTCCTCCAAAGGAGCAGGGAGTAAGTACTGTATCATTACGCTATGGTTATTTATCTGTTCTTTGTGGGACTATTTTTTTTTCTTGGTTTCTTCCTCTGTTACTGTTTGCCTGTGTTCACCTTCGGTGCCATAGCTGCTTACATTTTAATATATTATTCCTCCCTCCACCTCCTCTTAATTTGACAGTTGTGTTAGTGCTGGCTGTGCTGTGCTCTCTCAGCCCCTTGAGCACGGGGGTCGCAGCTTTGGCAGGCTCATTTGGCTCCTGTTTACTCGCCACATGGGCCTCGTGTCACCCCACCTTCCCCCATTAAACACATGCACAGTCTGCTTTCCCCATCACAGAAGAGAGAAACACACAACTGCGCTTCTATCTCTGCACATCAGCAAGGCTTCCACCAGATGTGGGCCATTTTAACATCAGGCAAACATCACGCTATTCACTACCTTCCTGGGTCCTCTTTCTCCCAATCTCCGTTCGCTGTTCACCTGCATCGTCAGATAGGTACTCACTTGCTTTGTTCTGTTGGCATCATCCTCTGTTCGGTGCTCTGCTGTTTCTGCCTGTTCTCACTGACTCAGGACAGGCTCGTTATTGCATACCCATATCAAAGCTGTGAAGACCACTTGTGCACAAATACACGCTCCATAGAAGCGCTATGGTTGGAAGCATGCGTATTTGTCATGTGCACCAAAAGAGATGGTAAACAGACACATACTATTACTTTGTGAGTAGTTTGCCGCCAAGTGAGACGTCCCAGTGTATTATGCACTTTTGTAAAGATGTCTGATGAGTCTGGCAGCCATGGGCTCAAGTGTGCAATCTGAGCACAGCGAGCTCTGAGTGCAGCTAAAGCCCATGCGCACATGGTGCAACTAAACCTGTGACAGTCACGGACTCGGGTGTTCCACCTAGCTGGATATACTGTGTGTATATGCACTTGTGCAGCGATGGCCATGGAATCAGGTGGGCAGCTAACGCCCACCTCATATACCCTAAACATGTGGCAGCCAGGGGCTTAGGTGAGCCATCTAGCGGCCTGTACCATGTGCGTATGCCTGCACACCAGCATGGCAGTGGGGTCAGGTTGCATGCTAATGCCCACGCACACCTCCCATGCCTTAAACATGTGGCTTAGGTGAGCCCCCTAATGGCATGTAAAATGTGTGTATGCATGGCTGCATGCACCCATGCAACACTGGTGATGTCCGCTGATTCAGATGTGCAGATAATGTCCTTGCATATCTCGTATACCTTAAACCTATGGTGGCTAGGAGCTGAGGTTTAACAACTAATGTCCTTGCACATCTTATATACCTTAAACATACGGCCAGGGGATGAGGTTTACCAACTAATGGCATATACAGTGTGCGTATGCATACACACGTGCAATACCGATATGGGGTCAGGTTTGCAGACTAATTCCACGCCCACCTCGCATGTCTTAATCCTGCCGGAGGCTGAGGTATGGCAGTAAATCCAGAGCTGCCAGGTTGGAGGTGTCGTTGAGGTCAGCATGTTCCGCTATCTCACAAGCTGCCTGTCCTGGCAATGTACCGCTGTGACTCGGACACAGGGCTGCTGACAGGCCCCTGGGTGCCTAGCTTCCATGGGCGCCCCTCAAGCAATCCGCTTGTATTCTGGGTGGCACACTGTTCCCATGCCACTCGAGTTACCCTTCTATCCCACCCTTCCCATGCACTCCCTGCCTTTGTACCGCATTGTGACCAAGAGTCGTGTCTGTCTCTTCCAACAGCTCCATGAGAACTTGCTTCGTCTCCCCGGCTGAAGTTTTCATTTTGCCTGGTAAGTTTCAGCGTCGTTTTCAAGCGTGTTTGTTCACCAGTGGTGGCCACCACTAACAAAGGGTGGGGGGGGGGAAAGCGCGGGGGATTGGGGGAGTGCAGGGATTTGCCTGAGTGGGCTGGAAAGATGCTCCGCTCAGGTCATGGAGTCTGTGAGGTTACTCCAGCCCGGCTGCTGAATGCTTCCAAGACGGTTCTGGTCTGTGGGTGTTGCACTGGAAAAACTTGCCGCACATGTGCGATGCGTGGAAATCCGTGACGCGCTGGAGGTCGAATCGGTGGCGGCAAACAGGAGCTGCGTTGATTTCTTCAGCGACGGTTCCACGATGCGTCGTTTCTTTTAGCCGCACAGAGGGGCCTGCGGCGGAGTTTGTGCAGTGGTATCTGACTTCAGAGATCGGTGTGCTGAACTTATCTGCGGTGGTTCTTCAGGCAGCTGGCAGGCCCTGCATTGATTTCTTTGGCCACTCTGGGCTGTGCGTCGGGATTTTCTCCCACACAGCGGTGCTGCATAGGAAAATGCAGCCGCAAGAAGGGCAAAGCTTGCATTTTGTAGGTTTCTTTGTAGTTCCTTGCAGCAGGAACAACCTCCAAGGGCCCAGAATTGGATTTAGCAACACATGGCAGGTTAGAACTCCCAGCAGTGGGGTTCAAGGATGCTGCAGGTGAATGAAGTCTTTGCATCCCTGAGACTTCTTAACAGGAGGCAAGCTCTACTTCAAGCCCTTGGAGAATCTTCTTAAGCAGGATATCACAGCAAGGCAAAAGTCCAGTCCTTTCCACTGCCCACAAACAGAAGCAGCAACTTCAGGCCAACCCAACAACACACATCAAAGGGGCAGTACTTCTCCTGGCAGCTTTTCAGCTCTTCTTCCTGGCAGAAGCAATCTAAAAGTCTTGGGTTTTAGGTCTAATACTTACACCCCTTTTTCCCTTTGCAGTCTTTGTAAGAAAGTCTCTCTTCCTCAGTAAAAACCAGGTCTGTCCTCCCTGGTCGAGCCACACTACAGGGGGTGGAGACGGCATTGTGAAAGGCAGCCAAAGCCTATTTAGGTGTTAGTGACAACTCCTCCCACCACTCTAGAACAGGAAGACTCATCCGCATATGCAGAGCACACCTCAATTCCCTTTGTGTGTGTGTCTGGAGTGAATGCACAAACAAGCCCCTGTCAGTCTAAGCCAGACATTGATTCTACTGACAAGCAGAGGCACAGGATGGTTATACAAGAAAATGCCCACTTTCGAAAAGTGCCATTTTCAAACACACAATTTAAAAAGCAGCTTTGCTAAAAGATGTGTCATTAAAGCCTGAACTCAGGGAGCCCAAACTCCAAATCTCTAGCAGTTCCCAATCGAAATTTACACTTGTAAAATGTTACAAGGCAGCTCCAATGATAGCCTATGAGAGAGCTAGTCCTTGCAACAGTGAAAAACGAAATTGGCAGTATTTCACTATGAGGACATGTAAAACACACCAGTACATGTCCACCTTTCATATACATTGCACCCTGCCCAATGGGGTACCTTGGGCCTAACTTAGAGGTGACTCACATGTAAGAAAAGAGAAGACAACATATCCCCAGCACACGCTATTTATCAAAGAAACACAATTATTATGTAACCGTATCTTCATTAAGTTCCTTATTCTTCTTTTGTTCAGTTGTGCATTTCTTTCGCCTTAGTCAAAACAGTTCTTAAGCCTTAGCCGCTAAGATCTGTGACAGAAATCCCAAACTCTTCTCCCAGTTACATAAGGATTTTCAAGACACAGTCTTGCAAAAGGTTGTCCACACTTCGTATCCCCTTTCCTATCCCATGATGCCCAATATAATGGTGCATTATCAAAACGGAAGTCTGAGTTACACTACAATGGAGTTCAGCATGAGCTTATACTCCAAGTGCCATGGCAGGAGGGTCGAATGAAGAATAAGGTTCCCCGCCATAAAGTGATGCAAAGTAGACAAGTATACTGGAAGAATTGTGGTGTCACACCCCAAGGTATGGTGCTCAAGGGTAACCCACATAGGGGCCTCATAGGGATGGAGCTAGTGGCAAGATAATTGTGAAAGTTGGAAGACCAGGCTATATGATGGCAGGTGCAGGAAGCATAGTCCCCCAGACACAACGAAGAAGCACAGAGCCAAGGGCTCTTCCAACTCCAACTGAGTTCCAGATGTAGGAAGAGATATCTGTCTCTATCCCAGCAAGGAGTGCAGGTGGTATCTAAAGGGTAGCATTCCTAACACATAATTGTAGCTTGGGGCAACCATCATCTTAACTGTTTATACCAGAAGTTAAAATGTTCCCATTTGAGGAATCGCGTTTAGATTTTTCCACCAATAGCAGACTATCCTAAACCATACCAGTGGGACCACTATTAATGCGAAAAGCCAAGTACCGGAGATCCTTAGATACCCACTTCATAACATACACTTGAATGCAGGTGCTGGTAGTCAACTTTGACATTGGTGGGGCTTTGCATTTTGTCCAGTTAATCTTATACCGGGACAGGTGGGAGAGCTGGTCAACAATGGACATCTCGGCTGGAACAGAGACTTCTGGACATGACAAGATGGATTTAATCCAGATCTAATAGTGACTGGGGGTGAGTGTCTGAAATCTTTCAGTACTCCGTCCGTCATCTTATTGTGTTTGCATTGTTCACCCTAAGTTGGCAGGGTATACCCAGATGTGGGTCCCTTGCTCACTTTGCCACTGGATTCAAGCTAGCCTGGCTGATGAGGGGAGTTACCCCGAAACCGGTCCCAGGATGCTTTGTTTCGGTCCAGGGAAGACCTGGCTTGGCAGTTCGGGCTGGTCTGTTCCCATGAAGAACAGGGTCAAGACTGATTAGCATATGGCTGGGTCTGAACTGGGGTGGTTAAGTGAGCTAAATACAAAAAGAACAATTGATGGACAGAATGCAGAACAATGTCATACATTCACCCCAGTACAGAGATCTGGGCCTAAATCCATCGTTTTTTTGCTCACCATGCCATTCCAGTTTGAACCCAGCCATATGCAAATCAGTCTTGACCCTGTGCCTCATGGGAACAGTCCAGCCCGAACTGCCAGTCCAGGTCCTCCCTGGACTGGAAACAAGCATCCTAGGACCGGTTTCGGGGTTTCACCCCTCATCAGCCAGGATAGCTTGACTCCAGTGGCATGGAGAGCACGGGACCCACGTCTGGGCATACCCGTCCCACTCGGGGTGACAAACGCAAAAAGAACAATTGATGGACATTGGGTGAATGTATGACATTGTTCTGCATTCTGTCCATCAATTGTTGTTTTTGCAAGTGAGCTAAATAACAATGATGGATTTTACCCAGATCTAATAGTGACTGGGGGTGAGTGTCTGAAATGTTTCAGCGCTCCGCCCATCATCTTATTGTATTTGCAAGAAGAGGAGAATGTCATCATCATAAAATAGCACCTTAATTGCCTCATCTCCATCCTGATGCCCTTTACCTCTGGCACTTGCCAGATGGCAATATAGAGGGGCTCAAGGACATAAAAGGAAAAGGAGGGGTGTGAGAGGGAAACCCTGTTGAATGTCCTAATGAACTGAGAAAGAATGTGACAAGAAGCTTCCACCGTTGACTTCTCCCATTGGGGAGCTTAAAGAAGGTTGCGCCAATGTCCAGAGGTGGTTGCGTGATCATCTAACAGGCACAAAGCATACCTAGCATTAGTGGATGAGCTGCTGGATTATTTTTCACAGGCGGTTGGCAAGGATTTTAGCCATGATTTTCAGATCCACATTTATCAGTGAGATAGGGCGATGACTAGTGCAATCCAACGGGTCTTTATTCTGTTTAAGGAGTAATGCAACAGTGGCCTTATTGGATACTATCCCCAAGGAGCCAGTCACAGCCGCTTCATGGAATGCCTTTGCCAGGGGCGACACCAGAAGAGGCTTGCCAGCTTTGTAGAATTCATTAGGGAAACCATGCACCCCTGGTGATTTGCAGGTTGGTAGGGCTGAAATAGCTTCTGCTAACTCTTCCTCCGGGAAATCCCCCACTGCATACTCCCGCCTCTCATCGTTGAGAGAAGGAATATGTAAAGGAGCAAGGAAGGCAACAATTTGTTCTGACAAGGCCTGAAACTCAGTGATGTAGAGAGAGGAGTAAAAGGAGGCAAAATAATCCATGATATCAAGGAGGTGCATCAATATCGCTCCAGCAGCATCCCATATCTCTGGTATGGACAGCTGCAACTCTCGCTGATGATGCTGGGCAGCTACCAAGCACCCTGCCTTTTCACAATGGGCATTCCACCTCCACTGCAACTTAACCAGCACGTTTTACGCCACAGTCGTAAAATATGTATTAAGTTTAGATTTGGCCAATTTCAGCTCCCCTGTATCACAGGTGTGGGGGTTAACAGATACCTACAATGAAGATTGCCTCTCTAAATGGTGGACTTCTGACAAAGCTTTACAACAGCGGAGTCTCCCATCATAATTCTGCACAGTGTTGCGTTCCCGCTGGCACACAGGACCCTATGTAAGTCCACAGATTCCTCATTATCTTTGTGGTATGAACCAATATTAAGTTGTAGCTGTTCTTTTTGTTCATAGTGTTTATATGCAAATGCCCTCATCCGCCACCGAATTGGCGGGAGGGACCAACCCCACATCTAGATCCAGTCAGACAGGGCTAAAATCTGACAGGTGGGCTTCCAGGATAGTACATCCCTCCACAATGGACAGCACCCTCACCTGTAGTAAAAAGTAGTCTATGAGAGACTGAGTCCCATGCGGGCAGGAGAAAAAGGTATAATCCCGGGTCGTTTGGTGAAATAAGGGCCAAGCATCAATGAGATCATAGTCTTCTATAAGTTTCTGCAAGAATGCTCTATCCGTGCGATTGTGACAGTTAGGGTGACCAGAGCAGTCTAATACAGAGTCAGGAGGGAGATTCCACCCCCCCCCAAATCAGGGAAATACGCCCAAAAGTCTCAAGAGCTAAGGAAAGACAGGCAAAAAAGTGAGCCTCATTCAGGTAGGGGCATAGATGGACGCCACGATCATCGACATGCCCGTTAGGCACAGCTTTGCAAAGACCCATCTGCCCTCATCATCCTGCCAAGCCTTGAGGACTTTACAGGGGAGGTGCTGTCCTGTGAGAATGGCCGTACCACATTTTTTTGAGGAGCTACTGGATGGAGTCAAGTCTCCAATAGCTGACACCGCCTGCTACTGCTCATCACTATGCCCACCCAGTTCCGTTTGTGTTTAAGAGACTCAGTCAGGGAAATGTGTTTTTCCTAGAGGAGGGCATTGTCTGTACATTTCATATGAAGAAAATACAGCATCTTATTTTGTTTCACATGGTGCCACAAACAGTTGTTATTCCAAGACAAGAGTGACAATGGCTTGGACATATGTAGGTATAAGTTGTGAATTGCGAACTGTAAATAGAACCAGTCCTCCTATACCAGGGCACTGAAAGGTAAAAGGAAGGACTACTCGGAGTGGGAAGTAACTACACCCAAGTGGAAGGGCAAGAGATTCCTCTCATCTGCCACAGATGGACTGCAAAGATAGATACGTCACATGTGCAGTGGCATCAGGCCCTATGGGAGAAGGGAAGAGAACGAGGAAATAAGAGTAGAGACCAGACAACTTTGAATTGCGAGCTAACTCCCACACCATCCAAAAGTACCAACCTGGACCCCCACCCAACCACTACACGGGGATACCCAACCCCGCAGACAAGAATGGGGCTGCACAATTTTCATACTGTACTCGTCCAGATAGTGGCATGACCTATGCCAAACAGAGCGTGAGAGAACAATGGGGATGGAGCATTCCCTGCCACAGCCTTAGTGTCAGTTGAGACAGAGCCCTCACCCACCCATCAACCCATTCAGGCACACATGACTTGCTCAGGGATTCATCTCAGATTGTTCTTTGGGTGCTGCTTCAAGGTAGGAGTGTGGTCTATGAGCACTATGGTTTTTTATGTTTAACTGGATTCACTTTGGTAATGGCTGTATTATTATTTCCCTTGGCAGTCATATCCTGGTTTCTTCTAGATCGGAAGGTATGTCATATTGCTTTCATGGGTGTGAGTATTAGAATGAGTTTCATGGATGGGACAGCTAGATGTCTGTCTTATTTTTATTTTTTCAGTAATTGGTTTCACCACTGGATCGTTTTGAACATTTGAAATACATGCTAGTGTTACCAGCTTTCGTGTCATGTGAGTATCATACAGAATATCTAGGGATAAGGAGCTCACTAACACACAAACACTGGAAGTGGTGGACTGTGATTGACAATGTTTAGTCACTTCAGAACACCAAACACAAGGAAGAAGGTGTCTTTGGGTTACTATGGCACAATTCAATATGAGCTTATTTGAATTGGGTGGTCGTTCCATTATTGTACATGTAAACATGTTTTCTTTGTGTTTTTACAGATGTGCCCCTGATGAAGGGACGACAGTCCCGAAATGCATTGGGCTGTTGTTTGAATTATGTTTGTTTTAATGACATGAAAATTCAGTTGTTAGTTTTTCAACTAGGTTGATACCTATAGAAGTGAATGTAATAATTTGTAGTAACGCAAGACTTTCTTGATTGAAATCATTCAGATTTGCATTAAAAATCATGTGAGAAATGTTAAATTATTTCATTGTGCATTTGTGTATAGTATATGTATATCCTGCATGTACCGCACCTCTGTCCAGGTAGCCGGTTGGCTGCTGGCCCCAGTTTTTCTTGTAATCACAGTGTGAGGTAAACACTAAGAGAGGTACAGCACACAGATCAAAAAATAACCAGGTTTATCACGGGTTTAATCAGAATTATTCAGGTGTGCATGGTCTACACCAAATTTCTAGTTACTTTCTAAAAGTGGCATTTTCAAACACACAATTTAAAAACCATCTCCCTAAAAGGATGATGAGTTCAGAGAGCCCTAACTCCATTTCTCTATCTGGTCCCTTTGGAAAGTTATATTTGTAAGATGTTACAAAGTAACTCCCATGTTAGCCTACGGGACAGATAGCTTTTCAATAGTGGAAAACGAAATACACAGTATTTCACTATCAGGACATGTCACACACACACCTTTCACATACACTGCACTTACCTACCTTTCACATACACTGCACCCTGCCCATGGGGGTACCTTGGGCCTACATGAGGGGTGCCTTACATGTAAGAAAAGGGAAGGTGGGGGCCTGGCAAGTGGGTGCAATTGCCAGGTCGACATGGCAGTTTAAAACTGTGCACAGACACCGAAGTGGCAGGTCTGGGTCACATTTGAAATGGCTACTTGTGTGGGTGGCCCACTAGCAGCATTTGATTTACAGGCCCTGGTACACTCAGTGCACTTTACTAGGGACTTATCAGTAAATCAAATATGTCAATCATGGATAACCACTCATAATAACAATTTACACAGAGAGCATATGCACTTTAGCACTGATTAGTAGTGGTAAAGTACCCAGAGTCCTAAAGTCAACAAAAATAGGTTAGGAAAAATAGGAGGAAGAAGCAAACCGTTTGGGGATAACACAGGGCCTCTGTGAGGCTTTATTATAGAGAAGTGTGTGCGATTGATGTCCCCTCTGACAAGGCAAACTTGTAGGTGTTGTAGCCGTTGACATGCCATATCAACTGGCCATACGGGATTTGAGTGGCTTGATATACTGCTGTGAAGACATATGGTCGTGATATTCTGTTTTTGCTTCTGATGGCTCTCTGTGGGACGCAGGTGTCATGGAACGGTTTGGCCTATAAAAATGTATTTCACCTATTATGTTATGCACCATGATGTGGGCCGTGGAGAACAGCAGGTTGCTGACAGTGACCATGGGTAGCGAGAATCAATGGAGACAATCTTAGTCTTTGTATTCATGGATTGTTATTCTTTGCATGAACCTTCTATTGACATGACACTTGAACATGTTTGAAAACAGGGGCTTGCATGTCGATGACATTGTGCGCTTATCGCAGGTTAACATCTTCAGCGTTTTCCTGTATTTCAGTTTAATACAAACAATCGGGTGGATTATTGTTAAAATGCTCTCAGTGCTTTTATGGCCTTTGTAGGTGTTTGCTTACTGTTAGTCGATGTTTACAATGTTCTGTGTTTTTTCAGTTTACAGAACACTGCTAATTTGATTTGTTTGCTCACCTATTGCAATGCTCCTTTAGCCTGTTATTTTATGGTTGCTTTGTTTGCATAACCACTGTTATGTGGATATGATTTTGTGTATTTCTTTCTTCCATTTACATTGTAAATTATTTTATGAATGATTTTTGTTAGGGGGCTTGTTAAATGCGATTTGGATTTTTCAAGAATAAGGAATCAAGGACACAATTTAATTCTTGGTGGAAAGGATACTTTTGTCACAACGGCGAATGAGTCTCTTTACCACCAAGAATGCAGTTCACCCAGTAAATTCATATGCGGGCGTACTTTAAGATCAATGACTGCAGAGACTACTCCATCTCTGCTATGATTAATCCCCTCCGATGGCCTTTTGGAGTAAGGGCCGCTGGAGGCTGACCTATCATTCCGCCGATCTAATTTAGATGGACAGAATTACAAGTTAGTTTTCACTGCCAGTCCAAGACAACCCTGGTGATAAGAAGCAATAAAAACTGCTAAATGCTCCCCTCACCAGGGAGAGGACTCTCATGGCGGTGGAATATTGTATTTTTTTATTTTTAAAAAGAAAATCCCTATTTAGAAATTTTCTTTTTTTAACTCAAAAAAAGAACCTGTTTGGTACAGGGCTTTGTCCCTCTGATGGAGCGCTACACTGAACAGAAAAGTTTGTTTTCAAGCTCCATATTTTCTTTATCAGACTAAGAATAAAATGTCCACTTTATAACGTGTAATGTGGTAACTTCTCTTGTTTCCTATGGTGAAAAACCTCAGAAAAATCCTTATAATTTTTGATACAAGTATCATTCTTCACTATTGCAACATTATAAGACAGCAATAGATGACCGTAAAGGGAGTGTCTGGTGATTCTTACGGACAACAAAATTGTTGAAATTAACAGAAATGAAAAGGTGCTGTTCAGTTTTCACACAATTTATTATTATTACTGCACGTGATGGTCACACTGCAGCTCCCTGCCCACACATTTCTTCATGTACGGCCTATTCTTTGAGGACTCTTCTGGCCCTGCTTGTTAAGACTTTCCACAGCCACCATTTTCCAAATGAGCATCTTAATCTCCCTCCATGATTGTTTATTCCTCTCATTATTTTCTTGAGTCTGGCCTAAATATTGTCCACTTCATTGGATTCTTATTTTCATAGAGTGCTTTATGATTCATCCAGTTAGTCCTCCTCCAATTAATCTCTTTGGTTTCCCAACAATAGCATTAAGAATCCTATGTAACTTCCTCAAACCTTCATCCATTCCTCTTCATCACCTTTCAGGCCACTTACATTTGATAGTCCTAATGGTGACTTGCAAATTAAGGTAGCGTTGAAGTGCTGTGAACTATGCATACAAGTTAACTCGGTACTAAGTTGTTGTACTGAGATTAATGTTGTGTTCCATTATTTGAAAAGACCAGCTATTGCAGTCCTATTGGTCGCATGTTCTCATTTCTCACCTCTATGGGAATCTTTCTTAAGACATTATGTGGGAATCACCGTTTGAGTACTAAGCACAATAGCTGTAGCGTTTTTTCTATTATTCTGCAATAAAATTAATTAATTATAATGATCTCTTGTCTTTTGTTGCAGCAAACTGTATTACTTTGTACCAACATTAGGTATACACATTGTGTCAAATTATTGACATTGGTGACACTTTGGTGGGTCATTGATTGCTTGTAGTTTAAATTCAAAGTGATCCATTTTCTTTTCTCTCTGCATAAATTATCCCAGTTCCTTTTGGAGTATTTGGATTGACCTTGTTGTCATTATGCCTGACAAAAGAACAACCACAGTATTTAATTACTTTTGTAAAGTTGTACTTTCAGCAAGAGATAACATTTGTGTTACAATTGGGGTTTCTGATTGTCAGAGTATGCACCCTCTACAAGCAGGAACAACCACTCTAGTCAGGCTAAGCTAGATACACACAAAAAGATAACCTGTGCTCACCCTCTGGTAGCTTGGCACAGAACAGTCAGGCTTTTCGAAAGAAGCAATGTGTAAAGTATTTGTGAAACACATACACAGTAACACAATGAAAACACCACAAAAGTACTCCACACGGGGTAAGAAAAATAGGCTACATTTTTATGAGTGAAACAAGACCAAAATGACAAAAATGCAATTGGTAGAACTGGAGTTATGATTTTTAAAGAATAAATCAAAAAGTAGTGCTTACAAACAAATAGCGCTTAAGTGTTACTTGATGTCGCGTTGGACCGGGATGAATCCAAAGTTAAGGCCGACCCCAATGGAGGGAAAGCTGGCTACAGGCTTTATGCAGGTCTCGCTAAAAAAATACCTTGGATGGAGGAAGCGCCGACGTCGAAGACTTGATGCATTGATTCTGATCTGCGCAGGCGATAAAGGCTTCCTCTACAAATTTCTTTGCGATGCGTCGTCGTCAAGAAGCTCTGTCCGTCATCATCGAGCCGCACAGTCTGTCAAAGCGATGTCATCGATCAGTTCCTACGTCGATGTCGAAGGGCAATGCGTCTGTTCTGGTTAGTGCAAAGTCATCACTGTGTCGATTTTGATGGTTCTGCAAAGCAAAAGTTCACTTTCAAGGGCCCAGGACTGGATTGCCACCATTTGGCAGGGCAGAACTCACAGATGGCAGAGTCCAGGTGCGGTTGCAGGGTTGAAGGATGTCTTTGATGGCCCTGAGACAGAACAGGGGGCAAGTCAGCAAGCCTTTGGAGTCAGTCTGGGTTCTAGTGAAATGGGTCCAGTCCTTGTCCTCAGCAGATTAGAGATCAGCATGGAGCAGGGCCGAACAGTACTCTGCCAGGAGTAAAGAGTACAACAGTCTTTACTCCTGGCAGAGTTCTTCACAGCTCCAGTGGAGTACTGTCTTGGTAGGGTCAGAGCCCCAATACTTATACCCAGTTGTGCCTTTGATGTGGGGGTGACTTCAAAGAAGAGTCTTTGAAGTGCTCACATGTCCTTTCTTACCAGTCCTAGCTCCAGACTATCGGTAGGGGGTAATCAGCCCTTTGTGTGGGAAACAGGACACTGACCATTAAGGTGTAAGAGTTAGCTCCCCCCTCTCTTCCTGCCTCAGAATTCAGATGAATAGAGATGAGTTCTCTGTCACACCCACCCTTCCTGTGGATGTGCCTGTCTGGAGGGGATGCACAAAGTCGAGCTGTCACCCACCCCAGAAGGGAAATGCAAACCAGCTGCAAGGCACACAGGCCCATATGAACAAAACTATTTAGCATTTCTTAACAGACCAAATCGCATTTTCGGGCCATTAAGAAATGCTAAATAGCCTTTCAGTAAATACGAAAGGTACAAAAAGGGTAGCAAAATTCAATTTCTACCCAATAGAAATCGTATTTTGTGATTCCCAAAATAGGAAATTGCAAATAGGGATTTCCTATTTACGATTTCCTAACATTACATAGCATTTCCTAAATGCGAAATGGGCATTTAGGAAATACTATTACCATCAAATACAATCCAATGGTAACCAAGTGCAAATTTAATAAAGGCCCCCAAAATTCAGCTTTTGCAGTGCCATAGAGCATGCACTCGCCCGAGGGCATTGGAGCACTTTACACGAGCACACGTTTATTTTTGGGGGGATTTAAGGGGGGCCTAAGGCCCATAGGTACGAATGATTTTGCGTTTCCAAAATTGCGATTTTCTATTAGGCTCATAGGTACGAATGGTTTTGCATTTTCAAATTTGCAATTTCCTAATAGCGATTGCGACTCCTTAGGAATCGTGATTAGGAAATCACAATTTTTGTACATTCCAATTTGCGATGCCCAAATATTGATTTCTTAGGATTCGCTATATATGAATCGCAAATTGGAGGTTTTGTAAATATGGGCCACAGAGCAGGAAGAGCAGACAAATGTCCACTTTCTAAAAGTATAGCATTTCTAAAATAGTAATGTTAAATCCAATTTCACCTGTAAAGAGGATTTATCATTACCATTTCTAAGATATGAAACATGATGCATCTACACCTTTCTAATAAGGAATTACAGCTTTAAAATGTATTAAGGAATTCCCAATGCTAGCCTATGCAATGAGTAGTCCTCACAGTAGTGAGTGTTTGTCACTACCAGTACATGTGAAACTTAAAAGTACATGTCCTGCCTTTTACTTACACAGCATCCTGTCCTTAGGGCTACCTAGGGCCTACCACAGGGGTTACGTATGTGTAATAAAAGGGGAGTTTAAGGCTTGTCAAGTGGTTTTAAATGACAAATCGAAGTGGCAGTAATTGCACACAGGCCCTGCAATTGCATGCATGAGCCAGGTGTGAAAGTCTACTTCCGGGGGTGGCACAAGCGGTGTGGCAGGCCCACTAGTAGCATTTAGATTACAGGCCCTAGGTATATGGTGTACCAATTTACAAGGGACTTTCAATTAAACTAAATATGGCAATTCTGTATACACCAATGTTGCCATGTTTAGGGGAGAAGCACATGCACTATAGCACTGGTCAGCAGTGGTAAATTGCTCAGGGTCCCAAGTCCAACAAAAAGAATCAGCTAAAATAGGAGGTAAGAAGGCAAAATGTTTGGGGGAAGACCCCCTAAAGATGACAGATTTAACTTTTTGTTTCATGCTTTACACAGCATTAAGCACCATTTCTGTGTTGCATTATGAAGAGGTGTATCTGCAATCTGCTCAAATGCTTTAGAATCAGTATCATTTGCCAACTAATTCTTCTGTACATAAAGTAACCCATTCATACTGTTCAAGAGCTGCCGGAGATGTAATAAGATGCATTTAACTAATCTCCCTTTAGGGTGATTGATGCTTGTATTCTTACGCATTGAACCACATAGTCATTGTGAAATTCACAATTAACTACCTGCAGCAGCTCAGTTCCACGCCTACTGTTGGTGTGATCAAATAAGCGTTGCACGTGGGTGGTCAAAGATAGCAACTACTTGTCCTGTGGGAAAAGTGAAAATACGTGAGCAAATATTTACAAAACATAATTCATTGAAAAACTGCCAAAGAAGGATGCACCAGAATGTTGGAATCGTAGCACCGCTCATTCTGATGAAGAAGCAAGAATAAAACAAAAAAAGTAAATTAGAAAGGAGCAGGGTGCATCCTTATTTCTGTTGATATTACATTTCTGAAATACTTTGCAGAACACTTCTGAGCATTCCAGTTAGACTCCGTGAGCCCACCTGACTGAACATACAGACCAACACAGAAATATTACAAAAAAGTCACCTTCGTGGAGGAATGAACATCGATCATACTGATAATTAAAGCTATCTGTATAAAGCAAAACAATAAATTGCTCACCTCCAGATGCTCAGATGAAAAACAAACAAATATAAACAGAAATGGAGGGAATCAATCTTACCCACAGGCCAAATAATTTATTGATGGGTACATTTGCATTTTGCCTGATCATCTGCACTAATAATGTGGTAATTCATCTTTTATTAGTCCCAGATATTCAGAAGTACGTAGGTTATTTGGCTGGAGTACAATTCACGTGGTCTGCTGCTTCTGGGCAGCCACACCATGTCCCACAATGTCCTACGAGCCAGGGCTCTGTCCATATGTGTTCAGTATCTGAATGTTTCAGAGATCATGCTCCTCTTATCTGAAGTTTTGCAGCAATATAATAGTCCTTTACAACTTGAAAGCCCAGGCCTCCCCTGTTTATAGGTGCTGCCACTAATTTGTTAGTTCCCCTGGCCATACAACGTTCACCAAGGCCGTCTGGATCGTTTGAAACATAGGGGCATATGTACAAGCCCCTATCGGCGCCACAACGTCACTTTTACGGACGTTGTGGTGGTGATAGGTGCTGCGCCTTATGTACAAGGCAGCGTTAAGCTGCCTTGTACATAAGGCACCCTTTCACGCTATGGTTAGCGCGAAAGGGGCGTGCAGTGGGTGTTGTGGTGGCCATTGTATTTGACGCTGCCCCCTATATACAAGGGTGGCGTACATAGGAGGCAGCGCCAAAATTAAGACCAGGAAAGCCCTGGTCTTAAGTTAGCGAGATGAGGAGAAATGCATTATTCCTCCTCGTTTTTGCTTTTTCCATGTGTGCTGCCTTGTGCAACACACATGGAAAAAGCAAAATGCCATGGTTTGTTTATGTACAGGAAGGTCCCCCTTCCTGTACAAAAACAAACCTTTTAAAAAAATTCAATTTTATCACTTTCATGTGTGCTGCATGAAGCAGCACACATGAAAGTGACAGAATTGCATTTTAGGACTGTTTATGTGGAGGAAGAGACACCTTCCTACACATAAACAATCCTCCCCTGCACGCAGACACCCTTGCACTCTGGTGCAAGTGTGCCTGCATTGGCGCTAAGTTGTTAAACTTAGCGCCATCGCGGGGGGAAACGCAAGGCTGCACCACATTCTTGTAAATATGGTGCAGCCCTGCGTTTCAGAAGTGGCGGAACGTGTCGTTAAGCCAAGGAGGCTAACGACAAGCTCCGCCACTTCCTACTACATATTCCCCATAGTGTTATCAATTCTGATTGGAATTGCCTTCTAAGACCCTGGGTATCAGTAACATTTTGTGCTGCTAGCCTGCCCAACCATGCGACACAGAGGTGCTTCCACCATCTTAGATCCAGCCTCTTTTATAGGGAAAATAGTGTATAGGGTGCTATGTATCTACCAAAGTATTTGAGTTTCGTTTCTGCTATCTTAAAAGCTTTAGTTACGCTGTCCACCCTTATCGGCAGCAACACCAACATGTCTGTTTTTACTATGTATCCAGAGATCTCTGTAACCCTCTGAAGCAAGTTCTGAAGGAAGGTGATGCGTGGCTCTGTCATACATAGCAAGACATTGTTGGTGAAGAGTGATATCTTGTGTTTGTAGCCTCCAAAATTCATACCAGGTATTTCTGCTGCTTGTCTCATGGCTATTTCCAGTGGTTGTATTGTGAGAATGAATAGGAAGGAGGGCATTTGTCACCCTTGCCTCTTTAAATTCTTGTCATCTGAAAAGACTCCATTTACCAGTATCCTAGCACTTCATCTTTTAATTTCTCTCGGAATAGGAGCATCCCACTCACACAATCGAAGGCTTTGTCAGCATCCAAAGCCAATATTCTTATTTGCATCTTCTTCTAGTTTGCCTTTTCGACAAGGTGAGCCATACGCCAGGTACTGTCAAATGTCTGTCTCCTCTTAACAAAACCTGATAAATCGTGATGCATTATATGCAGCAGTATATCGTCCAGTTGTAGTGCTAATACCTTCAAGTGCATTTTGCTGTCTGCATTCAGCAGTTCAGTTGGGTGATACCAGGAGAATTGTAGACCATCCCTACCTGGCTTAAGGATTCGTATAACATCTGGATCTTTCATGGTCTCTGTGTCCAAGCTTTTAGATGCTGTTGATTGCAACGTTTTCGTGAGTTGGGGATTTAGATAGGAAGCAAAGATTGTATAGAACTCAAGTGGTATCCCATCAGACCCTGGATCCCTAAATGATTTTAAAAGGTGCATGACCCCAAGAAGCTGCTTTTCAGAGAAAGGGAATAATGGAATTTTGCTTGATTTATCTGCCACCTTAAGGGAGGTAATGCTTTCAGAAACTGGCCTTGATAGCCCTCTGTCTTGTTTCCTGGAGAATACAGTTCCTTGCCAAAGGAACTAAAAAGAGTCACTTTGTTCCTATCATCATGTTTTGATGGGCTCGCCCCGTCATTAAAACTATGTATCATGTCCCTTTTCTATTTCCCTTCAATGCATTAGCCAGCAGTGTGTGTTCTTTGTTCCCTATCTAACAGAAACTGTACTTTGGTGCCAGCAACGTTTTCTCTGCAGGGTGTTCATTTGTTCCTTGATGACTTGTACCTTTCTGAAAGCGGCCCTGCTGCCTGACTGCTTGTGGTGCCTCTCTACCTCTTGTAGTTCTTTATCAAATTATCATGAGCAAAGCCCCTAATTATTTTTGGGCTGCTTCTAGAGGTATTACGTTTCTTCTATCTACGACCTTCAGTACATACCAAAAGGTCTCTGGCGAATCATCGGATATAGCATTATGTGGTATATAGTCACTGATCATCTAACTATCTCAGTTATGTTAACTGAGTCCTGCAACAAATACCTCTGATGCCTAGGTGGCTTATTCAGTTCCCTGAGAGTTATAAACATGGATACTTGGTCTGATATCTTTATGGAACCTTTTTGCCATTAGTCTCATAAATTCACTAGATATCAAAATATTGGGATGATAAGTATTGTGGATGATGGAGAAGAAGGTATAATTCCTGGTCACTGGGTGGATTCCTCCCCTTGTGTCTGTCATTTTCATGTTGTGCAGGCATTCAATTGTTTCTCATGACATGTCCTATGTAATTTTGTTGCCTATACCTGATCTGTCCATTCTCCCCCTCATGCTTTAGTTAAAATATCTCCCAACATTGTCTTAACCTCTGTAAAGCCCTGTTCTTTATACGGCACCCTGTTCATGAATTTGTCCTGCCCCAGGTGTGGCACATAGATTAATCCTCTTGTAAGTATATTGTCCACTGCCCAACATTTCACATAAACACAGGAGCCCTCAGTGTGAGATATGTACTCTCACATGCCTGCCAAGCTCCTCAACAGTACCACCACCCCGCAAGATTTAGTTGTTGTTATGCATGTCTCTGGGTCTACCATTACCATTAAATAACTTTATTTTGGCATATATGCCATAAACGTTTTCACATCTTTGTTAGCCAGACAACAATAAAAGCACGTAGCAATTAGAAGGGTAGCAACACATATCCTGGTTAAAAGGTTCTACAAATACATAATATTAAAAGCATGTCCTAAGGTACCAATGATACTAAGGTAAAAAAAGGAAAAAATCATAAAACCATGTAAAAAGATAAAAATGTGGAAATATACAATAATTAGTTATATAATAAAATTGACACATTCAAGACTTTTGCGCTTTCCTCCCAATACCCCACATGTAACCCAAGAATTTGGCAATAGCACAAGCAAACAGGGGTCTAGCGTCTGATTTAAAATTTGCAAGGCTACTTCATAATTATGAGTTCCTAGCTGCTTACAAATAGGTTTAAGACAGTTTGCTCTTGGGTGCGCATAAGCTGGGCAGGCAAACATTACGTGGGCAACAGATTTGATAGCTGTATTGCAACCAAAACAAATCAAGTTGCCGATGGATTACGGTGCCAACTACCTGTGAATAAGTTCAGAGGAGTGTACCAATCCTAAACTGGATATAAAGTTTTCTATCATTTAGTACCTGGATAATATCCAAGTAATTCTCCAGGGAACTACCTAGTTTGAAATCCATAAACTCAGTTGTTAGCCTCCCCATGACGTATTGCTGAGCTCAGCTTGTGCTACTCTGAGTCATGTAGTATGTGCACTACAACAGGTGGGTTTCCTGTAGGAGGACTGCATTTGCCTTTTCCTTCTTTAATTTACATGCATCCAGCATCCTTTTCCTCTTTCCCAGGGAATTTAGCCCCTTGCATTGTTGAATTTCCTGTCTCAGTGTCTGCTTTTTCCCCCTTCTCTCAGCACTTTTAGGTAGGCTGTGTATGGTTGTCTGCATCCCTGGGATTCTGATCCTACTCATCCCCACCAAACATTCCTAACTCCCCAATGTGTCTAAAACATCTTAAGTTTAAGCATATTTCCATGCAAACTAAAGGTAAATTGGCTTCATCAAGCATGCAATCCACAGTTAGTTACAATGTGCTCCGGAGCAATATCTTTCTCCTCTGTGTTGCCATTTCATTGCCCTATTGCCCCTACCTTGTCTGTTCTCCTGTTGTCTCCCATTAGATGTCAATTACAATTAATGTAGCACTGCATCTTTTCATGAGTCCTTTTTTTGTGCTGGGTGACCTATCCCATGTTGCCAATTTCTGTTGTTGTGTGTTCCATTCATTCCTCACAGCGTTCCTGTTGTTCCTTAGCCCCTGGGATAAATGCAGCAACTAGTTAGATGACTCTTGCAGTAACCGATGTAGTGGAAGGTCTCATCTCTGTTTTCTTACTTTTTCTACATGAAAAATCCCATTGGAACCACAGGCTGTGTTTTGATATTTAATCCACTACCGGCTTTAGTGTTTTGCATTTAGCCAAGCTTGTTAGCGCAATATCCTTTAGGAGGAGAAACATATCCCCCTGAAATTTCACAGGACTTTTGCATCTTGCTTCCTTTATGACACATTATTTCCATAGGTAGTGTGAGAAGTTGGCCTGGTATATGCTGTTCACTAATTAAAGTGGACACCTTGCACCAGGGCAAATCGACTCTTATGGTAGATAGGTTTAAGACAACCTTTTAAAGAAAGCTATCCTAGTGGTAGCTGTGGAGAGCAGCCTTCAGGCTAAGTCTCGGAGGAATGTAAAGCAGCTTGTTTTACCATATAATCTCTTGAATCACCAAATGAAAAGACACCACACAGGTATATATATCAAATATATATGTATTTATTTCTAAATAACTCTCTACTAATCTCTTTATGAGATTAGAAGACAAACATATGCACAAATCAACGTTTCACAATAAGTTAAGCACAAAATATGGCTGGGGCCCTAGGGGCGTACCAGACCATATACTAAGTAAGAGACTTAGAAACAACGACTTGCAAGGAGACAAGGCCTAGGGCCTTCAGAAGTGCTGGGGCCTCACGAAACCACCCAAGGCAGGTAAGTAAAGGACCCACGGGGGACGCGTGCAGTGTGGATACACAGGCGCGAATCGCCGTTAACTTCAATGGGGCAAGTCGCGGTTGGAAATAAAGAGTTTTAGGATACTTCGGGAGAACCTACAAGCAAGTCACTTACAGGGTAAGTAGTTCTAGGGCCCACACCCACAGGAGCACCGTAGTGCTGGAGTTACCTCACCCAGGGAAGCCGGGTGCACAGGTGTCCTTTGGTGTTGGGTCGCGGCGTCGTTTTCAATGGCGAACAAAGAAGACTTGCTGCTTGCGGGAGCTGAAGAAGTGTCCGGTGGAATCCAAGCCTGGATTCTGAAGAAGGATGACCTGAAAGCAGAGGGGACAGTGTTCAAAGTCACTTGGCAGTGACCCGGGGCAAGGAAGATGGATGCCCACCGTCGTCGGTTGATTCAGGTCGGTTGCGGGTGCCTTGACTCTTCAGCCACGTGGTCCAGGAGGCGTCGATGATGACCAGGAGCTGGATTCGGTGGGTCCCTCAACGTCTGCAGCTGACTGCGGTGTCGGCAACTTGATTGGAGCCAACAAGCCTTGGCAACAGCAAGTCTCGGGGAGATGAAGAAAAGTTGATGGTGCAGACCAGCAAGGTCTGAGGGACTCACCCAGCGAGGGTAAGTCAGGGCAGGCCTGGAGCAACCAGGGGAGCCCTTTTGTTTCTTTAAGAAGTCTTCTGGGGACCCACAAGCCGGCGGGCAAGGGATCGCGAAGACACCTCGGGCGGAATCACTCAACAGGGGCCCACGGTCACTCGGGATGGTGTAGGCCTCTGACCTTCGGAGGGATTCCTGCTGGAGGTCGGGACCACACGTGGTCCAAAGCACAAGTTCGTAGAACGTTGTGAAGGGGTTGCACTTGACAATAGTGCACGGTACCCAGGGGTCGCGGTTCCTCGTTACTCGTGGGGTCCACTTGCCTCAGCTTCGCTGGAGACTCACGATGGCCTGGGAGAGGTCAGGAAATCCACTTCTTGGGCTGCAGGGACTTCGGACTCCGGCGGGAGCGGCGTAGTTTGCGACCGTCGTTGTCGTTTTGGCGCCTGCCAAGCAGGGAGTCACTCCTTGACTCCAAGGGAGATTCTTCTGTCTTCCAAAGGTAGTGGAACGTCGAAGGGCCAGGATTCTTCTGTAGAGCGTCGTCCAGGGGTTATCTGCTTTGCAATGGCAAGGTTCCCCCTCTTATACTAAAAAGAGGGGATGGACTAGCTCTATGACCCCACCTATGGGAGGGTCAAGGGAGGGGTGGCTACACCCACTTCCCTTTGTCCAGTTTCGCGCCAGAGCAGGGGCAGGTAGCCCCTGAGCTGGTTTGAACTGGCATATGCCCAGAGGAGCCTTCTGCTCCCCCAGTGCAGGACTTCAAAGCACTCTAAGAGTGCACCCACCCAGCCCCAATACACTAAACCCTGTCTGGAAGGTGGTTACACCTCCCTGTGACAGGATGCCTATTGTTGGGCTTCCTCCACTGTGAGTTTCGGTCATCAGCAGGAGGGCAGCCCAGTGTCTGTGACTGGTGGCATCCATTTTGTGATGCCAGGGCTCTTTAGGATTCTACCGCGTTTCCACAGCAGGTACATGTCTTATCCCTCTAGAAGGGTGGAATGCTACCCCCGCCGCCAAGATTGGCGGGGGTAGTATTCCAAGATGTTTGACACCAAACACGACATGTTTTGATGCAGCCATTCCAAAGTTAGCATTTACCGCGAGGATATAATGCACTTAAGAGTATATGGTTTAACCGCATCCACAAACAGCACCAGAGAATGGACTCTGAGAACTGCAGAGGGGCCCTGCTCATGCAGAGGCACCCCCTCACATAGAAGCCAAGCACCCTGCCCTCAGGATTGATAGGGCCTGCCTTAGGGGTGACTGATAGGTTTATATGTGTGTGCAGGAGAGATATAGGAAACCTATATCTCAGTGAGGGATGCTAGCACCACCTCACCCAGGCTGCAGTAGCAGGCCTGTGGTGTCAGATTTAGACTGCTTCCCAGGGGTGGCATAACATATGCTGCAGCCCCTGGGAGGCCTGTGAAGTACCTATGCCCTTGGTACCTAAGGTACCATATACTAGGGACTCATAAGGCACCACAGTATCCAATCACTAGTGCACCTAGAGTGCACTCCATGTCATTTAGAGAGAGCAGATAGACTGGGGCCCTGAATAGCAGGGTCCTAGTCCAACTAAGTCATAAACCAGCAAAACACCATAAAAAAGTGGGGGCAACCATATAGTCAGATTCCACCTTCCTACATAACCCCCCAAACGAAAGGAGATAAGGCTAACCTTGGCCAGTTGAGCCTTTATTGACTAAGTGGCCATATAAGGAAGCACCTGCACTAGCATGGTTGCCCCCTGTCTTATGGTCCACTAAGCAATCCCTCACCCTAAGGGTATGAGAGGGTCTCCACCATGGGGAATCACTACCTGTGGTGTGCTTTGGTAAAGTACCAGGCTGGTGAGGTGTCTGAGTAGGGAAGTGTGGCCCTAGGAATGTTGGCCTCAGCTTTCTCAGCTCACTGGTCACCATGTATGCCTGTCTTTCCATGACTGAGTGGTACTCTGCTCTAAGGGTCAACCTTCGACTGCCTACAGCCGGGGGTTGGGTCCCTTTGGGTGGAACACTGGAGGGACATGGCATGTTTGGAACCTTTTGGTCCCAGGTTTGCCCTTGCCTAACAGAGTCCTTCTGGGGAGGTCCCTACATAAAGGTATGGGGGATCCCTCAGTGGGTTGAGGAATTTCTACCTGGCTAGGGCTACTAGCCTGGGTGCCCCTAATCTGCTGATGGGGGTTCCTCTGGACAGGGGGCCCTGGGGGTCCACTGACCTCCCTGACCTCTGCAGCCCTGGGCTGACTGAGGCAGGGTAGAGAGGGCAGGTTACCTGCTCCAGACTGGGTACCACCTTGTAAGGGTCCTCTGCCATCAGGGGGTGGCCAGGCCAGGCCTGACTACCTCTGTGGCAGTTCCTTCACTAGGGGTAGGGTCAGTTCCCTGAGGAGGCTGACCCTTACCTACTGTCTGGAGGGAAGAAGACTTTTCTTCAACCCTTGTGCTCTCTTCTGGGGGAGAGTGGGCCATTCTTCCAGGCTCCATCTCTCCAAAATCTTGGGCTGGGGCTGTGGCCATCACAGCCCCACTAACTTTACAGGGACACCCAACATCTTCAGATGGGTTTGGTGTTCAATTTCAGCCCAGGCTGACATTTCCAGATCATTGCCCATCAGGCAATCTACAGGTAAGGTTGGGGACACTGCCACTCTTTTTGGGCCTGTGACCCCCTCCCAGCTGAGATTGACTATGGCCATGGGGTGATCTGTTCTGACACCATCAATGTTGGTCACCTGGTATTTAAACTCAGGTAAAAGCTGGTGAGGGGGACTAGTTTCCCTGCCACCATGGTGACACTAGCCCCTGTGTCCCTAAATGCCACAGCTTTCTGACCATTAATTATTGGCTCCAGTCTGTACCTGCCCAATGCTGTGGGACCCACGGTAAAGGTGGCAAATCCTATACCACCATCAGAATCTGAGGAGTCTGTTGAGGGGTCCTGTCTAAACTAGGGCCCACCTCTGTTCCTCTTGCAAAAGCACCTAACTTTTTGGGTGCACTACTCCCAACTGGAGGATTACTACTGGTAGTACCAGGAGGGGTGGTAGTAGTTGTTGGAGGAACATTTTCTTTATTGCCATTCCTGGGACAACTGGGATCAGATTTCCAGTGCCCAGGCTTTTTACAGACATGGCAATAGGGTTTCTTTTCAGGAGAGGAAGGAGTTTGGGACCCACCCCCAGTAGAGGAATTTTGGGGCCCTTTAGTGGACTTATCCTTGGATTTATCCCCACCTTTCTCTTGGGACTTGGTAGAATCTTTCTTGTGGTCACCACCCTGATTCTTAGGCCTTACTCTGGTTCTGACCCATTTGTCTGCCTTCTTTCCCAATTCTTGGGGAGAGGTCAGATCAGAGTCCACCAGGTACTGGTGTAAAAGCTGGTTTTGACAATTATTAAGGATCTGTTCTCTCATCATTAGATTATAAAATCCTTTGAAATCAGTAACCCTACTGCCAACCAGCCAACCCTCCAGAGCCTTGGATGCACAATCTACAAAGTCAGTCCAGTCCTGAGTCTGTGCCTTCTGGGTATCTCTGAACTTCAACCTGTACTGCTCAGTGGTTAAGCCAAACCCATCTATCAGTGCACTCTTCAGGACCTCATAATCATCAGCATCCTCCTCTCTAACAGTGAGGAGCTTGTCTCTTCCTTTATCTGAAAAGGAGAGCCACAAGATTGCTGCCCACTGCTTTTGGGGGACCTGCTGTACTCTACAGGCCCTCTCCATAGCAGTTATCCATTTGTGGATATCATCCCCACTCTGGTAGGGAGGAACAACCTTGCTCAGGTTCCTATGGTCAGGGACATATTCTCTGCCTCTAGGGACACTGTTGCTGCCACCAGGGGTTCTAAACCCTCCCTTCTGGAAGCTCTCTGGATCTCCAGGGCTTCTCTATCCAGTGCCAACTGCTTGGTTCTGAGGGCCACTTTGGCTTCCTCATACTGGAGCAGTTTGCACCTTCTCTCAGAGGAGGTCTCTCTTAAGTTAAAGTATGAGCTCCTCTCTTGGACAAATTCTCTGCCAGAGTGATAAGAGTGCTCAGATTCCCTGGAAGGGGATCTGTGCCTCTCATCCACTCTGCCAGTTCTCTTAGGGAGAACTCCTCTGTCCTGTTCAGGCTCCTTGAAGCCTGGCCCTTCAACCACAGAGTCTTGGTCATTCGGATTGTCCTCATCTGACCCAGATACTATGATTGACCCACCCACTGATTCAGACCCCTTAGCTCCTAGAGCCAATCTAAGGTCATCTGCTGTCAGCAGATCTATCAGGTGCAGGGTTGAGGGACTCTGTCCTAGCCTCAGGTGTCTGTCAACACACATGGCTCTCAAGTCAGAGAAAGCCATGTCCTTATACTGAGGCTGAGTGGATCCACTGGGTCCACCCCTTAAGGACATTCTAGTGTTGTGCAGTGTTGTACTACCTACACTAGTTTGTGGCCTACTGATCCTAGCTTGAGCTGTGGAAAGGGTGTGCTATCCCTTGGCACACAGCTCTAAGTTCAGTAGAACTTATTGATACTAAGCTTGACTTTATATGTACCTTGAGTACCTATAATGGTTTTCAGTTAGTAATTCAAATAGAGATTTTCTGGTAAAACAATGGCAAGCTGGAATCCCACACGCTGCCCACCAATGTGAGAAGTTGGCCTGGTATATGCTGTTCACTAATTAAAGTGGACACCTTGCACCAGGGCAAATCGACTCTTATGGTAGATAGGTTTAAGACAACCTTTTAAAGAAAGCTATCCTAGTGGTAGCTGTGGAGAGCAGCCTTCAGGCTAAGTCTCGGAGGAATGTAAAGCAGCTTGTTTTACCATATAATCTCTTGAATCACCAAATGAAAAGACACCACACAGGTATATATATCAAATATATATGTATTTATTTCTAAATAACTCTCTACTAATCTCTTTATGAGATTAGAAGACAAACATATGCACAAATCAACGTTTCACAATAAGTTAAGCACAAAATATGGCTGGGGCCCTAGGGGCGTACCAGACCATATACTAAGTAAGAGACTTAGGGACAACGACTTGCAGGGAGACAAGGCCTAGGGCCTTCAGAAGTGCTGGGGCCTCACAAAACCACCCAAGGCAGGTAAGTAAAGGACCCACGGGGACGCGTGCAGTGTGGATACACAGGCGCGGATCGCCGTTGACTTCAATGGGGCAAGTCGCGGTTGGAAATAAAGAGTTTTAGGATACTTCGGGAGAACCTACAAGCAAGTCACTTACAGGGTAAGTAGTTCTAGGGCCCACACCCACAGGAGCACCGTAGTGCTGGAGTTACCTCACCCAGGGAAACCGGGTGCATAGGTGTCCTTTGGTGTCGGGTCGCGGCGTCGTTTTCAATGGCGAACAAAGAAGACTTGCTGCTTGCGGGAGCTGAAGAAGTGTCCGGTGGAATCCAAGCCTGGATTCTGAAGAAGGATGACCTGAAAGCAGAGGGGACAGTGTTCAAAGTCACTTGGCAGTGACCCGGGGCAAGGAAGATGGATGCCCACCGTCGTCGGTTGATTCAGGTCGGTTGCAGGTGCCTTGACTCTTCAGCCACGTGGTCCAGGAGGTGTCGACGATGACCAGGAGCTGGATTCGGTGGGTCCCTCAACGTCTGCAGCTGACTGCGGTGTCGGCAACTTGATTGGAGCCAACAAGCCTTGGCAACAGCAAGTCTCGGGGAGATGAAGAAAAGTTGATGGCGCAGACCAGCAAGGTCTGAGGGACTCACCCAGCGAGGGTAAGTCAGGGCAGGCCTGGAGCAACCAGGGGAGCCCTTTTGTTTCTTTAAGAAGTCTTCTGGGGACCCACAAGCCGGCGGGCAAGGGATCGCGAAGACACCTCGGGCGGAATCACTCAACAGGGGCCCACGGTCACTCGGGACGGTGTAGGCCTCTGATCTTCGGAGGATTCCTGCTGGAGGTCGGGACCACACGTGGTCCAAAGCACAAGTTCGTAGAACGTTGTGAAGGGGTTGCACTTGACAATAGTGCACGGTACCCAGGGGTCGCGGTTCCTCGTTACTCGTGGGGTCCACTTGCCTCAGCTTCGCTGGAGACTCACGATGGCCTGGGAGAGGTCAGGAAATCCACTTCTTGGGCTGCAGGGACTTCGGACTCCGGCGGGAGCGGCGTAGTTTGCGACCGTCGTTGTCGTTTTTGGCGCCTGCCAAGCAGGGAGTCACTCCTTGACTCCAAGGGAGATTCTTCTGTCTTCCAAAGGTAGTGGAACGTCGAAGGGCCAGGATTCTTCTGTAGAGCGTCGTCCAGGGGTTATCTGCTTTGCAATGGCAAGGTTCCCCCTCTTATACTAAAAAGAGGGGATGGACTAGCTCTATGACCCCACCTATGGGAGGGTCAAGGGAGGGGTGGCTACACCCACTTCCCTTTGTCCAGTTTCGCGCCAGAGCAGGGGCAGGTAGCCCCTGAGCTGGTTTGAACTGGCATATGCCCAGAGGAGCCTTCTGCTCCCCCAGTGCAGGACTTCAAAGCACTCTAAGAGTGCACCCACCCAGCCCCAATACACTAAACCCTGTCTGGAAGGTGGTTACACCTCCCTGTGACAGGATGCCTATTGTTGGGCTTCCTCCACTGTGAGTTTCGGTCATCAGCAGGAGGGCAGCCCAGTGTCTGTGACTGGTGGCATCCATTTTGTGATGCCAGGGCTCTTTAGGATTCTACCGCGTTTCCACAGCAGGTACATGTCTTATCCCTCTAGAAGGGTGGAATGCTACCCCCGCCGCCAAGATTGGCGGGGGTAGTATTCCAAGATGTTTGACACCAAACACGACATGTTTTGATGCAGCCATTCCAAAGTTAGCATTTACCGCGAGGATATAATGCACTTAAGAGTATATGGTTTAACCGCATCCACAAACAGCACCAGAGAATGGACTCTGAGAACTGCAGAGGGGCCCTGCTCATGCAGAGGCACCCCCTCACATAGAAGCCAAGCACCCTGCCCTCAGGATTGATAGGGCCTGCCTTAGGGGTGACTGATAGGTTTATATGTGTGTGCAGGAGAGATATAGGAAACCTATATCTCAGTGAGGGGTGCTAGCACCACCTCACCCAGGCTGCAGTAGCAGGCCTGTGGTGTCAGATTTAGACTGCTTCCCAGGGGTGGCATAACATATGCTGCAGCCCCTGGGAGGCCTGTGAAGTACCTATGCCCTTGGTACCTAAGGTACCATATACTAGGGACTCATAAGGCACCACAGTATCCAATCACTAGTGCACCTAGAGTGCACTCCATGTCATTTAGAGAGAGCAGATAGACTGGGGCCCTGAATAGCAGGGTCCTAGTCCAACTAAGTCATAAACCAGCAAAACACCATAAAAAAAGTGGGGGCAACCATATAGTCAGATTCCACCTTCCTACAGGTAGGAAGCCAGTTTTACTAGTATGTGTCTTGGGAGCTTGTGGGTAATGGGTTTTGACAATCCTACCCTATGGGCCCTCTCAATCTTTACTCCTTCTTCTTTGAGATCTAATATTTGGGAGACCAATATTTTGAGATAATTTACTATTTAATTTCCTTCTGCCTCCTCCATAACATTTCAAATTTTTTACATTGTTTATTATTGCATGATTTTTCAGAAGCTCACGTTTTAGTTGTGGTGCCTCAATTCGGTGATCAACTGCTTTCAGCTTACTCCTCATGTCGCTTCCTGAGGCCACCATTTCTTCACTTTTCTCTTCCATTTCCACTGGGCACAGTGGTCGTCCAGTCTCAGCATAGTCACCATTTCTGTGAGGTGCTTACCGATATCTGTGAGTTCCACTTCAGATCTTCTTTCCATTCCCTCCTTAAATCATGTAGGCGAGAGCAGATGTCTTCTTTGATTAGGCTTGTGCTCTTTTTCTGCATTATCTTCTAGCTGCTTTTAACATTTTGCAACATCAGCCGTACTGGAGGACCATTCTTAACAGAGCGGAGTAGGAGCAGAGTTCCTTCTAGCTCTTGTCCTCCTTTTTATTCATCCAGTAACTGCTCTGTGTTGGACTATCCTCGGTCTACCTGTTGTAGCTGTCCTTTACTGTTGACTCCTATGAGGGGCTAGGCCAACTCAAGTCGGCTCCTGTGGCCTCCCGCCTTGTGTCACTCATATCTTTACCACAGATGTGTTTTTTCCCCTTTGGGTGTTCTTTGCCCTGTAGTGGCATTACCTGCCTATGTCCTGGAGTGTCTGTTTTTCATACCTAGTTATGTATTTCGATTTTTTAACAGAGTGAGTTTTGGAAATTGGGCTCCTGATTGAGGGGGTGAAATCTTACTCAAGCAGCAACCACAATCTTTGTCAGTGTGAAACACAAGCAAACCCCAAATTAACCTGTGCTTAACTCTCTGGCAACTTGACACAAAAGCAGTTAGTCTTAAGTAAGAGGCAATGTGTAAAGTATTAATGCAGCACTAATTTGTAAAAATTGAGTAAAATGTAATACATTATTTGATACCAAAACAACAAACCAGAGACATGCAATTTTAAAGATTTCAGGTAAGTAAAGCGCCTAAAAGAATAAAGTGTCATTCACAGTTATATGGCAGTGCAAGACTGGTTGAAAGTCACAAGTTAAGGCGAACTGTGATGGAACATGGGCTGGATACAGGGACTAGGTTAGTCCCAATGAAAGAGTTACCTTCAAGTCCAGCACAAAGAGTTCCATTTGCGATAGAAGGGGCTGTGAGGAGCAGGGAGAGCGTCGCTGATGGTCGGTGATGTATTGAGAAGAGCAAGCTGGGTGTCGAGGATGTTCGTCACTGTAGCGTGAAGATCCTGTCTGAAGTCATAAGGGTCGTTGCTGGAGCTTCACGTTGGCGGTCACCGCAAGCTGTCGATGCTGTAGCACTAGGTGCATGTTGCGCTGTGCCGTGCTGGAACTTTGCATTAACAGGCAGCGTGGGCAGCAAGATCTTGACACGAACTGCCTGTTTGTGAAGAGCCCAAAAACTTCAGGATTTCGCCATTTGTTTAGAGAGGAGCTCAACTGAGGCCACATCAAGGGTCGAGGACCTGAGGGGCACCTCTTGGGGGGGGGGAAATCACCTCGAGCAGAGGCCAGCAGGGCTCCGGCAGGTGCAGGAAGCAGGTCAGCTGGGCAGGTGTAGGGAGCCTTTGGGACTTGTTATGTGCCTGTAGCTCAAAACAGGAGGCAAAAGAGCACAGTAGTCCTTCTTCTGTAGAATCCACAGGTCCAGGAGTGTACTGAAGAGGTGGATCTGAGGGTCCAGATATATATATATATCTGGGGCCCACTTTGAAGTAGGAGAAGTTTTTAGAGAATTCCCTTTGAAGTCCCGAAGGTATCCTACCTCCCCTGTCCTGGCTCCAAGCTGGCTGCATGAACAATGCAGTGGTGAAAAGTCCTTTGTGCGAAATCAGGGAACAGCCTATTAAGTTGCAAGTGGGGCTGTGCCCAGCTCCGCCTGCCATCCTGCCAGTTGATGGCCCATTCAGGCACACCTAATCCCTCTATTATATGGCTGTCTGGGAAAAAATGTAGGAAGTCCAACTGTCAACTACACCTAGTTTTGTAACCCATGAACAGGCTGCGGGCACCAAATAGTTAGGGCAGGAAAATGCCAAGTTTCTAAATGTGGCGTTTTCAAAATTGTAACTTAAAATACGACTTTGCCATTAAAGAGAATTTCTACCTACAGTTTCTCAGACACCATCGACATTCCTATCTGCTGCCAATTGAAATTTGTCACTTACTAAATGTGATAAGTTAACTCAATGTTATTCTAAGTGAGAGGTGGGCCTCACAGTAGTAAAAAATCAATGTAAGCGTTTTTCACTGCCAGAACATGTACAACTTAAAAGTTTATGTCCAACCTTCTAAATACACTGCACCCTGCCCTCTGGGATATGTAAGGCCTACCCTAGTGATGACCTATGAGCATTAAAAAGGGAGGATTGGGCCTGGCCAGAGGTTTATCGTTTAAAACTGCACACACAGGCTGCAATGGCAGGCTTGGGACATGTTTAAAGGGCTACTTAAGTGGGTGGCACAATGATTGCTGCATGCACACTAGTAGCATTTAGTTTACAGGCCCTGGGTACATCTAGTACAACTTTATTAGAGACTTATAAGTAAATTAAATATGACAATTGAATGAAAGCCAACGTTACCATGTTTAATAGAGAGACCACAAGCGCCTTAGCACTGGTTAGCAGTAGTAAAGTGTGCAGAGTCCTAAAGCCAGTTAAAATGAAGTCAGCAAAAACAGGAGGCTGGAAGGCAAAAAGTTAGGGGAAAACCACACCAAGGATGTCAGATCCAACAGTGAGGCTTCCCACAGGACATCAAATATCTACTAACATCTTCTAGAGGCTGGTGCTGCCTTAGCGGGAATTTCAAGGTCCCCTGGTCTAGATCTTACAGCGAACTGTAGCTAGCCCTAGACAGATTTAACCACCCTCTTGGCTGCTTAGCTCTGCCTCCAAAATATATTTTTAACAAATCCATTATTCTTTGTTTCCAACTTCAACTACTCATGTCAACTGCATTTCAGTCCTAGTAGTTACCTTTAGGGACTATCTGTACTATTGCTATCTATACACTCTGACTTATGTAATAATATTGTGTCACTCCTAATCACACATTAAGTTTCAGGTTTAGGAGGGCTAAAATCATCCACTTCTCTGATGGTGATGTTCACAGGTGCTCATATTTCTCCCCACAAATGGTGTTCTTTAGCTTTCCTGCCAGAGGTAAGGTCAGGGGCATATTCTTTCTCCTTGCAATACACAATTATTTTATGTGAGACCAGAAAAAAGTTTATTCAAAACAGGAGTTTTTCACTGGCATCACTTTTTCCTCTAACAGATCTTAGATAGCGAACTCTACTAAAAGTTATTGGGAGAAACGGTTCCGAAAAAGGCAAAAAATGAGGAATTTGGTGTTTTAAATAGCAATTCCACATGCTATGCCTCATTTCCAAGTGAAAAACCGGGAATAGGATCGAATACATTCTTTACCATTACAAGTACTCATTTTGAGGCCTCTCCTAACAGACAGTGCATGCTGTCAGTTTGGAAAATAACTATTGTGCGCTTACCAAGAATGTACAGTGGATGTATAGCTCTCCAATTGCTTACCATTGGGTGGTTTAATTGTCATTCCTATTTGCATTTCCTCGCTTCTATTTGATGGTTTTCCTTGTCCCATCTTGTCCATCTTGTGCTTGTCCCTCCCCGGGAGCATAGCCTCCTTACTATCCTTTTGCCTGGCTAAATTGTATTCTTCCATTGCTCACTTTTTAGGGAACTACGTTTTTCATTTTTTGTTAGGTACTACATAAGAGTGCCTATGTTTTTCAACTCCCCTTGTGCTTCTCCCAAACACCCACCACCCTTGATGTTCTATGTTAGTCTTGCTTTTGTGCACTGCTCTCTTGTGTGCTTCTTTCCTTGCCCCCCGGTCAGTGTTGCTTTCTCCCTTGTATGCTGCTCTCTATCATTTGCTTTTGTCCCAAAACCCCTGCAGTCTGAGTTGCCCTCTTCCCTGTTTGCTGCTTGTAACCTCCTTCCCATACCTGGCTTTACTTTTATTTTTCCCTCCTGCCCCACTTCTGTGGCTGCCCTTTACCCAGTCTTGCATTGACCCCCCCTCCCCCGCCCCCCCACTCTTGTGGACAGTTTAATTTCTTCATATTTTCTTTTGCTTTTATTTTGAGGGCAATTTGCTGTTGGGCGCTCTGCTTCAAAGAAAAGTGCTTTAAACACTTAAAATTATTTTTTATTGACCAAGCTAAGTGATGTCTGCCATCTTAGATTGGTCTATAGAAAAGTGGCACCTACATCATACTGCAGACGTATGCATGTGTGATGACCCATGCACGTGCCTCCAGAATGATGCAACTGCCAAATGCGGCCTCGTCATTGTTACTTTGTTGTTGTTTTTTTTGTTGCTGATGCTAAACAGCATTGGCAAAAGCATTGTGCCTTTTTAACAATACTGTTCAGCAACGCCAAAAAGCATGGTAAAGCCAATTGGTCCAAAAGGCGAGACCTATTGGCTTCGCCAATGCTTGTTTTGAATAGCTATCAGTCTGGCACACCTTACAGTCATTGCCATGAAATCCTGATCATGTCAGCGCCACAAAGACTTAGAAACTGCGTTCAAGAATTTGTGAATT
Organism: Calotriton arnoldi; assembly: GCA_963921515.1. Taxonomy (NCBI): domain Eukaryota; kingdom Metazoa; phylum Chordata; class Amphibia; order Caudata; family Salamandridae; genus Calotriton; species Calotriton arnoldi. Next base: position 457,816 of record CAWUFW010012936.1, read on the forward strand.
TTGATGAATGTGGGAAAATAGCCATTAAAATCAAGCTGCACTACACCCAGAAAAGCCCGCTCTTTGTCACTTCTGTGCATGAGCGAAGCAGTGAGAGCAAGACCTGTGGAAAATGGAGGTATACGCCTGCTCCGGATAACACTTCTGCAATGTCCTACGCAATGCATATCCAAGAAACATTCACTAAATAACATTTTACTTTCATCATTGACCCACTCCTGCAAGCTAGATTTCACGGAATACCGTATTTAAAATAGACAGAAATATTTTAATTGTTGTAAACAAGCCAAAACATATCGTATGGACGACATATTTGTAAATGTCCTGATAGATCTATTTATAAACATCAAGATATATTTTCCTCAATGTTTCCAACACATATTCCAAATATATCTATGCAATTTATATAATTACTGTTTTTAAGACCTCTAACAAAGGTGAAGTTAAACTTTGTAAGACTCATTGACCAAAATGTGGGTAGTAAGTGTTGTTCTGAAAGCAAAGGCTATTATCATCACTCTGGATTTAGAACGAAACACTTCACAATGACAGCATGGAGCAAGATGAGCAATGCATTTAGTTTCTCATGGCTAAAGGGATAAAAGGGAATGCTATTTAAATATATCTGCGTAAGCATCCTGCGAATAGTGGAAAGTGTGAAGAAAGTATGCCAGGTCTCTTGAGCACTGTGTTGATGGCCTGAAAACCTTCCACCACTTAGCTATGTAGAAAGGTTCGAATCTGAAGGTCAGAGTAAAATGTGTGTGAGAAATTAAAATCCTCCAAATTTTGGATAAAGAGGTAAATCCTAAAGAAAGCCCACAAACATCCCTGTGATTGACTCTCTTAATTTTGTACTTCATATGGACAATAGGGGATATTTCATGACCGTCCATCTCCAGCTGAGGTCCGAACTAAGGGGCTGATTACGATGGCGGGCGGAGGCACATCCGCGGTGCTGGCGGAAAATGCCCTTTTCCGCACTCCAGCAGCGGTCCTCCCGCCCGCCATATTACGATGGGCAAATATAGCCCATTTTCAGTCCGCTGCGGACTCAGGTGAACCGCCAGATTTTTGCGCCCGCCACTGCGGTGAAGGGAGCCAATAGAGACTCACCGCCATGCCGAATGACGTTCCGTCCGCCGTACAAATCACAATGCCGCAAACAGCCCATCACACCGCAGCGGAGAATCCACCCACCCAGAGACGGCGGAAGCACAACATCGGAGCGCGAAACCAGATTCCCGGTCCCCTCCACCCGGTCCTGATCGCAGTGGATCCAGCTCTCCAAGCCCTTCCGGTGCTGTACCTCCTCCACTACCAGCAAATAATGCACCGTCGCGGACAATGCCGCAGGGACGCAAATGCACAACTCCGCACACAACCACAACACACAACTCCTGTGCCGACACACGGTTCCTGTCCACATCAGACACTCTGGTGGGGACAGGAACACATCCCCCAGTGTACCCACACATCTCCCACCTGCCAGAAACTCACCCCTCTGCATCCGGGTCACCCATCAACCGCGAAATCACAGCAATGTCCCGGTCACATCACCGCAGCGGTGAAGACGCGGGAAAACATGTGCACAATGTAGTAGGCAGGGCCTTCGCCAGGCATGGGCAGTCCGCAAAGATTCACAGGGCTCCACCTTCACCCTTCCCACACTACTCTTCCCACACCCATTTGGGAACATGCTGTGCTCTCCTCCTGTGCCCCCCCTGCACAATTAATCTGCCAGGTGTAGCCAGACCTTGCACCTCACACATCCAAGGACAAGGGAGATTGACTGGGAAGGTGGGGGTGAAGAGGAACACCCTGCACAGAAGCTCAGGGGCTGGACAACCCTCCTCCTCACACCAACCTTCCACTCCTGTGAAGCTGAGTATGATCACAAAATGAAGACTCACACTGCCTACGAACATCCAATGAACTGTTCACACTACCTGTCAAGTCACTCACAAACACCCCACACTGACACCCAGCCACATACCCATACCATAGACCAGCAGCAATGGAGGACAATAAATGGGCCAGCCAAAGTGAAGTGGACAGTGCTGGAAAACCATGGAGCAAGCCACATAGCATCTGTACATCACATGCAAGAGAAGGAACATATCACACCACCCTTAGGCCATCAAATCAGACATGACTGGCACAGTGAGTGAAATTAAGCCAAAGTGACCTCTGTGCAACAACTCAGGGAGACATCAAGGCAGGCCATGCATAGGCACAGGAATGATAGGAAGTGTCTGAAGTCATACAGTGACCAGCCACACATCTGTCTCCACTTACTTGACATGTGTATGTCATCAGCACAACACACATGGCTCTACCCACCTCACACCTGCAGCACACAACACCTGTGAGAAACACACAGAATGGTCCAAATGATGTCCCGTGAGTCCAATGACAACCAATCACACTCCCTGTGGTCCATCCACAAATTTCACACCCGCACTCAGGGATGCCTGAACCAATGCTGACACAAAAACAATAGTCAAACACAAAGCTCACAAACAACATCCACAGCAGTCCAACAAGCCCAGACATGTGCAGCCAAATAGTGGAAAGGCAATGTGACCACAGACAGAACAGGAGTACACAACACTGTCACACAGGGCCAATGCCCAGACACCATACCCCAACACAAACAAGAATCGCATCATCCAAAAACAAACATGAACAATAACTGGGATCAATGGGACAATCAGCTGACACACACTGAGACACCACACCACTCATCAAGTGAACATGGTGTCACAGTGTACCACAAGCATGCACATGCACAATCCTGACAAGTGACAGGTCAAAAATAGGAGGAGAAACCACCAATGTGCACTCAAAACAAGCTCAGGAACAACAAACCACCTTGCTGCATGTGCCAGACACACAAGTAATGCACACTACACTTGCAACACACATCTGCATGTATCACACAGCAACAACTACTCACAATCTCATGCAAATAGAACATCACACACACATAGCATCTGTCAGTAGAAAGAGCCAACACAGGCCAAACACTACATACATCCACAACAAAAACACAACAGATGCACATACCAATCCATCACATAGCAAACTCAGCTGGACATCAGGGGGATGCACACCAGGCAAGTACAAGGCAACACACACTGACAGCACTGCAAGCACACCATACATTGTTTGCACACCAACCAAACCAGTAGCACATATATCTGAGTGCCACACCATGAACTCTCAAAACACAAATCATCACAGCACACAGAGAACATCACACTCAGGAAGGGTAGCAGTACCTCAGCAAACACACATACAGCTTAACCATCATCCACAGATTCACAACTAAGGGAAATGACTAGAGGACTATGCTGCTCAAACATATGCACTGCACATGAGCAACCATGACTGCAAAACAGTTGAAGAAAACAACACATAACTAATCTGGGCAACTGTCCTGAGTGGCACATTGGTCCTGTACACATTTCAGCCCCACACAGCATAGTGTCACACTATGAAGTGGTGAGGAGGCTCACACACAGGCAAGCCATGGGGTGGAAGACATGAGATTGAAGTGGTGTGTACATCAGTAGTGGACAGGTGAGGAGTGAACAGTACACAAACACATAGAGGAGTTACTCACAATGTGTAGGCATCAGAAGCACATATAGGGGATGGCATGACTCCACATACCACATACCATACTGGAGCCAAAAATGGGTCAAGTGACAGCAATGCATGAGAAAACTCACAAATAATGTCAGTGTGGCTGAGCAGGTCTGCACAGTGAGCACAAACAGTAACAAGACACATGGCTGATCAACAAAACAGAACACAGACTTGGCAGGCACACACACTGCATACTCACAACTGGCAGCGGCAACAAGTAGGTGTCCCCCAGGAGTGCAAGGACACACCAACACACTGCATAGGGCCCAACCTACAACTACTACATGTGCCCACAATCTGAAGCACATGGCAGACAATTGAAACAAACAGGCACTCATTACCTGGATCATACATGTGTGCAGTTGGCATTGCAGGGGCACACACACATCAACACTACTGACAATGACAGCCCATTCACACTGTATGACCACTGAAGTTCACATATTCAACTGTACCCCGTGTGACTAGGAAGACAGGCCCACACAAGATGACCACACATCAACACTGCTGTTCACACATCAAGAATGATCACACAGATATGATGGACCATGGCCACCCCGCAAGTAATCCTGTGATAGAAATCACCTCTGTTGTGGTATTGCATCATAACATGACGTGTACAATGTAGCAAACCTGACCATAGAGTGATTAGGATAAGAGTAGATAATCACAAACAACCATCATTGCACCCTCATGCCTCACAGTCTTGAAGAACTAAAGTGCCTGTTACCTCTGCCAAACTCTGAAAAAGTAAAACAACCAATTGGCAATGTTGAATTGGCATACAGAGCATGTGTCACATGAAACCATATCCATACATAAAACCTCTTATTTAGCAAGGACACAGACAAAGCAGACAACAGGAGTAACTGTCTTTATTACATATTACTCAGATAGGCACCAAAAGTAGAAAACAGCAAGGCCATTGGCCAGTCCATAGTTCAAAGTATGTACATGTGTGCATGAGAACCTGCACAGGGAATGGGCATCCAAAGTGACAAACAGCAAGGCCATTGGCCAGTCCTTAGTTCAAAGTATGTACATGTGTGCATGAGAACCTGCACAGGGCATGGGCATCCAAAGTGACAAACAGCAAGGCCAGTGGCCAGTCCATAGTTCAAAGTATGTACATGTGTGCATGAGAACCTGCACAGGGCATGGGCATCCAAAGTGACAAACAGCAAGGCCAGTGGCCAGTCCATAGTTCAAAGTATGTACATGTGTGCATGAGAACCTGCACAGGGAATGGGCATCCGAAGTGACAAACAGCAAGGCCATTGGCCAGTCCTTAGTTCAAAGTATGTACATGTGTGCATGAGAACCTGCACAGGGCATGGGCATCCAAAGTGACAAACAGCAAGGCCAGTGGCCAGTCCATAGTTCAAAGTATGTACATGTGTGCATGAGGAACTGCAGAGGGAATGGGTAACACTGTACACTGCCATGGGAATCAGCACAGCTCTGGGGATACAAATGGGCAGTCCAGGCACCGCTGTGGGAGCGATGGGTTTGGGAGGGGGACTTTGCCTCACACTTGGCTGTCAGTTGAACTGGGAGGTGGCTGATTGTCGGAGCCAGTTGGAGGACTGGACCTGGGAGAGAGAGGACCAGCTGAGGTAGAGGCATCAGTGGCTTTGTGAGCCGGAGGGCTGCTTGGACCGGCTGGCAGTGTGGCACGGGGAGGCGGAGACATGCTGCCGTGAGACACTGTGTGAGGGAGAATGTGGAGGGCTGCCTTTCCACTTCTTGGGGATTCGATAGGTAAGAATTGTCTTGGTAGGAGTGGGAAGTGGGGCGGGCACAACAGCCTCACTCACAACCAAAGGTGCATCAGGTGCAGGTGGCTCTCTGTGGGGATTTGCTGGATCTGGTGTTACGCTTGAGGTGGCCTTGCCTTTTCCCCTCCATCCCCTGTTGACCAGGTGAACCCCCCACATTGCTCTCCTGTCCCAGCTTCACAGGGGTGTGGGTGGGAGTTGAGGTTGTGGGTGAATCTGCCTTAGAGAGCTGTTTGTGCGGACTCTTTTCAGGCACCAGCTTCACAGCAGGCAGGCCAACTGTTTGTTTGGCTTTGGGAGCAGGTTTGGGGACAGGAGTGTCCTTGGATGGGGGTGATTTGGATGCATGTGAGCCTGAGGCCTGCTTCTTGCCCTGATGCCCCTGAGTGTCACCAGAAGTGCTTTTGCCTTTGCGCTCCTGTGTGCCTGTTTTTGGTTTGGGGGATGGTGTCTGTGCTCTGGGCCGCTTGGAGTGTTGCTGTTGTGTGCTGCGTGTTGAGTACTTGGAGCCTGAGGGCTGTGGTCTGTGGTCACTCTCGTCAGATGTTGCCACTGGCAGGGTGGTTGCCGAAGGGACTGGAGCTGGACTCTGAGCCTGTGACAGCTGAATGGCTGCTGTCACTGTGGAGGACAAAGACTGGACAGTTCTTTGCAGCCCACCCACGTCAGAATGAATGCCCTCCATGAAGGCAACTACCTGTGCCAACTTCCTGTCATGATCCTGGAAGGCATTCAGGAGAGTAGTCTGACCCACACACAGCTGGCGCAAAAGGTCCACCGCCTCAACACTGAGGGCAGCAGGGGAGACAGGAGCAGGGGCAGCGGTACCTGGGGGGAAGGACACTCTACCCTTCTTACTGCTGCGGGAACAGGCAGCACTAGTGGTAGTAGCCGGGAGGGTGGGCACAGGACGGTGTGTGGTGGAAGAAGAGGCTGATTTCCCACTCCATGTGCCCGCCAACATCGAGGAGTCACCGCTAGAGTCAGATGATGTTGAGGTTGGTGTTTCTGGGCGTGATTCTTCCAGGACACTCCTGTCCCCCTCCGAGGCGCTGGTCACATCAGTGTCAGTGAGCTCATGTGTAGCAGTCGTGCCAGATGCCTCACCACTGGTGTCCGTCCCCTGTCCTTCTGTGCCCTCGGTAGATGCTGCGAAAGACAAAGACGTAGGTTCAGTATAGTGCACTACTCACAAACATCATATGCAACCAAAGTAAAAAACTAGAATATGATACCCCCATGTTGCACACCACCCTATGCAGTCTGCATGTGCAAGCTTCATGCAAAAGTCTGAAGATGCATGGAAACATGCATAGTTGGCATTAATGACCCATGTGACGTTCACACTGCCAAATAGCTGGCCCGTGTCTCCTTGTTACCTGACATACTGATTCCTGTAAGCATACCTACGTACCTGTAGGTGAGATAGATGTACATCTCAACATGTTGTCACAGTCACATATGGAGTCACTTTAAGGGGACAACACAGATACTGACTCCAGAATGTCCTTATACTATGGCCATGAGCTACTGATGTCCACCATGTTGTGCTTTGAAGCGCAACGACCCTTGCACATTGTTGTCAGATGTGTAGTTCTCACAATTTCAAAGTCAGGCACTGCACACATCGATGAAAGCACACCAAGATGAGGGACACAGCTGTTCACTCCCCGGTGATGTCTATGACACCCATAATGCAACAGATGGCATGAGGCCACCATCTTGCAATGTCAAGGGCCATTATTTAAAACACATGAGAAAGTACATGTAGCAAAAATGCATGGCAGCTGCACTCAACACAGAGGCCACTTACAAGCCATTGCATCACACTAGAAACATCACAGAGCTCAACATTGGCGCAGGGTTGGGATACATGCAGTCACTCACACCCAAAGTCACCCTTCGTAGAATACTCACCCCAACTTGCTGCTGATGGGCCCTCAAACGTCCATCCAGCTCTGTCTGTGTCACAGCCAAGATGCGGGCCATTAGTGGTGTCATGCTCCTGCGCGACAACCTTCCAGTCCGAGGGAGCAGCCCCAGTGTCATCTCTGCCACGTTTTTGCTCAGCCGGCAGATGTCATCCCACCTCTTGTGACAGTGTGTGTGCCGTCGGTTGGAGACACCCAGAGCCCGCACCTTGCGTGCAATGGCCCTCCATAAGGCCTTACGCTGGCGGACTTTAAACTACAGGCATGGGAGACAAGAAGAGGAAGTTTCAGTGACACTGGGTCATGTTCCACTGTGTCTCAGTACAGGAGCATGCAAACACTTAGCACAGCTGTACCGAAACCTTGAGCAGAGGCCATACAGCATGACACGTAGTACATTTGCATCAGATAATCGGATTTAAATATATTTAGGTATGAGGATGGACACAGGACCTGGCCATCTCATTCACATGCAGAATGGCAGCACACAAAGCAATGTGAAGAAGGCCCTCATCTGTGATGCAGTATGTGAGGGAGCAAGACATACATCATGTTGGAAATGATGTGTTGGGGAAGACTTACTGTGTCCAGCACTACACACCCCTCAATGTCCTTGGCCTGTGAGTGGCTCACTGTGTCGTGGATGTCACATCTAGGGACATGATCTTACATTCTCACACCCTTCTCACAAGGTCTGTCTTGTGCAATCATCAGGACTAAGATAGCTCATTGAGAAACAGGGTGGCAGACAACACATATGTTGTCGCACTCTGTCCATTTACTGATGGGTCCCTGTCAAATTGGGCAGTATCTGTGCAGGCCAGGGGGACTCACACTGAGGTTAAACCTGGCCCATCTGAACAATCACATGCATGTACAATATGAGAGGTCAAACAGTGCCTACACATGTGAGTCAGTACACATCATGAAATCAATGGAAGGAGGATGTTTCAGAAGTACATCACTCTGATGCGTCATAGGCGATTTTCCACCAAGAGTGTCACCCTCAGGCATTTCAATCTTGTGGATAATGCTCACATATCCATGGTGACAATATGAAAAGTGTACACACATCCTTCAGTACCCTCTGGACGAAACACATTTGTAATGTCCCAAATGAGCATGTGAAAGGCGAATGGACTCTGACATCCATTAGCACAGGCAATGTTTGTTCTGACTTCCACTTTCCAAACCAGCAGTGTTACTGTATGGCTGCAAAGACACTGCATGTCCCTCCCATCCTTCAATGCAGCCATGGATCTGTGGTAATAAGGCTACACACCCCATTGACATGAAGACAGCATGCTAGGCAGTGTATCACACAAACTTGCACTCACAGGCACATACTACAGCAGAGCAACATCATGTGAGCACTCTTTGCACTCTCCAAATTTCGCTCTGAAACACTTACCATTACATCACGAGCACCATATAGCCTCCCGTAGTGTGTAAGCACCTCGTCCACCAGGACCTCCAGCTCCTCTGTGGTGAAGGGACGGGCCCTGATGTTCTCAGTTCTCGCCATCACTGGGTCCAGGAGACAGGAACAGCAGCAGTTGGGGATGAAGAATGGCAGGCAGCAGTGTCTGGATGCAGTGGAAATGTGTGGCTCTCTCACAGACATATATAGCCCCCTGGGGTTGTTTCAGTGGTACTCAGCTGCTGCAATTGGTGTTCCAGGTCAGCTTTTTTCAAATGTAACCAATGACCGGCCCCGCGATTTTCAAAAGTGTATTCCACTAGCGCGATTGCGGTTCCCATTGGCTGAATGGGCATTGGCGGTGTCACACCGCGGGGCTCAGGTGGTCGCTACCGTAATTGTGCATCTTACAATTGCATTCAATGACCGGCCCCTCGCTAGCGGAGCATGCCTACCGCGATTTTCAAAAGTGTATTCCACTAGCGCGATTGCGGTTCGCATTGGCTGAATGGGTATGGGCATTGGCGGTGTCACACCGCGGGGCGCAGGCGGTCGCTACCGCAATCGTGCATCTTACAATTGCATCCAATGACCGGCCCCGCGGTAGCAGAGCACGCCTACCGCGATTTTCAAAAGTGTATTCCACTAGCGCTATTGCGGTTCCCATTGGCTGAATGGGCATGGGCATTGGCGATGTCACACGGCGGGGCCCAGGCGGTCGCTACCGCGGTTTGTCAGTTTTCTATTGGTGCCAATGACCGTGATTGCGGTGGCGGTGCGTGCTTAGGGCACCTATGGACACATCATGCTGTAGCAATGGCCAGTTCTCATCATTGAACACTCCACACTTACAATGAATCATGCCACCAGATAGTTAATTTGAATGCTAGTGTGACATTTAACTCACTGATGTCTACACATGCCATGTCAGTGCACTGGATTACATGTATTGGCATGTAGTCCCTCACATGTCACTGATGATGTTGTTGTGCATGTACACAGATCTGTTGTGTGATGGACTCTCAAATATGGGGACATGTCAATGTGTGAGATGGCTAAGCAACACACAGTAATGATGGACTGACTACTTAATGTGCCTACTTCACTGTGTATATTGCTGAACTCATGTTGATACTTGATCTTTATGCACACACTGTGCTCCTTGTGTTGTTAATATGTGCCCTGTCCGACTCACGCAAGAAGGTGTGGCAGGTACAGCAGCTACGTAGGAGACAGCAGTGTTGCTGTTTCAGACATGTGCTGTGTCAAGTACTCTCAGGGCTGGTGACACAAGATGTTGGAATGTCCCATTTTACATTCACATAGTCTGAATCTGTCTTGGGTGTACTCAGTTTGTACATACTGATCACGTGTACAACTACTTGGGGTCAAGTTGTCTCTGCATGTGACTTGTGCTGTAAGCTATTGTTTCAGGCCAGTCATTGTTGGCACTGTGTCAGTCAAGACGTAAGATGTTGGACACATCTCATAGGGGAATTGAATTGACAAGTGTCCCCTTTTATCTTATGTAGGAGGCGACCAAATGTGCATCATCCATTCACCTTGCTGGCGGACATGGAGGATGTGGACATCATCCGTAAGTTCTGTTTGGATCGGCAAACCCTCCAAGACCTATGTGCTCAGTTGGAGCCCCATCTGAGGCCTCACAGGACATATCCAACTGCTGTGTCACCAACATGTAAGGTGATGGCGGCCCTGCATTTCTTCGCAACTGGTTCGTTCCAGTGCACGGTGCCAGCGCAGGTGGGATGTCACAGGCAATGTTCAACATGGTGCTACGGGATGTCCTGTCCGCTATGATGGTATACAAGGACACCTACATCCATTTTCCACAAAGACAGGATTTGGCAGCTGTGAAGGGTGATTTTTATGCCCTTGCACACATCCCTAATGTTGTTGGTGCCATTGACTGCACCCATGTTGGCCTGGTTCCGCCACAGGCACGTGAGCACATCTACAGGAATAGGAAGCATTTCCATTCCATTAATGTGCAGGTTGTATGCCAGGCAGATATGATCATCTCACATGTCTGTGCCAGATTCCCTGGCTCAGCCCACGACTCCTACATCCTGCGTAACAGCATCGTACAATGATGGCAAATCTGCATCCTGACCGTGCAAGGCTTGTAGGTGAGTTAGTTAAGTCAAGTATTGTGCTGTATGTGTGACATGCTGTCCACAGCTACAGTCATATTACAAAATTGTTCTGTGCATCTGACACCTAGGTGACTCTGCATATCCCAACCGGCCTTGGTTGCTGAGCCCACTGCGGAATCCCAGGACCCAGGGTGAAGTCAGCTACAATGAGGCCCATGGGAGGACACGTCGTGTGGTGGAGCTTACTTTTGGGCTCCTGAAGTCTCGGTTTCGGTGCCTGGACAGGACCGGAGGTGCACTGATGTACTCTCCCCAAAAGGTGTGCCAGATAATTGTTGCATGCTGCATGCTCCACAACCTGGCCTTGCGCAAGGAGATCCCCCTGCTCCTGGACGATGATGCGCCGCAGATGCCCCCCCCTGCAAGCCCACACATTTCCAGTGACAAGGATAGTGGAGAGGAGGAAGGTGTCGACCTGCGCCAACAAATCATCAACCGCTACTTCCCTTGAGTGTGAGTAACATTGTACAACAGTGCCATTGTCTGCTGTCTTTGATGGTGGTGATGAGGCCGAGAGGAGCTTTTTGACTGCTGTCTGTTGTTGGCTCTGTGCTGATGGCTGATGTTTGTGGCACAGTGTAGTCCTGACCAGCTACATGATGTCTATGTTGAGATTGTTTCTCCTTGTGATGTGTGCTGGTTTGTGTACCTTAATGACTAGTGTTGTGTACTGGCTGTGATGCCAACACCTGACGAGTAAATGTCATTCTCTTGTGTCTCACTAGGTCCCTTCAGACTCTCAATGCCTCGTCACGATCTGAGCTTCTGATACATTGTGTTCTGACTCAACATTGTACATATTGTGACAAACATGGAGCTGACACAAAGACATAGGTGTGTAAAGAGTGTTTATTTACATTGAGTGGTTGTGACAGACAAGTGATGTTTCAAGAAATGGTGCTAAGTGAATCAATGAGTTGTCAGTGATGACAAACAAGACAATAGAGTAGTCACCACATTGATGAGGTGACACAGTCCAACAGACACCTGCCATCAACATGGCAGTGTGGGTAAGGATAGTCAACAAAGTCGATGTCAAGGTGTACAGAGGTGCTATCATGGCTGTCTCTTTGACTTGCGTTTGGCTGGTGCTTTGCCACGTGATACTCCCGTGGTGTTTCTCGGACGGCCCCTCTTGCGTTTTCCAGGGGGGGGCTCCTGCTGCGGGATCAGCGGTGTCTGAGGAGTCATCCTGTTGCTGCTCACCCCTCTCTGTGGCCACAGCTGGGCTGGTGGGGGGATCATCCTGTGGACCACTGGAGGGGGGTTGAGCCGTAGTTTGGGCCACAGGTCTGTCCCTCAGAACACCCACAAGCTGGCCCAAGAGGTCCACGATTTGGCCCATACGCGTGTCTATGGATCTCAGCAGCAGGCGGAGCTCACGCGATTCTTCCAGAGCCTGGCCCGTGTGTCCCTGGGCTTGTTCGTAGGCCCCAAGGACTCTGGCGATGTTGGCCAGGGCTTCGGTCCCAGTGTCCTCTCGATTTTGTCCCCTAGTTTCCCTCCCACCTGCCCTGCTGTCCCGGACCTGTGGCGTTGCCACTTGACGCACCCGCAGACTCTCCCTGCCCTCCTCTGATTGTGTGATGGTGTTGGTAACCACTGAGGCAGGGCGAGTGTTGCAGGCAGCTGTTGTGGTGGTGGTTGGGGCCGCACAGGTCGTTGCAGCAGGGGTCAGCGCGGTTGTTGTTGCTGAGGTGGTGGTGGTGGGGACAGTGGGGGCCTGGGACGTGGTGCGCCCTGGCAGTCCGGACGGGCCAGGTCGGTGCTCCTCATCCAAGAAACTTATGGAGTCTACATCCGAAGTCCATGTTCCGAGTGTGGAGACTGGCTCTACAGGTTGGTGTTGTCTTCTGCAGCAGTCAGTTGTTGATCTCCTGTTGAACAGAGGTGAAATGGTCATTAAAGTGCACCACACAAGCCTGGTGTTAGATGTTTGGATCTTACATGTGTTACACCACACAGTTTACATTGTTTTCACTTTGTATGGCTGCAAGATACTGCACATCATGCCATGATGTGTAGGTACATACATTACTTGTCCATAATGTGACATGTAAATAGATACCATGTTCCACATACAGATTGTGTGATTGCAAGGACATGTTGTCATCTACCGACTTGCAGCCCATCAACTTTGTGATTTGTCTTTTTGGTTTGCTCTGCAATGAAGACGTTACATCTGAGCAAGAACTAGCCATTGTAATCTTCTGCATACCTTTGTTATATCATGTTCTTTACTTTCTTTAAACATCTGACCATGCATGTTTTGTGTTCATATGGGCCTTCATGCTCTGCCACCATGGCACTTACACATAGCATTCAGTGCTGGACATGATTGTGCCCTGAATTCCTTCACAATGTGACTTGCTGGCTTAACGTTACATTTCTGTGACAGTTACATACGCTTGGCTGTCTGCACACAGGAAGTGACTATTGGATGTATGCCATGTTGGGTGACATGTGAGGGGTGGTGTGGTCATATGGCTCCATGCTTTTTGAGAGGAATGGCAGGGTGCATGCACTGTCTACCTAGCTGTACTGTGACACAATTGAGGGGAATTGCTGCCACATGGTTGTGGGTGTGGGGAGTGCTCCATCCTGGTGAGCTTTGGGACAAGGGGGCCTGGTGGGAGTTGTAGTGCAGGCTTCCCAAACACAAACACAACCTCCCTGTTGAGATGGCTTCCTACCTGTTAGTTTGATGAGGGGAATGTAATGTCTGCCACTTGCTTCTGGGTGGGGTGGGGGGAGTGCTCCATCCTGGTGAGCTTTGGGACAAGGGGGCCTGGTGGGAGTTGTAGTGCAGGCTTCCCAAACACAACCACCCCCTCCCTGTTAAGCTGGCTACCTACCTGTTAGTTTGATGAGGGGAATGCAATGTCTGCCACTTGCTTCTGGGTGGGGTGGGTGTAGTGCTCCATCCTGGTGAGCTTTGGGACAAGGGGGCCTGGTGGGAGTTGTAGTGCAGGCTTCCCAAACACAACCACCCCCTCCCTGTTAAGATGGCTACCTACCTGTTAGGTGAAGGTGGGCAATGCAATGGCTGACACATGGTTGTGGGTGTGGGGAGTGCTCCATCCTGCTCAGGGGTGGGACAAGAGAGCATAAAATGGCTACCTACCTGTTAGTTTGATGAGGGGAATGTAGTGGCTGCCACTTGCTCGGGGGGGGAGTGCTCCATCCTGGTGAGCTTTGGGACAAGGGGGCCTGGTGGGAGTTGTAGTGCAGGCTTCCCAAACACAACCATCCCCTCCCTGTTGAGGTGGCTACCTACCTGTTAGTTTGATGAGGGGAATGCAATGTCTGCCACTTGCTTCTGGGTGGGGTGGGGGGAGTGCTCCATCTTGGTGAGCTTTGGGACAAGGGGGCCTGGTGGGAGTTGTAGTGCAGGCTTCCCAAACACAACCACCCCCTCCCTGTTAAGATGGCTACCTACCTGTTAGTTTGATGAGGGGAATGCAATGTCTGCCACTTGCTTCTGGGTGGGGTGGGGGGAGTGCTCCATCCTGGTGTGCTTTGGGACAAGGGGGCCTGGTGGGAGTTGTAGTGCAGGCTTCCCAAACACAACCACCCCTCCCTGTTAAGCTGGCTACCTACCTGTTAGTTTGATGAGGGGAATGCAATGTCTGCCACTTGCTTCTGGGTGGGGTGGGGGGAGTGCTCCATCCTGGTGTGCTTTGTGACAAGGGGGCCTGGTGGGAGTTGTAGTGCAGGCTTCCCAAACACAACCACCCCCTCCCTGTTAAGATGGCTACCTACCTGTTAGGTGAAGGTGGGCAATGCAATGGCTGGCACATGGTTGTGGGGGTGGGGAGTGCTCCATCCTGCTCAGGGGTGGGACAAGAGAGCATAAGATGGCTACCTACCTGTTAGTTTGATGAGGGGAATGTAGTGGCTGCCACTTGCTCCGGGGGGGAGGAGTGCTCCATCCTGGTGAGCTTTGGGACAAGGGGGCCTAGTGGGAGTTGTAGTGAAGGCTTCCCAAACACAACCACCCCCTCCCTGTTGAGATGGCTACCTACCTGTTAGTTTCATGAGGGGAATGCAATGTCTGCCACTTGCTTCTGGGTGGGGTGGGGGGAGTGCTCCATCCTGGTGAGCTTTGGGACAAGGGGGCCTGGTGGGAGTTGTAGTGCAGGCTTCACAAACACAACCACCCCCTCCCTGTTAAGATGGCTACCTACCTGTTAGGTGAAGGTGGGCAATGCAATGGCTGACACATGGTTGTGGGTGTGGGGAGTGCTCCATCCTGCTCAGGGGTGGGACAAGAGAGCATAAGATGGCTACCTACCTGTTAGTTTGATGAGGGGAATGTAGTGGCTGCCACTTGCTCCGGGGGAGGGGGGTGGGGGGAGTGCTCCATCCTGGTGAGCTTTGGGACAAGGGGGCCTGGTGGGAGTTGTAGTGCAGGCTTCCCAAACACAATCACCCCCTCCCTGTTAAGATGGCTACCTACCTGTTAGGTGAAGGTGGGAAATGCAATGGCTGACACATGGTTGTGGGTGTGGGGAGTGCTTCATCCTGCTCAGGGGTGGGACAAGAGAGCATAAGATGGCTACCTACCTGTTAGTTTGATGAGGGGAATGTAGTGGCTGCCACTTGCTCCGGGGGGGTGGGGGGAGTGCTCCATCTTGGTGAGCTTTGGGACAAGGGGGCCTGGTGGGAGTTGTAGTGCAGGCTTCCCAAACACAACCACCCCCTCCCTGTTGAGATGGCTACCTACCTGTTAGTTTGATGAGGGAAATGCAATGTCTGCCACTTGCTTCTGGGTGGGGTGGGGGGAGTGCTCCATCCTGGTGAGCTTTGGGACAAGGGGGCCTGGTGGGAGTTGTAGTGCAGGCTTCACAAACACAACCACCCCTCCCTGTTAAGATGGCTACCTACCTGTTAGGTGAAGGTGGGCAATGCAATGTCTGACACATGCTTCTGGGTGGGGTGGGGGGAGTGCTCCATCCTGGTGAGCTTTGGGACAAGGGGACATGGTGGGAGTTGTAGTGCTGGCTGCCTATACACCTGCCCCCATGGTAATATTGCTAGCTACCTTTGGGGTGAATCAGAGGGAGTGGATGTTGGAACTGTGAGACATGTGTTGGGGAGAGTGTGGTGCACATGCATGCATTTTGACCTAGGAGGTGTAGCTTTGTAGTTGTGCAAGACAGTACATAGCAGTGTGATGGTAGACATTTGTTGGTACTTACCAGCCTCCATTCCCCCAGGTATTCCTGTGAGACTCTCTGGATGCAGTATGCCAAGCACCTTCTCCTCCCATACGGTGAATGTTCGTAGTGGAATGGGAGGGCCACCGCCAGTCTTCTGAGCCAGCTCACGGTTCTTGTTGTTCTTCTCTTTCACCTTGCTCTTGAGGTCATGCCACCGCTTCATGATCTCCTTCTTAGTGCGCGGGATGGTCCCTACTGCATTGACCCTGCTGACTATCCTTGCCCACATTTGCATTCTGGTGGCTAATGGTGTCTGTTGGACCAGGTTTCCAAACAAATGCGGTTCTACTCTGATTACCTCATCTACCATCACTGACAACTCATTGTCAGTGAATTTGGGCATTTTCTTCTGTGACATGGTGTGTGATGTGCAAATGGGTTAAAGGTGCAGGTGTGAAGGTGGTGGTGGTGATGTGTGTGGTGTGTGTGTTTTGTTGTGATGGTGTGATGTGTGCAGATTTGCCTATCCTTTGTGCTGTAGGGTTGGGCACTTCAGTAGTGGAGTGGTGCAAAGGATTCTGGTCAGGGAAGGGGCTGGTTTTATACTCAGCTATGTGGGTGGGTCAAAATGGTGTATTCCTATCAGGTGTGTTGTGTGGGTTGACCTGGGATTTGTATTTTTTTGTTGCCTTGGGGATGTGTCATTGGGGTGTGTTAGGTGTTTTTGGAGGCTGAGCCAGGTTACTAGCCACACTTGGTAGCCTTGTTGTGTGTTTTTTTGTCGTCCGCCATTGCTGTTCCGGAGCGAGCGCGGCGGTGGGTATACAACTGCTCTTCCGCCGGCTCTCCCATTCATCAGTGCTTGCGATCGCGGCGGTCGGGATACAACAGCCCTTCCGCCGGCTCTCCCATTCACCAATGGTTGTGATCGCGGCGGTCAGAAAAAGCTGATCGTTCCGCTGTCAACGCAATGGTATCCTAATTCAACATGCGGTCACTCCGCTGGCCGTGCGGCGGTTTTGGGTGTTTCCGCTGCAGGACCGACCGCCGCGGACGGATTTTTTCCTGCTCCGCACGCTCCAGGCGGTCTTTCGTGCAATCCGACCGCTGCGGTCGGATTTTTCTGGCGGTTCATCCTAATCTGACCGCCGGTTTTCACGCGGTACATGCGGACTGTTAATTTCCGCGACCACTGCGGTCGGAGTGCTTTTCCGCCCGCCATCGGAATCGGGCCCTTAGTTGGGCAGTGATGTACTCCCAAGCTTAAACAGATTAAAAATTTGCATGTGTTTGCATAAACATAAAAACATTTATCTTTCTGCAGATGACAAATAGTAAAATGCAACAACACAATAGTGGTATGCCATGTTGTCACTCTGCAAATCACAATAGATTATATTTAGTGTTCTTATTGTGGAAATTGAACATTTTTACGTAAATGTAACCTCATAATAATATAGAACTGGGCTTTAACAGTAACATAGAAAATGCATATCAAAATAACGGTTAGAAAATGTGTCTTAATTAATCGGGCAAAAAGTGAAAATTTTACTTATTTCTGCAGAAAGCCCCCATTTCTATCCATTCCTTCACTGTTAGGCACCAATATTTTTTTAATTCTTTACCATCCCTTTAAGAAAATAAATGCCCTTTTTGCAAAATGATGATGCCTCAGGGCTCCACCAAGCATACTGCGGCCCTCAGACCACCGCACCACCACCAGGAATCTCTGATACCTGGTGGTTGCAGTGGTGCAATGGTGGTCCAACTGCCCTAGTTGTAATAGGGAGGTCGGAAGACCACCACCATGAGTCTGGCAGTCCGTGGATCGCCAGACTCATAATCGGGCCCTTATTCTTTATGTAACCCGTCGTTATTTTGTATGCCTGTTCTGACCAAATCTTCTCGAAATTTTCTGTAACTGGATTTATCTGACTAATCTGAATAAAAAGACAAAAATAAAGACTAATCCCTTAAAGAGAAAATAAACTTTAAAAATGTCACCAACCCTTTCATTATTTACTGAACATCTAATTTTGAAGACGATGTTTACTTTAGAGATGTGTTTGGGTTGTGCTCCATTCTAATACAGTGGCAAAGATTCATCGACTCCAAGAGGCGTGGAAATTGGAAGTTCGCTTAGTAAGTTTGAAGTGGGACTACTTATGACGTTTTTATGAGATTTCTATGCTGGCATCATCTAATGTATTTCATGATTGTTGGGTTTCATAGTTTTTGTGTAATTTTTGTTTTCCTCCTAGTTGGTCTTATTTGCATAATTTTCACTAGCAGGAGAGTGATTTAGGCAGAAAATATGTCATGCGGACTTATAGTTTTCTGTGAATCACACTGGCTATACATGATCACAAAAGGAGAATGTAATGCTTGGTCACAAATGGAAAGATTATATATTGAAGTCAAGTGGTGTAGAAATAGAAAGCAGTGCGATGGGGAGGGAGACTGGATTACAGGGAAAATGGGGAACACTGTGCATGCCTTTATGGAAAGGAAAACATTGTTTGACCGACTGCTGAGTCTTTACCAAGATATCGCTACCAAAAGTCAAACTTTATTGACACATGGACAGAACATTGTACCTGATTAGTTAGAATCCTCAATATTACATGTCGCAGTGATACGTTTTTTGTAATCTTCTGTAATATATGGCCCAGTTTTAGATCCCCTAAACTCTGTGGCCAAACAAAGGCTCAGAGCCATCTTACCAACTTGAGGCAGGGAACCTAGTTGACTGTAACAAACCGACCCCCTGCACATTACATGAGGATGGTGTATTCTGGGTAACAATCAGTCCTGTGAGACATACAGGAGTATCTCTTTATTAGTGAGCCCCAAAACTCATTTCATCATGGATGGACACGCATTAGAACCCAACTGGCTCCGGATAGCTGACGGCCATCACTAAGGATATTTGCAGCTCAGCTCACATGAACCAAATCTTTTAATAAGTTGAAGATTCCTCTCTGCCTAATACATGTCTGTACCAAACTTGAAATTCACTTTCCTGATTATTTTGAAAAGGGCAGGCCTCATGATAAATGATGTAAAATGTATGAATTAGCATATTAATCTTGCTGCATCTTTGCTTGATTCTCACATTGCAAATCATATGAATGTATATATACGAATAACTGATGAGAAATCACACTATAACAAAGCACATTTATGTTATATATGTGCATAAAATACCACATGCAGCAGGCATTTTTAAATTAAATATGTACACTCAAATAAATGAAGATACAAATATGTGAGAAATTGGACTACTGTTTGACTGGAGTATAATCCCTGGTCAAGCATCAACCACTATCCTTGTCAGGGTAATTCACAAGTGAACCCCAAATTAACCTGTGCTCAACCCCCTGGAAGCTTGTCACAGAGCAGTCAGGCTAAACTTAGAGGCAATTTGTAAAGTATTTGTGCAAACAGAATAACAGTAAAAAAGCAACAAAAAAGTCCCACACCAAGGTAGAAAAATAGAACAGAAGTTAATAGGACCAAAACAACAAAAATCCACTTGGTAGAAACAGATATATTCAATTTTAAAGATTTTTGTGAGAAAAGTGCCAAAAAGCTCAAAGGGCAACTGTGGACATCTGGTCGCACCAGATTGGGACAAAGTCACAAGTTCAGGCTGACCGCGATGGAGAGTGGTCCAGCTACAGGGACTTGGTTAGGTTCGCTGGACAAGGTACCTTAAATCCTGGTTCGCGGAACGGTGTGAGGATCCGTGTCGAAGATGCATCGTGCAGCTGTAGTGATGCATTGGTTCCGAGATGGAGGGAGGCTGCGATGCGAGGGCCAGCATCGTCATCATCGTTGAAGATCCCGATGACGGGGCTTACAATGCAAAGTCTGGTCTTGAGGATGCGGCGCGCATTCATGGCAATGCATTGGTTGCAAATAGCTGCAAGGCTGCGATGCGGAGTCTGGCATTGTCGTTGTCGAGTCTGCCATCGATGAGGGATGCAAGGGCCTGCGCCAAGGATGCATCATGCAATGGTGATTCCTAAGGCCTTGAAAGCTGCGGAGGCGATGCGGGTCTTTGTGGTGGGTCCAATCCACGAATTAGCGGAGATGCATCAGTTCTGCTCGGGTTTGTGCCGTGCAACAGAGGAGATGGTCAGTATAGAAATAGCATCTGCTATTCTCATCTACCGGCCAAGTGAAGGTTGTATGGGCCTTCCTCGTAGCCTTCAGCAAAGAAAGGTTATCACAGATCTGTATGACCCTAAGTCTAGAGTCCCTGGTGTGAGGTTCCTCTTTCACTCATTACACTCTGTTTATATATTGTATCAGAACACTGTTGAACATTTTCAGATTAAAAGATTAGCAGTGAAGCCCTGGCAACCTTTCACTTACTTACAGTCTGTGAAACCTTGCCTATTGTTTCACCTCTTGAATGCTAAGGACACACTGGACACATGCTTAGCACTGCTTCTGAAATGCTAAGGGTGTGCTGTGTGCGTCGTGTCACTAGGGTCAGGAAATCCCTCTGTTTTGTTTGGTTTAGTATTGGCGACCAGTGCACGTGGCATGCTGAAGTCATTAAATGGAAAGTAAAAGTAAAATTGGCCAATTGGTTCATTTCACTTTCACTTACATCAATTCTCTGAGTCATATCTCAGTCCCCTCATCTACAATTTAGATGGGGGATGTATCGTTAGAAAGGAGAGAATCTCCCCTTTCCATTGGCATATGTCCACAGTGAATTTCACCTTGGGTTTCGCCTTAGGAGGGCAATCACCAAGCAGGGATCTACCCGCTAGCACCAGTGATTACTTTTTGAGGGGTGAGCACCCCCCCCCGGGAAGTAGACTACTGGTCCCCCACTCCTTCGAGCACAAACTTCTTTCTGCCCCCTCCGTGGGGCAGGTAGGAGGTATTTACCTCCAATCTACCCCCATGGGGAAGAAATCTCACTAGACCCCGGGGAGGTATTTTGACACAAGGAAAAGGTGTGAGGCAGCCCACCCAGGGATTGGGCCAAGCCCCCACTCCCAAATTACCAGAGCACTCTTTCTGCCATCTCCGAGGGGCAGATAAAAGGTCTCTACATACAATTTGGCCCACCCTGGGATCAGAAAGCCACTAGACTCCAGGGAGGTTTATTGAAGTGCAAAGAAAGGGGTGGGAGTAGCCCTTTAAAGCATCAGAGTGAGCGGCAACCCCCCAAAGTTGCAAAACAGTCTTTTGAGCCACTCCAGGAGAATATGGGGTTTTTCCCAAATTTGCCCTCCTGGGATGTGTAGAAAGCCCACTAGACACCAGTGAAATGTATATGGCACACAAATCTGACATGTTGTAGGGGGGCAGAAAGCCCACTAGGCCTGAGGGAAATTTTTGTATGTGCCACATAAAAGGTTGCAGGGTAGTGGTGCTTCCTGCCATCGGGCTGATCCCCCACCACGAAAAAGTTCAAAACTTTCTTTCTGCCCGCTGGTTTCAGATTTGGGGAATTTCACCCAATCTGCGCTATCACTGGTGGGGCAAAAAGCTCAGTAGATAGCACTGATTTCTTTTATACGTCACTTAAAAAGGGGGTGAGGTTGGCCCTCCTATTCCGTGCCCCTGCCCCAGAATGGGTGTAACAGTCTTTATGCCCTGATGGCGTTGGATTGGGGTGTTTACCCACAATCTGCCCAAGGGGTACCTAAAGTCCTCGAAACACAAGAGGAAAAATACTCCCAACCAAAAAAAAGAGGTGGGGGCGACTCACCCAGGCGTCCTGTTGTGCTTCTACCCCAGAACAGGCGCAACAGGCTTTCTGCCCCTCTGGGAGCATATTTGGGGGTGTTTCACTCAAATTATGCCCCTTGAGGACAAAAAACCTACTAGACCCCATGGGAAAATAGTCCCAAAAAAAGTGGGTGGGTGACTCTCCCATGCATCGTGCCATGCCACCACCCCAGAAAGGGCTCAGCAGTCTTTCTGCCCTTAATCTGACCCTTTGAGGACAGAAAGCCCACTAGACACCAGAGAAAATAGGCCCAAGAAGGGGGGAGCCCAGATATCACGATGTGCTCCCACACCAGAATGGGTGCAATAGTCTTTCTGTCCCACTGTTGGCGGATTAGGGTTTTGGTGATCCCAAGGATAAAGAAAACTCACTAGACACAAGGGAAAAAGTAGGCCCAAAAAAGAAAAGGGGGTAGGGCAGCTCAACCAGGCATCGCGCTATGCCCTCATCACAGAATAGGTCACCCACCTGGGGTATAGAGCATCCTCGCCTCCATCTCTATGGCAAGCTGAAGGAAATCCCAGTTTGCTGTCACTAGCCATGCTAGATGACTGCACTTACCAGGCTTGGAGCCAGCTTACAACTAGGGAACCGTACCCAATACAGATATTTCTGAAATCTAGACATCCAGGAAAGTCCAGGGTAGTGTGACTCGCCTGGAACCCATACGCATTCCTAGCCAGAAGCCTCTGCAAGCCTTAACCTTTGGCTAACATCACACATTTTTATGTGTTTTGTCGCCAAAGTTTGATGTTTGCAAGGGCTTCTGGGTGAAAAGAAATGTGAGATCCATGGACGTCATACCACCTGGATGTCTAGTTTTCAGAAATGGACTCCACTGTGTGTCTAGATTTCAGAAATGTCTGATTTTGGTAAGTTTTCCTTGGTGGTGGCTGCGCTAGGTCCCAAAATCCACAGCTAGCAACATTGCAAAACAATCATTGGTTTTGCTGGGTGACATTTTGGGGTGTTTTGTGTCACAGCCACTGGGTGCAGCCACACAAGTGTGGCACCATTTTTACCAGGAAACACAGAAAAGTAGAACATTCATTATTACCAATTGTATTTTTTTTTTTTTTTTATATAAACAAATTTTATTGTGTCAATAGTAACATACAGTTTGGGGCCCCCTCTAACCGAGGGTGACCGCCACCACATACCCCACCGAATATTGATGTTGACAACTCGTTTACATTCATCAAAAACCAAAATTATATAAAGCATAACAACGTGAACGTAGTGAACCAAAGCCCTTTGCGCTGCTCCACATCTATATCTCTTCTTACATAAGTTACATTGCTACCCCAATTGAGTCACTTGCAATCCACCCACCCCCTTCACTACCCGGTGACCCCCATGAGCAATGATGACACAAGTGTTCCAGTCGGAGGCACGGGCTCCAGATAGATGCCCCTGTAGTCTGCCCATCTCTTCCAGATTTTGGGATGCTTTTGAGGGCAGCCCCTAGCCTTAAATATTGGTACCTACATGCCCATACAGAAGTCCATTCCCTTTTTCCACGATTGTGGGGTAGGCGCCTTCCACAGCCTCGCGATATCCCTTTTGGCCAAGGTAAGCCCCAGCAACAGTAAATGCCGCTTATAAATGTTACCCCCGATACCCTCCATGATATTTAGAAGACCCAGTCTCGGTGAAACAGCGACCTCCCACCCCAGAACTTCCGAGAGGCATGTCATGGCGCCAGACTGTGTGTATGAGGGACCTTTCCTCATGTCCACAACGCAAACAGTCAGGAGAAGATATACCTATTGGATTTCTCTAAATTTTTGACTTCTAAATGTATACCGGTGTGCAAAAAATTTAGTCATTTTGCTAAAGCCCTCTATATAAAATGATAACATGGGTAATCCAACATTTAGGGCTGTGCAGTGTGGGTGGATTGCAAGTGACTCAATTTCTAAACTCATGGGGAGGATTACTAAGATTTTGTGCAAGTGACTCAATTTCTAAACTCAGGGGGAGATTTACTAAGATTTTGTGCCGTGCTTGCGTCACAAAATTGAAGCAAAACGGCGCAAAATCTTTTTTTCCTAATTTACATTCCAGCACAAATAACGTAAAAATAATGGGAAGCAGCGCATAGCGCTGCTTCATATTACTTTGCATCACAGGGGTGTACCAAGGGTGGTGCATGGGCGTTCCCATGCAACCACCCAAGGTTTCTCACGCTAAACCCAATTGACTAAATACAGTAGATTGGGTTTAGCGTGAGAAAACTGCGCCCTTTTAAAGTAGGCGCAAGGAAGGAGAAATGGTTTCATTTCTCCTTCCTTTTCCGACTTTGCACATATAAAGTGGGAAAAGCTTCCCTCATGTCTAGGCATAGTATTTTGTATAGGAAGGGTACCCTTCCTGTACAAAACCTATGCTAGACTCACACACACACACACACCATAGCGCTCTGGTGGTGACGGCTATAATCAGTGCCGGCGCAAGGGAAAGGGGAGGAGAGAGCCATATCTTTGAAAATATGGCGCTCTACTGCTCCTTCCCTGTCGCGCAACGCAGCACAGCCTCGCAGGAACCTGCGCTATGTTGCGTGGAGATTTGGTAAATCTCCCCCTATGTATCTTGTACACATTTCAGAAATACATAGGTTTGCTTCATACCTATTTTGCTTTCACTATATGTCACCATAAGAATTGCTGTATGGTTGGTACATAATGAAAAAGCTATTGTAACTCAAGTGAAATGAAAAAACATAAGTTGCAGCTCAGTTGTGGCTCTTGTTATCGCTTGTTTTTGGAGAACCTACGAACCTTATATATCCATGTGACAAGAAGGGTCTGTTAAAACAGTGTATTGCTTTTATAACTCTGCCATTGTGTGCTTTCACAAATGGCATTTTACTAGCTATTTTCAATAATATTTTTATTGAACTATTACTTTCTCTGGGACAACATTGAGGGATCTACACAAATGACAGCATGCTGAATTCAGTATTTTATCTAGTTTCCAGAAATGTCTAACTTTCTGGGATCACACCGGTTTCAACAACAAATTGCAAGAATGCTGAAGCCACAAATATTAGTAAAAATGGGCTACCTCTTAGAAAATTGCATAAACAGTGTTTTAAAAAAAAGCGGTTTGATACAACTGTGCTTATTCCTGAAAGCTGGGAAGATGAAGATCTTAGCACAGCAAACCTTTTGCTGATGCCATTTTTAGAAAAAAATATACTTTTTTGTGCAGAGCATTTTCCCAAAAAGAAAAGTACATTTAGCTATATTTTACCTATTTTCTCAGGTCCTTCCATGGGAATCCACACACCATCGGTGCCTTTAGAATCCCTAAGATGTGGGTAAAAGGACACCAATTTGGCGAAGGTACCTTATGCAGAAAAATGTTTTGAAGGCTTACCTGTAAAGTAACCCGATTGTCAAAAATAGACTTTGCATTCTAAGGAAAAAAGGCTTAGCGTTAAAGTGGTGAAAACAATAAATTAGAAGTGAAGTCAGCAGTTTATAAAAAACCTTGTTCATTATTTAAAAACAATCACTAAAAAAGAAAATTCAATCCATACAGAAAAACATAAATATATATTCAAGCAGGCTTCTTTATCACATTATAATGAATAATGATATGAATCAAAATGCATATATATTTGAAACCTAAATAAACAGCATAAAATAATTCAAGAAGGAGAATACTTAGAATAAAAACTATATGATGTTATATTACCGGAATGATAATAATGATGTTATGATATTACTGGAATGATAGATAATAAAGTACAAACTACGAATACACACATCACACACACACACAACATAACATACCTATGCTTATGAGGACCGGTCATTGACCGTAATGAAGTGTGCATTTACTATTCTAACTCCAAGCGCGCTTTGATAGTAGGGTAGGTTATAAGCGCACTGAAGCAAGTCTACCTGCACTTTTTTGATACACTAGCTCCAAAGTACCTATACACACTACTGGGACCGGTCCTCATAACACACCGGTCCTCACAAAGATAGTGTTTGTCTGGTTCTGTCAAGGTTAACCCATGCTATGATGACCAAACCGGTCCCCACAGTGTGGGTCATACATGCCCACACACACACACCACACACACGCACACACACATAAATAACAGTTTGCCAAGTCTGCACTCACAGCCTCATCCACCTGCAGCCCCAGTCCTCAAGCTGTTAGTGCAGCTCCTTCATCACCTTTATCAACAACAGATATTTTGCCTCACTCCCACAGATATAAAATGACTTTTGTATAGACATAAAAGAAATACATAATCGTAGTCTGTTCACATTTTATTGTACATACTAGTTGTGCAAATATGTATCGGCAACAAAATTAACATCATTAGGTTTAATAGTCATCGGTCGACATAATTTATACACTGCTAATTACCTCCAATATTAAATCACTCATGATTTGTTCTATGACATCATTTATAACATCACTGCAACATCTGAAGTGACATCATTGATGACAACACTGTGCATGCGGGAGCGCAAGTTATAGTTTCTTTAGGGCATGATTTATAGTTACTTGAGTTACAATAGCTGGTGAATTTCAGTGGTTTTGTTCATTTAAAATGGTATGTTTCACTGACATTTTCACCTAACTATAAAGTGCCTTTAACCAGTGAATTTCTAAGGTTTTATTTTTAATGAGTAGTAAGATATTATCACAATTTGTAACTATGGTGTCATTTTAACCTTTGTTTTTGTTCAGTGAGTATATATCTATAAATATACATACAATAGGCTATTAGCTCTTATTTTTGTGAATTATTGAAGCTTGGTACAAAAAGAATAAAAGACAATCCATGTAAAAATGAATAAAAAATTTTTTAAATGCCCCATTTAGATTCTTTTCATTTTGAGAACTATAACGATTTCTTGATCATGAAAAATGAAAGATACCCAACATTCTCGGGTTTCAGTGCCAGCTCATTAATTTTCTACTGATATTGATGATGGTGAGTTTGCACATGTCTCCTTATTATCAGGATGTTGAAATTACAGGTGAGAAATATGTCAATGCTGATGTCGAAGGTGAAACTGAAACATTTGTAAAGAGGCACCAAATAAGTCAAGGTAGAAACTCCTGATGCTGAAGATGAAGCTAGTTATAGAAAAAAGGAGAACCTGACCGTCAGATTATGTGTCGCTATTTATTAGAGCGAGAAAAAGCAAAGACCATCGATTCATATGCTTTCTGTGTATTGATCACATATCTTCATATTTCTTTACATATACATTTTTATAAAAACATTAAGTGCATGTCAGAGTTAAATACATTCCATATACATAACACATGAGAAAACATAAACCTACTTAAGTGCAAATAATGTGAACATATACAAAATTAAATAAAGTGCAATTTACAGATTTCAGGAAATTACACCAGCAAATATACTGATATGCATTATTTGTTGTATGGCAGTTCCTCAAAGCAATATCTTTAAGAAAATTATACGGAACTACAGCCACACGGGAAAAGAGAGAGTACTGCTCTGTGGGGCTCATTAGACATCATACGCCCTCTCCAGATGTACGAATTTTTCAAAATGCCCTCTGTGGCAACAATATGGAAATTGCCGACGCGTTTCCAATCCCTACAATTAATCACGGGATTTTCATCAGGGCTAAGAGCACGGTGTAACCTATAAATGAAATTAAAAATAAATAATTACCAAAATGTGTGTCCAACCTTAACTCTATACTGTGGTATTCTACCACTACCCATCACTTCTAAAGTACCTGAAGTATATTTCGCTTGTTTTATTGGAGGTAAAATCACGCCTGTGTCAAGTGTTCTTTTAGGTTCCAGGACCTGAAACAACCAGGACATTCTGTATCAGTAGTGTGAATCATGTTACTTTGTATCCCCCATTAGTCAAAAGAGAAACTCAGAAACTCACGGTTAAATCTACTTGGGATGACCGGATTGGTTTTTTCACTGTCACTCAGAATTGAGGAGTGAATTGATAAAGTTTTGAACACCGGGTAAATTTTCACGCTTACTGTGAAAAAAAGAAAAGCAAGTGGGCAGTTGTTTATTATTGCGTCTCACTAGATTAATTAAAAGAACTAAAGCGGCAACCTAAATGCACTTACTTGTCAATATGTGCACTCATTTTCATTAATCTTTTGGAGCTGCGTGTTTAAACATCGCGCGCCATGTTTCTGAAAAGAAAACACATTAAGGTTACCGCACGCGAGTAAAACGTTGTGCGACATGGCTCAAACACGAGTTATTTCATGAGAAAGGGGAGCTGCTAACTTACTTCAGGGTTGTTCTAGACGATGTTCAAAAGGATCCTCCTGCTCGTGATTTCAAACAAGAGTGATTGTTAGTTTGAAATTTGGCCCATATCCTGTTCAACAGGAAGTATTAGGCATTCATCTTTGAGGGGGATTCTGGGAATTGTAGTTGTTAGACTGCAATTTGGGACGTTAGATGTTTGTAAGTCTACCCTCGAACCTTCATGGTGCTTTTATACAAAGGCTCCGAAGTTGTTGTTTTTCTAAAAAGTTTTTTTATTATTAAGGGTTTATAGTGTTTTACAGGGGACTCAGCGTAAAACTTGGTGCAGTTCGGCCATCTCGTTTAAACCGTCCGCCACACAGTTATATTTCATGATGAGGTATGTCTCTTTTTTCCGCAGTAAAATGTCGACATCACCACCTCTCGGTGGTGGTTTAATGGATGACAACACTGTCCAGACGAATTCTTTTTCAGAATGTTGTTTGTCAATAAAGTGTGCAACCATGGGTGCGGTTAAAACTTTTTGTTTAATTCTTGATCGATGTTGGACTATCCTTTGATTGATTTGCTGTGTGGTTTTGCCGATGTACAACTTTGGACAAGGACATTGAATGGCGTACACAACGTTCTTAGTTTTACAATTAGTAAATTCTTTGTGTACCCATCTGATGGAATTGTATAAGAATTCAGTGCCTTCAATGGTGGTGTTACATGCGGAACATGTTCCGCATATATGATGGCCTTCCACCGGAGCCAGATTCCACAATGTTCTTAAGTCAGTTTTAGGCTTAATGCTTTTTAAGTCCGCTCGTATGATATTCTCTCCAATACTTTTATTCTTCTTCATTGCGAAGAGAGGTCTTTCCATTGGACATTCTAAGCCCGTGAGCAAATGCCAATTGTTTAAAATGATCTTCCGAAACTTATGGGTATGGGGGCCAAATGTAGCTACACATACTAGTTGTTCCAGTGGTTCCTTGATCTTCTTACTTAGAAGTTCCTCCCTGGGTGTGTACCATGCCCTTTTTGTGGAGTGTTTTAACATTTTTCTCGGGTACCCTCTTTCTCTTAACTGATGGCATAGAATTTCTGCCTGAATCATGAAGTCTTCCTTACGAGTACAATTGCGCCGAATTCTCAGTAGTTGGCTGTACGAAAGATTGTCTTTGAGACTTCTGGGGTGGAAGCTGGAATAGTGTAGGATGGTGTTTTTGTCTGTAGGTTTACGATGGAGTATTGTAATTAGCTTGTCATCTTGAACAAATACCTCAACATCTAAAAAGGTTAGGCGAGTCTGGTTTTTGGACATGCTGAATTTAATGTCAGGGTGTCTGCTATTTAGCCATTCAAAGAAGGATTGAAGTAGATCATCTGTGCCCTCCCATAGGCACCAGACGTCATCGATGTAACGATGCCATGATTGCACATTGGCACTATATGGGTTGTTGTTATAAATAAACCGTTCTTCAAACAGGGCCATGAAGAGCACCGCCATCTCTGGGGCATAGGGACACCCCATGGCAGTGCCCTTCACCTGCATGAAGAACGTGTCCTCAAACTTGAAAAAATTATTTTTCAAGGCTATTCTTGCCAAATCCAAAATAAAATCAGTAGGGACTCTTTGAGGTTTTGGTCTAGTTTCAAGAAAGTATTCAATGGATTCCAAACCTTCATCTTGAAGAATATGAGTGTATAGGGAGTTGACATCCAATGAGACCATCCATTGTTGCTGTGAATCAAGATGAAGCTAGAACATTTTGCATGACAATACCAATGAAAGCCGAGAAGGCAGAAACTGTTGACAGTTTTACTCTTACCAGGGTTAGCATGGGTGGTGATGACACTGATGAAGGCATTGGTGGACTATAAGAATCGACAACTGCATTACAGTATAATTTTCTTGATGCATTCACATTATCTCCACTGCGTCAAAGGCCATTATTCAGGGTTGTTTCAATGGAATGTCCAAATAAATTGTTTCTATGCAGATTGTTCACCAGAAAGCAGGTCTCACTTGGGGAGTCTGAAACTTGTGAAATGAAAAGGTACAATTCTCACTTACTCTGTTCAAGAAGTCTCCTTCAAAGTAAAATGCTATTACTTCGAGATCTTGCTGTTACTTCGGGTAGATTTTACTTCCATCCACATTGGCATTCTTGCTGACTTTATATCTTTTCTAGAAAAAATTACGAATTGCACCTCCAACTATCAGAATTGCAACTGAAGTTCCGCCAAACAGATTCAGAAACAACAAACTAAAGAAGAAAGGAATTCGTCCAACAATAGCCTGAAAGCCAGTCATTAGGCCAGATCCAATGGCTTTATAAACATAGACTATGCCAGTTGTATTTGATGACTGGAAGAGGGTGTGCAATATGTCAGCAAAATGTGTTATGAATGGTCTCTGCAAAAGTAGTTTAATTTCTGATGCAACAGTTTACAAGGCATATGTTTCTGCTGCAGAAGTTAAAGACAGATCTATTTGTGTCACAATCAGAACACGCTTGTTTGACTTATAAAAGCACTCGTTATCATGTCTACTTTTGGCTAGGGAACACTTTCAAATGGTTTCTTTGGGTGAGGATAAAATGCACTACCACAGCACTTCACTTTTTTTTTAACAGTTAACACATAGAATAAATCTGAGGTCAACCCACATCAACTGTCATTTGTTCTAATAATATAGGAACCATTTCCTAGGAGTGTATGAAAGAAGGAAGGAATGGAACTTGTACAACAGGTGCAACAAGTAATTTACAAGCAAAAATGTGCTTCATATGTTTATAAGAATGATATAGACAAAATCCTATTAGACTATCACCACGCTGCCAATGTGGCCTTCAATAAAACTGCTCCTATAAAACCTTGCTGTAAGTCCAGTCATGGCACACATGCACCCTGGTATTCACCAAAATTGTGCATGGAAAAAGCACTATGCAAAAAACTTGAGAGACGATGGCTTCACCCCGATACTCTTGACGATAAAGATACATTCAAATTAGCCTCTAGGAAGTACCACCATATCATAAAAAAAGCCAGTAAGATACATATTTCTCTCCAAATCAATCTGGCAGGAAACTCTTCAAAGTTCGTATTTCCTTCCCTAACCCTCTTGCTTGCATCCATTAAGCTGTGCCATCGTAAGCTCTTTGTAATGGCTTCACAAGTCATTTCGAGGGAAAAATGTATTAAATCTACCAAAAATGTCCTAAAACAAAGGACCAAGTCTACGAGAAGCTCAATGTTTGACCATTTCATATTTAGAAAGCTTCTTAAAACATTGTTGCCCAGTCCGTCTTCTCCTCTGTCTTAGTTTTGTTGTGCCGAAATACACCTCCTGGGTGATTTGTGCCCATTATAAATTAAAATACCATACCAACATAACATAACATAAGTCCCGCTCAAAGTGCTAAAATTACAAAGGAGGGAATGTCCTAGTGGGTTGGTGAAGGCAGATGTGCTAATGAATGTGGGATTGTCTTTTGTTCAACAATTGAATTGGAAATTAAAGTTCAACACATGCTGAAGAAAAGCCTCGTGTATTTGCTCATTCCAGCCTAAGGACGTGCGTTTCTGACAATCATAAAAATGATAAGCAGTGATTGGCAAGGAGATAACTTCATGCAAAAGCCACATAAGAAGCTACCTGCAGAAAATGGTGCTCTCAGCCTGTTCTATTGATAAAAGAATGTATAATACCTTATTTTTCATGATTGTTATCTGCTTTGAGGTAAATTGTAAGGACCTAACACAGCAGACTTATTTATGAACTTCCATGGTACTTTATTCATTTTCAAAGTTTGTAATACCCAATTCAATTGATTTATTGCTTGCATCTGAGCCAGCAAAAGCTTCAAATCTTCTTTCAAAACATTGAGAGTGGCAGAAGTAATGGTAGAGATTTTGTAAATGTGTTTTAACCCTTCGGTGCTTATGACGGAATGGTTCCGTCATGAGCACCAGTGCTCCTATGCTCATGACGGAACCATTCCATCATGAGGACAGAGGGGCACTATATTTTTTTTGGGGGGGGGGCCTCGGGAGGTGGGGAAGAGCTTCCCCAACCTCCCGAGGCCCTTTGGTGATTTTCAATGTAATGACGATCGCGCACATGGCGCGCTGTCGTCATTACATTGAAAACAAAACTGAAACTTAGTCAATGTTTCGGTGCTTGTGGGGCTATCTCAGCCCCCCGACCACCGAAACACTTGAGAGAGGTATCGTTGGAAAGGGGAGAATCTCCCCTTTCCAATGGTACCTTTCCCAAATGGATCCCCCAGGGAGGGGGGAGGGGCCCCTTGGGCAAGGGCCTTTGCTCCCCCCTATTATATTTTGACAGACAGCCTTTCTGCACCCCCTGGGGGGCATATGGGGGCAGTAGCCCCCAATCTGCCCCCCCCCGGGGGGCAAAAAACACCCTAGACACCAGGGATTTGTTTTTATAGGCCAGGGGTGGGGGCTGCCCTGAATAGGCATGCCAAAGCCTCCACCCTAACCCCCCAAAGAAGGCATAAGACTTTCTGCCCCCCCAGGAGGCAGATGGGGGCAATAGCCCCTGATCTGCCCCCTGGGGGGGGGCAGAAAGCCACTAGGCCCCAGGGATTTGTTTTTTTTATATATACGTAGGGGTGGGGGCTGCCCAGAATGGGCATTCCAATGCCCCCACCCAAAAGAAAAATGCTACAGTCTTTCTGCCCCCCCTGGGAGGCAGATGGGGCAATAGACCCTTATCTGCTCCCCTGGGGGGGGGGCAGAAAGCTCACTAGGCACCAGGGATTTTTATTTTTCCAAAGTTCGGGGCGGGGGCTGCCCAGAATGGGCATGCCAATGCCCCCACCCCCCCTCAAAACTGCCACAGTCTTTCTTCCCCCCCAGGAGGCAGATTGGGGCAGTAGCCCCTGATCTGCCCCCCGGGGGGGCAGTAAGCCCACAAGGCACCAGGATTAATTTTTTTATATGCGTAGGGGTGGGGGCTGCCCAGAATTGGCATGCCAATACCCCCACCCCCCAAACCAAAATGCTACAGTCTTTCTCCCCCCCCGGGAGGCAGATGAGGCAATAGCCCCTTATCTGCCTCCCCGGGGGGGGGCAGAAAGCCCCCTAGGCACCAGGGATTTTTTTCCCCATAGTTCAGGGTGGGGCTGCCCAGAATGGGTATGCCAATGCCCCCACCCCCCCAAAATAATGCCACAGTCTTCCTGCCCCCCCCCAGGAGGCAGATGGGGGCAGTAGCCCCTGATCTGCCCCCTAGGGGGGGCAGAAAGCCCACTAGGCACCAGGGATTTGTTTTTTTAAGGTAAAAAAAAAGGTTACAAATGAAGAAAAGGGGCAGGGTAGAAACACCCTGACCCCCTAGGCCAGCTCAGGGCGTTCCACTAGGACCCCCAGGGCCCCCCCCAAATTTTTTTTTTTAAGATCGGCCGAATTCGCGCTGGGTGGGCGAATCCGGCCGAAAAAATAAAACTTTAAAAAAACGAAGCGCGGACTCCCATGCTTCGTTTTCTATAAGCCCCCGGGTGGGCCAGGTCCCGGGGGCAATGCCCAATTAATTAGCGGGGGTCTGTGGACCACAACCTCCCCGGGGCTTAGATAATGATATGCAGGGGCATGCAGCCCCCCCGCAGCCCCGGGGACCGCCACCTCCCCGGGGCTTTTTATTTAAAATGCGTGGGGGGCTCCTGCCCCCCCACGCTGCCCCGGGGACTGCCACCTCCCTGGGCATTTGCATTTTTGTGCGGGGGGCCTCGCTGGCCCCCCCAAGCCCCGGGGACCGCCACCTCCCCGGGCCATTTAATATTTTAGGGGGGCCTCCTGGGCCCCCCCAAGCCCCAGGGACCACCACCTTCCCGGGGCTATATGCTTTGAATGCGGGGAGCCACGAGGCCCCCCTGCAGCCCCGGGGACCGCCACCTCCCCGGGGCTACAATTAAAAACTCTGTGTGGGGGGCTTGAGCCCCCCCACTCTGCCCCAGGGACCACCACCTCCCTGGGGTACTTATTATTGAAATACGGGGGTCCGTTGCAGACCCCCGGCCCCAGGGACCACCACTTCCCCGGGTCTGTGCAAATGTAGGGAGGGGGGCTGCGCGGCCCCCCTCCTGGAGCCCTCGATGGCCCTGGGGACCACCACCCCCTGCTCCTGCAATGTCCCGGGGTGCCCACCCCCGGCACATTGCCGTTTGCTATGGCAGGGCTCCCGCCCTGCCATAGCAAACACTGCTTTGCTTCTTGGAAGCTAGAGCAGGAAAACTGCTCTTGCTTCCAAGAAGCAAAACAGAATTGCTTTTGGACAAGAGGAGCTGCATGTTAGCAGCTCCCCTTACCCAAAAGCAATGCTGGCTCCTGCAGGAGGCGAGGAGCCGGCAGGGACCGTGGGGGCATTGGGGCTCCCCCCACGGTCCCGAACAGTGAGGCCAGGCCCCAGGGGATGGGGTCTCCAGGGCCAAAAGAGGCCCGGGAGGGGAGGCCATACGGCCCCCATCCCGTTTAAAAAAAAAAAAAAAGAAAACAATGCTCAGGGCCTGGGGTATGGGGACCCCAGGGCCCAAAAAATACTAAAAGAAGGGGGGCCACAGAGCCCCTCTTCTAAAAATATTTTTTTTAAAGAAAAGCCGGCATCTTGCCGGAGGCCCCGCCCCCTCCCTGCACCACTCTGCAAACACGACCCCTGGCACGTTCTAAGTTGGGGGATTAAGTCCCCTTCATTCCTGAGGGTCCCTGGGGGCCAACTAGCCCACCATGTACCTCCAGTAAGCCCCACACAGTGGGATTGCTGAGAGGTGGTCCGAGGCCACACCCCTTTTTACACCACTCTGCAAACGCGCCTTTTGGCGCACTGCTGGTGGGGCGATGAGGTGCTCTTGTGTCCTGAGGACCTCAGGACACAAGTGGACTTCATCCCCCGAGCAGCAGTGCGACAGGAGGCGTGTTTGCAGAGTGGTGTAAAAAGGGGGCATGGCCTCGGACCACTGTCAGCAATCCAGCTATGTGGGGCTTACTGGAGGTACATGGTGGGCTAGTTGGCCCCCAGGGACCCTCAGGAGGCAAGGGGACTTCATCCCCCAACCAAGAGCGTGCCAGGAGGCGCGTTTGCAGAGTAGTGGGCAAAGGGGGCGTGGCCTGTGTCCACCTATCAACAATCCTAGTATATGGGGCATACTGGAGGTATGAGGTAGGCTAGTTGGCCCCTAAGGACCCCCAGCAATGAAGGGGACTTTAATCCCCATCCAAGAGCGCGCTAGGGAGTGCGTTTACAGAGTGGTGGGGAAAGGGGGCATGGCCTGCTATGACAACTTAGCAATCCCGCTGTGTGGGACTTACTGGAGGTAATAGGAGGGGTAGTTGGCCCCCAAGGTTGTCCTTGGGGGCCAACTACCTCTCCTATTACCTCCATTAAGTCCCACATAGTGGGATTGCTAAGATGTCTTCGGAAGCCACACCCCCCCCTTTCTCCACCACTCTGCAAACGCGCCTCCTGGCACAGTACAGGTTGAGGGATGAAGTCCGCTTTACTCCTGAGGGACTTTGGGGGCCAAGAAGCCCTCCTGGTACCTCCTCTAAGTCCTACGCAGTGGAATTCCTGAGCGCTGGTCGGAGGCCCAGCCCCCTTTCTGCACCACTCTGCAAACGCAACTACCAGTTAAAGAAGCATTTGTAATGTAATAGGTCTCTCATTTGCGAGAGTTAGAGCTATTGGCGTTGTAAATGTAAAAGATTTTTACTAATGTTTTTAGGTGTAGAGTGGATGTACGTTGTGTGTAGTGGAATTATGTGATATGTTGTGCAGTGAAATTATGTGAATAGAAAGTATGTGCTATTTAGTGTATAGGAATTATGTGGAGTGGGATTATGTGTTTTGGAGAGTAATTATGTGGTATTGTAGTCTGTGTTGTGGAGTGGTAACCTCAGGTTTAGTCTTCATACCTCTCCCTACACCTAGGTTAGGTTAGGTACATTGGGGTAGAACTAGCTTAGCAACGCATCGTATGAGTACTCGCATTTTTAGTCTATGTTATTTATGTAAATGAATATCTACTAAAGATCATGCTAGCGCAGTGTTATTTATTTCTACTGCTTACGCTGTACATTATTTATCTTGCATACTGTCTTGTGATCGTAACAGCACATTTTACTTACACCAGAAACAAGACTGTTCAATAAACCTTTTATTGAAACGCCCGTCTATTCTTTCTGTGTAACTTTGAGCAAAACTAAGCATGCACGATTGAGCTGAGTGAAATAGTTATCTATTGTTTCCACGACTCTGGGACACGTTCTGATTCTAAAGGGAAACAAAGTTGTCATGTTTTGCGGCTGCCAGAAACTACTCCTTCTTCTTGTTTGTCAAGGAGTTTCTAGTGGCCTCTGAGCTAGCTGGCACAAGAAATTAAGTTTAATATACTCGATAGGGACATACTGATCTTAGTCCTATGTCAAACCTATAGGGGATATTATTCCAATGCGCAGAGCCTATTAGGGAAATAGGAGCTACACTACACCTCATTTCCATAGAAGCTAAACTATAAACTCAATGAGACACAAAAAAGAAGGAACCACTGAGGAGCACTTCTGGACCTAGTCGGAGGTATGAGCAGGGCCACCGGAATTATGTGACTGTTCGACTGCACCAAATTTCACATAATTAAACATTTTCCGCATTTGCCAAATATTCCATCATCTGCTGTCTAATCTGCAGATTTGAACAAAAATGCCTTGTTTCGGCTCAAATGTTCCCAAAAATGCAGCGTCACTTGTTACAGCGTGGTGGAAGGCCCTTTGCAAAGCTGGAATGGTCACGTGTTACTTATTGCTAAATGTGGGTGTTAAATTGGTACTAATGGTGCACAAACCTCTCTTCTTTCTGTGCATCTCATGCCTCTTTCTGCATTTCTCTTGCCTCTTTCTTCACCTCTCTTGCCTCTTTCTGCACCTCTCTTGCCTCTTTCTGCACCTCACTTGCCTCTTTCTACACTTCTCTTGCCTGTTTCTGCACTTCCCTTGCCTCTTTCTGTACCTCTCTTGCCTCTTTCTGCACCTCACTTGCCTCTTTCTGCACCACACTCTCTTCCTTCTGCACCTCTCTTGCCTCTTTCTGCACTTCTCTTGACTCTTTCTGCACTTCTCGAGCCTCTTTCTGTAACTCTCTTGCCTCTTTCTGCACCTCACTTGCCTCTTTCTGCAATTCTCTTGCCTCTTTCTACACTTATCTTGCCTCTTTCTACACTTATCTTGCCTCTTTCTATACCTCTCTTGCCTCTTTCTGCACCTCACTTGCCACTTTCTGCTCTTCTCTTGCCTCTTTCTGAACCTCACTCTCTTCTTTCTGCACCTCTCTTGCCCCTTTCTGCTCCTCACTTGCTTCTTTCTGCATCTCTCTTGCCTCTTTCTGCACCTCTTTTGCCTCTTTCTGCAACTCTGTTGCTTCTTTCTGCACTTCTCTTATCTTTTTCTGCACCCTTCTTATCTCTTTCAGCACCTCTGTTGCTTCTTTCTGCACCCCTCTTGCCCCTTTCTGTAACCCTCTTGCCTCTTTGTGCACCTCTCCTACCTCTTTCTGCACCCCTCTTGCCTCTTTCTGCACCTCTCTTGGTTCTTTCTACACTGCTCTTACTTCTTTCTGCACCTCTTTTGCAAATTTCTGTATCCCTCTTGCCTCTTTCTGCACCCCTGTTCCCTCTTTCTGCACGTTTCCTGCCTGTTTCGGCACCTCTCTTTCCTCTTTCTGCACCTCTGTTGCTTCTTTCTGCACTTCTTTTGCCTCTTTCTGCACCCCTCTTGC
The DNA here is from genome assembly GCA_963921515.1 of Calotriton arnoldi. Classification (NCBI taxonomy): domain Eukaryota; kingdom Metazoa; phylum Chordata; class Amphibia; order Caudata; family Salamandridae; genus Calotriton; species Calotriton arnoldi. The sequence goes on from CAWUFW010012936.1 coordinate 495,729, forward strand.
CTCTTTCTGCACCTCTGTTGGTTCTTTCTACACTGCTCTTGCCTCTTTCTGCACCATTGTTGCTTCTTTCTGCACTTCTTTTGCCTCTTTCTGCACCCCTGTTGCCTCTTTCTGCACCTCTGTTGCTTCTTTCTGCACTTCTCTTGCTTCTTTCTGCACCCCTCTTGCCACTTTCTGTACCCCTCTTGCCTCTTTGTGCACCTCTCCTTCCTCTTTCTGCACCTCTCTTGCCTCTTTCTGCACCTCTTTTGCTTCTTTATGCACTTCTCTTGCCTCTTTCTGTACCCCTCTTGCCTCTTTCTGCACCTCTGTTGGTTCTTTCTGCACTTCTTTTGCCTCTTTCTGCACCCCTCTTGCCTCTTTCTGTACCCCTCTTGCCTCTTTGTGCACCTCTCCTTCCTCTTTCTGCACCTCTCTTGCCTTTTTCTGCAGTTCTCTTGCCTCTTTCTGCACATCTGTTGGTTCTTTCTGCACTGCTCTTGCTTCTTTCTGCACCTCTTTTGCAAATTTATGTATCCCTCTTCCCTATTTCTGCACCCCGGTTCCCTCTTTCTGCACCTTTCCTGCCTGTTTCTGCACCTCTCTTACCTCTTTCTGCACCCCTGTTGCTTCTTTCTGCACTTCTCTTGCTCCTTTCTCCACCCCTCTTGCCTCTTTCTGTACCCCTCTTGCCTCTTTGTGCACCTCTCCTTCCTCTTTCTGCACCTCTCTTGCCTTTTTCTGCTGTTATCTTGCCTCTTTCTGCACCTCTTTTGCTTCTTTCTGCACTTCTCTTGTCTCTTTCTGTACCTCTCTTGCCTCTTTCTGCACCTCTGTTGGTTCATTCTGAACTGCTCTAGCTTCTTTCTGCTCCTCTGTTGCAAATGTATGCATCCCTCTTTCCTCTTTCAGCACCCCTCTTCCGTCTTTCTGCACCTCTCTTGCCTCTGTCTGCACACCTGTTCCCTCTTTCTGCACCACTTTTGCCTGTTTCTGCAACTCTCTTGCCTCTTTCTGCAGTTCTTGTGTCTCCTTCTGCACCTCTGTTGCTTCTTTCTGCGTTTGTCTTGCCCCTTCTGCATCCCTCTAGCCTCTTTCTGCACCCCTGTTGCTTCTTTCTGCACTTCTCTTGCTTCTTTCTGTACCTCTCTTGCTTCTTTCTGCACCATCTTGCCTCTTTTTGCACCCCTCCTCCCTCTTTCTGCACCTCTCTTGCCTCTTTCTGTACCTCTGTTGCTTCTTTCTGCACTTCTTTTGCCTCTTTCTGTACCTCTCTTGCTTCTTTCTGCACCCCTGTTGTCTCTTTCTGCACTCGTCTTCCCTCTTTCTGCACCTCTCTTGCTTCTTTCTGCACTTCTCTTGCTTCTTTCTGCACCTCTCTTGCCTCTTTATGCACCCTTCTTCCCTTTTTTGCATCCCTCTTGCCTCTTTCTGCACCTCACTTGCCTCTTTCTGTACTTCTCTTGCTTCTTTCTGCACCTCTGTTGCTTCTTTCAGCAATTCTCTTGCCTCTTTCTGCACTTCTCTTGCTTCTTTCTGCACCTCTTGCGTCTTTCTGCACCTCTGTTGCCTCTTTCTGCACCACAGTTGCTTCTTTCTGCACCCCTCTTGCCTCTTTCTGCACCCCTCTCCCCTCTTTCTGTACCTCTCTTGCCTCTTTCTGCACCCCTCTCCCCTCTTTCTGCATCTTTCCTGCCTGTTTCTGCACCTCTCTTGCCTCTTTCTGTACCTCTGTTGCTTCTTTCTGCACTTCTCTTGCCTCTTTCTGTACTTCTCTTGCCTCTTTCTGCACCCCTCTTCCGTCTTTCTGCACCTCTCTTGCCTCTGTCTGCACACCTGTTCCCTCTTTCTGCACCACTTTTGCCTGTTTCTGCAACTCTCTTGCCTCTTTCTGCAGCTCTTGTGTCTCCTTCTGCACCTCTGTTGCTTCTTTCTGCGTTTGTCTTGCCCCTTCTGCACCCCTCTAGCCTCTTTCTGCACCCCTGTTGCTTCTTTCTGCACTTCACTTGCTTCTTTCTGTACCTCTCTTGCTTCTTTCTGCACCATCTTGCCTCTTTTTGCACCCCTCCTCCCTCTTTCTGCACCTCTCTTGCCTTTTTCTGTACTTCTGTTGCTGCTTTCTGCACTTCTTTTGCCTCTTTCTGTACCTCTCTTGCTTCTTTCTGCATCCCTGTTGTCTCTTTCTGCACTCGTCTTCCCTCTTTCTGTACCTCTCTTGCTTCTTTCTGCACTTCTCTTGCTTCTTTCTGCACCTCTCTTGCCTCTTTATGCACCCTTCTTCCCTTTTTTGCATCCCTCTTGCCTCTTTCTGCACCTCACTTGCCTCTTTCTGCACTTCACTTGCTTCTTACTGCACCTCTGTTGCTTCTTTCAGCAATTCTCTTGCCTCTTTCTGAACTTCTCTTGCCTCTTTCTTCACCTCTCTTGCGTCTTTCTGCACCTCTGTTGCCTCTTTCTGCACCTCAGTTGCTTCTTTCTGCACCCCTCTTGCCTCTTTCTGCATCCCTCTTCCCTCTTTCTGTACCTCTCTTGCCTCTTTCTGCACCCCTGTTCCCTCTTTCTGCACCTTTCCTGCCTGTTTCTGCACCTCCCTTGCCTCTTTCTTTACCTCTGTTGCTTCTTTCTGCACTTCTCTTCACTCTTTCTGCACCCTTTGTGCCTTTTTCAGCACCTCTGTTGCTTCTTTCTGCACTTCTCTTCCTTCTTACTCTACCCCTCCTGCCTCTTTCTGTACCCGTCTTGCCTCTTTGTGCACCTCTCTTACCTATTTCTGCACCCTTCTTGCCTCTTTTTGCACTTCTGTTGGTTATTTCTGCACTGCTCTTGCTTCTTTCTGCACCTCTTTTGCAAATTCCTGCATCCCTCATGCCTCTTTCTGCACCCCTCTTCCCTATTTCTCCACCTCTCTTGCTTCTTTCTGCAATTCTCTTGCTTCTTTCTGCACTGCTCTTGCTTCTTTCTGCACCTCTCTTGCAAATTTCTGTATCCCTCTTACCTCTTTCTGCACCCCTGTTCCCTCTTTCTGTACCTTTCTTGCCTGTTTCTGCACCTCTCTTGCCTCTTTCTGCACCTCACTCTCTTCCTTCTGCACCTCTCTTGCCCCTTTCTGCACTTCTCTTGACTCTTTATGCACTTCTCAAGCCTCTTTCTGTACCTCTCTTGCCTCTTTCTGCACCTCAAGTGCCTCTTTCTGCAATTCTCTTGCCTCTTTCTACACTTATCTTGCCTCTTTGTATACCTCTCTTGCCTCTTTCTGCACCTCACTTGCCACTTTATGCTCTTCTCTTGCCTCTTTAAGCACCTCTGTTGCTTCCTTCTGCACTTCTCTTGCTTCCTTCTGCACCCCTCTTGCCTCTTTCTGTACCCCTTTTGCCTCTATGTGCACCTCTCCTGACTCTTTCTGCACCTCTCTTGCCTTTTTCTGCAGTTCTTTTGCCTCTTTCTGCACCTCTTTTGCTTCTTTCTGCAGTTTCCTTGCCTCTTTCTGTAACCCTCTTGCCTCTTTCTGCACCTCTGTTGATTTTTTTTCTGCACTGCTCTTGCTTCTTTTTACACCTCTGTTGCAAATTTCTGCATCCCTCTTGCCTCTTTCTGCACTTCTCTTGCTTCTTTCTACACCTCTGTTGCTTCTTTCAGCAATTCTCTTGCCTCTTTATGCACTTCTCTGCCTTCTTTCTGCACCCCTCCTGCCTCTTTCTGTACCTCTCTTGCCTCTTTGTGCACATCACCTACCTCTTTCTGCACCCCTCTTGCCTCTTATTGCACCTCTTTTGGTTCTTTCTGCACTGCTCGTCCTTCTTTCTGCATCTCACTTGCCTCTTTCTGCACTTATCTTGCTTCTTTCTACACCTCTGTTGCTTCTTTCAGCAATTCTCTTGCCTCTTTCTGCACTTCTCTTGCTTGTTTCTGCACCTCTCTTGTGTCTTTCTGCACACCTGTTGCCTCTTTCTGCACCTCACTTGCTTAGTTCTGCACCCCTCTCCCCTTTTTCTGCACCTCTCTTGCCTCTTTCTGCACCCTTGTTCCCTCTTTCTGCACCTTTCCTGCCTGTTTCTGCACCTCTCTTGCCTCTTTCTGCACCCCTCCTGCCTCTTTCTGTACCCCTTTTGCCTCTTTGTGCACCTCTCCTACCTCTTTCTGCACCCCTCTTGCCTCTTTTTGCACATCTGTTGGTTCATTCTTGTAGGAGAGTAGGATCTGCCTCTTATGTTGCCCCCACTTTTTTTCTGATGTTAGCACTGGTTTCTGGCTATAGTCTGGCTGGGTCCCTGCCAATCAGGGCCCCAGCCTCTCTGTTCTCTCTAAACGACATGGAGTGCACTCTAGGTGCACTAGTGATTGGATACTGTGGTGCCTTATGAGTCCCTAGTATATGGTACCTTAGGTGCCAAGGGCATAGGTACTTCACAGGCCTCCCAGGGGCTGCAGCATGTGTTATGCCACCCCTGGGAAGCAGTCTAAATCTGACACCACAGGCCTGCTACTGCAGCCTGGGTGAGGTGGTGCTAGCACCCCTCACTGAGATATAGGTTTCCTATATCTCTCCTGCACACACATATAAACCTATCAGTCACCCCTAAGGCAGGCCCTATCAATCCTGAGGGCAGGGTGCTTGGCTTCTATGTGAGGGGGTGCCTCTGCCTGAGCAGGGCCCCTCTGCAGCTCTCAGAGTCTATTCTCTGGTGCTGTTTGTGGATGCGGTTAAACCATATACTATTTAAGTGCATTATATCCTCGCGGTAAATGCTAACTTTGGAATGGCTGCATCAAAACATGTCGTGTTTGGTGTCAAACATCTTGGAATACTACCCCCCGCCAATCTTGGCGGCGGGGGTAGCATTCCACCCTTCTAGAGGGATAAGACATGTACCTGCTGTGGAAACGCGGTAGAATCCTAAAGAGCCCTGGCATCACAAAATGGATGCCACCAGTCACAGACACTGGGCTGCCCTCCTGCTGATGACCGAAACTCGCAGTGGAGGAAGCCCAACAATAGGCATCCTGTCACAGGGAGGTGTAACCACCTTCCAGACAGGGTTTAGTGTATTGGGGCTGGGTGGGTGCACTCTTAGAGTGCTTTGAAGTCCTGCACTGGGGGAGCAGAAGGCTCCTCTGTGCATATGCCAGTTCAAACCAGCTCAGGGGCTACCTGCCCCTGCTCTGGCGCGAAACTGGACAAAGGGAAGTGGGTGTAGCCACCCCCTCCCTTGACCCTCCCATAGGTGGGGTCATAGAGCTAGTCCATCCCCTCTTTTTAGTATAAGAGGGGAACCTTGCCATTGCAAAGCAGATAACCCCTGGACGACGCTCTACAGAAGAATCCTGGCCCTTCGACGTTCCACTACCTTTGGAAGACAGAAGAATCTCCCTTGGAGTCAAGGAGTGACTCCCCTGCTTGGCAGGCACCAAAAACGACAACGACGGTCGCAAACTACGCCGCTCCCGCCGGAGTCCGAAGTCCCTGCAGCCCAAGAAGTGGATTTCCTGACCTCTCCCAGGCCATCGTGAGTCCCCAGCGAAGCTGAGGCAAGTGGACCCCACGAGTAACGAGGAACCGCGACCCCTGGGTACCGTGCACTATTGTCGAGTGCAACCCCTTCACAACGTTCTACGAACTTGTGCTTTGGACCACGTGTGGTCCCGACCTCCAACAGGAATCCCTCCGAAGATCAGAGGCCTACACCGTCCCGAGTGACCGTGGGCCCCTGTTGAGTGATTCCGCCCGAGGTGTCTTCGCGATCCCTTGCCCGCTGGCTTGTGGGTCCCCAGAAGACTTCTTAAAGAAACCAAAGGGCTCCCCTGGTTGCTCCAGGCCTGCCCTGACTTACCCTCGCTGGGTGAGTTCCTCAGACCTTGCTGGTCTGCGCCATCGACTTTTCTTCATCTCCCCGAGACTTGCTGCTGCCAAGGCTTGTTGGCTCCTATCGAGTTGCCGACACCGCAGTCAGCTGCAGACGTCGAGGACACACCGAATCCAGCTCCTGGTCGTCGTCGACGCCTCCTGGACCACGTGGCTGAAGAGTCAAGGCACCCGCAACCGACCTGAAGCGACCGACGACGGTGGGCATCCATCTTCCTTGCCCCGGGTCACTGCCAAGTGACTTTGAACACTGTCCCCTCTGCTTTCAGGTCATCCTTCTCCAGAATCCAGGCTTGGATTCCACCGGACACTTCTTCAGCTCCCGCAAGCAGCAAGTCTTCTTTGTTCGCCATTGAAAACGACGCCGCGACCCGACACCAAAGGACACCTGTGCACCCGGCTTCCCTGGGTGAGGTAACTCCAGCACTACGGTGCTCCTGTGGGTGTGGGCCCTAGAACTACTTACCCTGTAAGTGACTTGCTTGTAGGTTCTCCCGAAGTATCCTAAAACTCTTTATTTCCAACCGCGACTTGCCCCATTGAAGTTAACGGCGATTCGCGCCTGTGTATCCACACTGCACGCGTCCCCCGTGGGTCCTTTACTTACCTGCCTTGGGTGGTTTCGTGAGGCCCCAGCACTTCTGAAGGCCCTAGGCCTTGTCTCCTTGCAAGTCGTTGTTTCTAAGTCTCTTACTTAGTATATGGTCTGGTACGCCCCTAGGGCCCCAGCCATATTTTGTGCTTAACTTATTGTGAAACGTTGATTTGTGCATATGTTTGTCTTCTAATCTCATAAAGAGATTAGTAGAGAGTTATTTAGAAATAAATACATATATATTTGATATATATACCTGTGTGGTGTCTTTTCATTTGGTGATTCAAGAGATTATATGGTAAAACAAGCTGCTTTACATTCCTCCGAGACTTAGCCTGAAGGCTGCTCTCCACAGCTACCACTAGGATAGCTTTCTTTAAAGGTTGTCTTAAACCTATCTACCATAAGAGTCGATTTGCCCTGGTGCAAGGTGTCCACTTTAATTAGTGAACAGCATATACCAGGCCAACTTCTCACATTGGTGGGCAGCGTGTGGGATTCCAGCTTGCCATTGTTTTACCAGAAAATCTCTATTTGAATTACTAACTGAAAACCATTATAGGTACTCAAGGTACATATAAAGTCAAGCTTAGTATCAATAAGTTCTACTGAACTTAGAGCTGTGTGCCAAGGGATAGCACACCCTTTCCACAGCTCAAGCTAGGATCAGTAGGCCACAAACTAGTGTAGGTAGTACAACACTGCACAACACTAGAATGTCCTTAAAGGGTGGACCCAGTGGATCCACTCAGCCTCAGTATAAGGACATGGCTTTCTCTGACTTGAGAGCCATGTGTGTTGACAGACACCTGAGGCTAGGACAGAGTCCCTCAACCCTGCACCTGATAGATCTGCTGACAGCAGATGACCTTAGATTGGCTCTAGGAGCTAAAGGGTTTGAATCAGTGGGTGGGTCAGTCATAGTATCTGGGTCAGATGATGAAAATCAGAATGACCAAGACTCTGTGATTGAAGGGCCAGGCTTCAAGGGGCCTGAAAAGGACAGAGGAATTCTCCCTAAGAGAACTGACAGAGAGGATGAGAGGCACAGATCCCCTTCCAGGGAATCTGACCACTCTTATCACTCTGGCAGAGAATTTGTCCAGCAGAGGAGCTCATACTTTACCTTAAGAGAGACCTCCTCTGAGAGAAGGTGCAAACTGCTCCAGTATGAGGAAGCCAGAGTGGCCCTCAGAACCAAGCAGTTGGCACTGGATAGAGAAGCCCTGGAGATCCAGAGAGCTTCCAGAAGAGAGGGTTAGAACCCCCTGGTGGCAGCAACAGTGTCCCTAGAGGCAGAGAATATATTCCTGACCATAGGAACCTGAGCAAGGTTGTTCCTCCCTACCAGAGTGGGGATGATATCCACAAATGGATAACTGCTATGGAGAGGGCCTGTAGAGTACAGCAGGTCCCCCAAAAGCAGTGGGCAGCAATCTTGTGGCTCTCCTTTTCAGATAAAGGAAGAGACAAGCTCCTCACTGTTAGAGAGGAGGATGCTGATGATTATGAGGTCCTGAAGAGTGCACTGATAGATGGGTTTGGCTTAACCACTGAGCAGTACAGGTTAAAGTTCAGAGATACCCAGAAGGCACAGACTCAGGACTGGACTGACTTTGTTGATTGTGCAACCAAGGCTCTAGAGGGTTGGCTGGTTGGCAGTAGGGTTACTGATTTCAAGGGATTGTATAATCTGATGATGAGAGAACAGATCCTAAATAATTGCCAGAACCAGTTGTTGCATCAGTACCTGGTGGACTCTGATCTGACCTCTCCCCAAGAATTGGGAAAGAAGGCAGACAAATGGGTCAGAACCAGGGTGAGGCAGAAAACCCAGAACCAAGGGGGTGACACTAAGAAGCAAGATCCTAAAGGCCCTGAGAAAGGTGGGGATAAGTCAAAAGACCAGAAGTCTTCACAAGGGCCCCAAAAATCTGCATCTGGTGGGGAGTCACAGTCCAACAAGGGAAAAGGCCAAAGAAGCCCTGGTGCAAATTCTGTAAACAGAAAGGGCACTGGACTTCTGATTGTACCAAGTCCAAAGACCAAACCACCACCACTCCTGCCCCTAAGGCAACTGTGCCCCCTAGCTCAGCTACTGGTGGAGGTGGTACTCAGAATAAGGGTGTAGTAGGGTTGACCCTGGGTTCTGAAGTGGATTCTGACCTAGTCAGAGTGACCACTCAGGCAATGCTGATTTGTGAGGGAAACATTGATATGTCCTTCCTAGTAAGCCCCAGTAATCTGGGCAAGTACAAACAGCAGCCTTTGATAAATGGCAAACAGGCTTTGGCATTTAGGGACACAGGTGCTAGTGTCACCATGGTGGCAGAGGACCTAGTGGACCCTGGACAGATCATCCTGGGTGAAATGTACCAGGTGACCAATGCAAGCAATGTCCAGACCAACCATAGTCTGGCAGTTGTGAATTTCTCCTGGGGAGGGGTAACTGGCCTCAAGAAGGTTGTAGTCAGTGCAGACCTCCCTGTAGAATGTCTGTTGGGCAATGATCTAGAGACTTCAGCCTGGTCTGAAGTAGAGTTATGGACTCATGCTGAGATGTTGGGCATCCCTGCAGAGGTATTTGCTGTGACCAGGTCACAAGCAAGAATGCATGACACTGAACCAGCTCTGGATCCTGGAACAATGGACCAGATGCTTCCCAAGAGGAGGAGCAGTAGGGTTAAGGCAGTGCCTTCCCCTCTGTCTCAGATCAAGGATTCACTTCCAGAGGGAGGTGAAGCAGAACCTGAAGAAGGAACTGCCCCAGAGGGACTTGAACCTGACCAGGTTGAGTTCTTGGGGGCAGGGGGCCCTTCCAGGGAAGATCTGAGCAAGGAGCAACAGTGCTGCCCCTCTCTTGAACCCCTCAGACAGCAGGCTGCTGCTGAGGCTGCTGGGAGTGCTAGTGGGTCCCATAAAGTTTATTGGGATGAGGGACTCCTATATTCTGAGGGTAGAGACCCAGCCCCTGGAGCCACCAGGAGGTTGGTAATACCTCAGAAGTTTAGGGGGTTCCTCTTGACCTTAGCACATGATATCCCTTTGGCAGGACACTTGGGCCAAAACAAGACCTGGGACAGGCTTGTTCCACATTTTCATTGGCCACATATGTCAGAGGACACCAAGGAGTTTTGTCGCTCCTGTGTCACTTGCCAAGCCAGTGGTAAGGCAGGTGGCACAACAAAGGCCCCCTGATACCACTACCTGTGGTGGGGGTACCCTTTGAAAGGGTAGGGATTGACATTGTTGGTCCCCTTGACCCTCAGACTGCATCTGGGCACAGATTTATCCTGGTGGTAGTGGATCATGCCACCAGGTACCCAGAGGCAATTCCCCTGAGGACCACCACAGCACCTGTGGTGGCAAGAGCCCTCATTGGAGTTTTCTCCAGAGTGGGTTTTCCAAAGGAGGTCATTTCTGACAGAGGTACCAACTTCATGTCAGGATATCTGAAAGCAATGTGGAAGGAGTGTGGTGTAACTTATAAGTTCACCACTCCCTATCACCCACAATGCAATGGTTTAGTTGAACGCTTCAACAAGACCTTGAAAGGAATGATTAAGGGACTCCCAGAGAAGCTTAGGCGGAAATGGGACCTTCTTCTTCCTTGCCTTTTGTTTGCATACAGAGAGGTTCCACAGAAGGGGGTTGGCTACAGCCCATTTGAGCTTCTGTTTGGGCATCCTGTGAGAGGTCCACTATGTTTGGTAAAAGAGGGCTGGGAGTTACCTCTCAAGCCCCCAAACAAGATGTGATGGACTATGTACTTGGTCTCCGCTCCCGGATGGCAGAGTACATGAAAAAGGCAACCAAAAACCTGGAGGCCAGCCAAGAATTACAAAAAGCTTGGCATGACCAAAGGCTGTGCTGACTGTATACCAGCCAGGACAGAAAGTGTGGGTGTTGGAGCCTGTGGCCCCAGCAGCCCTCCAGGACAAATGGAGTGGCCCCCATACAATAGTTGAACAGAAGGGAGAAGTCACCTATCTGGTGAATCTTGGAACTCCCAGGAGCCCCCTAAGGGTGCTTCATGTCAACAGATTAAAGCCATATGTTGACAGGGCTGACATGGGCTTGCTCATGGCAACTGATGAGGACCAGGAGGAGGAGAGTGACCCTCTCCCTGACCTGCTCTCTCAGAACCCTGATGATGGGTCAGTAGATGGTGTTGCTTTGGCAAGCAGCCTCACTGACCATCAGCAAACTGAGTGCAGACAAGTTCTGCAACAGTTTAGACATATGTTTAGCCTGACCCCTAGTCAGACTACCTGGTGCACCCATGAGGTGGACACTGGGGACAGTCTGCCTGTCAAGAATAAAATCTACAGGCAACCTGACCATGTCAGGGACTGTATCAGGACTGAAGTCCAGAAAATGTTGGAGTTAGGCGTGATTGAGCCTTCAGATAGCCCTTGGGCTAGCCCAGTAGTCCTGGTACCCAAGCCTCATACCCAGGGTGGTAAGAAAGAAATGAGGTTTTGTGTAGACTACAGAGGCCTCAATGCAGTCACTAGGACTGATGCCTATCCCATACCAAGGGCAGATGAGCTGATTGATACTTTGGCCTCAGCCAAGTATCTAAGCACATTTGACCTAACAGCTGGCTACTGGCAAATCAGATTAGCTGATGATGCAAAAGCCAAAACAGCATTTTCGACCCCTGGTGGTCACTACCACTTTGTGGTGATGCCCTTTGGATTGAAAAATGCACCTGCCACTTTTCAGAGGTTGGTGAATAAAGTTCTGGCAGGGATGGAAACTTATTGCTCAGCTTATCTAGATGATATTGCTGTCTTTAGTTCCTCCTGGCAGGATCACCTGGTCCACCTCAGAAATGTTTTGGAGGCCCTGCAGAAAGCAGGCCTCACTATCAAGGCCACCAAGTGCCAGATAGGGCAGAGTCAGGTTGTGTACCTGGGCCACCTTGTAGGTGGAGGCCAGGTTCAGCCTTTGCAGAGCAAAATCCAAACCATACTGGAATGGGTTGCTCCAACCACCCAGACACAGGTGAGAGCCTTCTTAGGCCTGACTGGGTACTATAGGAGGTTTGTCAAGGGATATGGATCTATAGTGACCCCCTTGAATGATCTTACCTCTAAGAAAATGCCAAAAAAGGTTCAGTGGACAGCTAGCTGTCAGAAGGCATTTGAAGACCTAAAGCAGGCCATGTGCACTGCCCCCATCTTACAGAGTCCAGACTACACCAAAAAGTTCATTGTCCAAACAGATGCTTCTGAGCTGGGTGTGGGAGCTGTACTGTCTCAACTGAATGATGAAGGTCAAGACCAGCCAGTAGCTTTTATTAGCAGAAGGCTGACCCCTAGAGAGAAACGTTGGTCAGCTATAGAGAGGAGGCCTTTGCTGTGGTTTGGGCCCTGAAGAAGCTGAGGCCATACTTGTTTGGCACTCACTTCATAGTTCAGACTGACCACAAGCCCCTCCTATGGCTAAAGCAGATGAAAGGTGAAAACCCAAAACTTTTGAGGTGGTCCATTTCCCTACAGGGGATGGACTATACAGTGGAACATAGGCCTGGGACCCAACATGCCAATGCAGATGGACTCTCAAGGTATTTCCACTTTGAACACGAAGACTCAACTGGTCAAGGTTAGTTTAGTGTCCCTACGTTTGGGGGGGTTGTGTAGGAGAGTAGGATCTGCCTCTTATGTTGCCCCCACTTTTTTCTGATGTTAGCACTGGTTTCTGGCTATAGTCTGGCTGGGTCCCTGCCAATCAGGGCCCCAGCCTCTCTGTTCTCTCTAAACGACATGGAGTGCACTCTAGGTGCACTAGTGATTGGATACTGTGGTGCCTTATGAGTCCCTAGTATATGGTACCTTAGGTGCCAAGGGCATAGGTACTTCACAGGCCTCCCAGGGGCTGCAGCATGTGTTATGCCACCCCTGGGAAGCAGTCTAAATCTGACACCACAGGCCTGCTACTGCAGCCTGGGTGAGGTGGTGCTAGCACCCCTCACTGAGATATAGGTTTCCTATATCTCTCCTGCACACACATATAAACCTATCAGTCACCCCTAAGGCAGGCCCTATCAATCCTGAGGGCAGGGTGCTTGGCTTCTATGTGAGGGGGTGCCTCTGCCTGAGCAGGGCCCCTCTGCAGCTCTCAGAGTCTATTCTCTGGTGCTGTTTGTGGATGCGGTTAAACCATATACTATTTAAGTGCATTATATCCTCGCGGTAAATGCTAACTTTGGAATGGCTGCATCAAAACATGTCGTGTTTGGTGTCAAACATCTTGGAATACTACCCCCCGCCAATCTTGGCGGCGGGGGTAGCATTCCACCCTTCTAGAGGGATAAGACATGTACCTGCTGTGGAAACGCGGTAGAATCCTAAAGAGCCCTGGCATCACAAAATGGATGCCACCAGTCACAGACACTGGGCTGCCCTCCTGCTGATGACCGAAACTCGCAGTGGAGGAAGCCCAACAATAGGCATCCTGTCACAGGGAGGTGTAACCACCTTCCAGACAGGGTTTAGTGTATTGGGGCTGGGTGGGTGCACTCTTAGAGTGCTTTGAAGTCCTGCACTGGGGGAGCAGAAGGCTCCTCTGTGCATATGCCAGATTCAAACCAGCTCAGGGGCTACCTGCCCCTGCTCTGGCGCGAAACTGGACAAAGGGAAGTGGGTGTAGCCACCCCCTCCCTTGACCCTCCCATAGGTGGGGTCATAGAGCTAGTCCATCCCCTCTTTTTAGTATAAGAGGGGGAACCTTCTGCCATTGCAAAGCAGATAACCCCTGGACGACGCTCTACAGAAGAATCCTGGCCCTTCGACGTTCCACTACCTTTGGAAGACAGAAGAATCTCCCTTGGAGTCAAGGAGTGACTCCCCTGCTTGGCAGGCACCAAAAA